>OX104115.1:100358941-100739930 GCA_944474755.1 Limnoperna fortunei
GACCGGTTATGTTTCCTGTGCCTGAGAGTGGAATTCAGTATGTCTCTACAGCCTTTTAAGACTAATAGATATTTTTTAATATTTAGAGGAACCAATTTTGCAGACACTTTTATATAGTGTTTTTATGAAAACTTTTTAAAAGCAGTTTAAGCATCTAGCAGATCCAGTTCGTTGTCCGATTTGAAATGCCAAAAGGAATGTTATACTTAGTCGTGTCTGGGAGAACCCTTTCAGATTTTTATTCCACATTTTTATACATAATTTAACTACATACCTCCAGCATCCAGGATGAGGTATTTGGTGCCTGGTGAAAAAGCTGCCAGGGCAGATTTTCCTCCACATGCCATACGTTCTACAGGAAGGTGTTTACAGTATATTGACGCAGCCTCTGGTTCCAACGCTAACATTAACTGACTGCCTGGAATTCCTCCCTGTATATAAAACCATAATTTCTTATATTACTTCCAATAACAACAGGTTTATAATGTGTAAAATTGGGGCACACAGAATTTTACAGTTGTGCAATATTCCACTGAGGTCAAGACAACGACAAGCAACCAACCAGGGTCAATACAGAGACGGGTAGCAAAGTAAGGTCAAGGTCATGACAAGCAAACAACTGGGGTCAAGATAATTACAGGCAGCCAACTGAGGTGAAGGCAATGACAAGCAAAGAACTGGAATCCAGGCAATGACAAGCAAACAACTGGGATCCAGTCAATGACAAGCAAACAACTGGGATCCAGGCAATGACAAGCAAACAACTGGGATCCAGGCAATGACAAGCACACAAATGGGGTCCAGACAATGACAAGCAAACAACTGGGATCCAAGCAATGACAAGCAAACAACTGGGATCCAGGCAATGACAAGCAAACAACTGGTGTCCAGACAACGACAAGCAAACAACTGGGATATAGGCAATGACAAGCAAACAACTGGTGTCCAGACAATGACAAGCAAACAACTGGGATCCAAGCAATGACAAGCAAACAACTGGGATCCTGGCAATAACAAGCAAACAACTGGGATCCAAGCAATGACAAGCAAACAACTGGAGTGAAGGCAATGACAAGCAAACAACTGTGATCCGGGCAATGAAAGAAAACTACTGGGATCCGGGCAATGAGGAGCAAACGACTGGGATCCAGACAATGACAAGCAAACAACTGGGATCCAGACAATGACAAGCAAACAACTGGGATTCAGGCAATGACAAGCGAACAACTATGATCCAGACAATGACAAGCAAACAACTGGGGTCCAGGCAATGACAAGCAAACAACTGGAATCCAAGCAATGACAAGCAAACAACTGGGATCCAGGCAATAACAAGCAAACAACTGGGATCCAAGCAATGACAAGCAAACAACTGGGATCCAGGCAATGACAAGCAAACAACTGGGATCCAGGCAATAACAAGCAAACAACTGGGATCCAAGCAATGACAAGCAAACAACTGGGATCCAAGCAATGACAAGCGAACAACTGGGATCCAGGCAATGATAAGCAAACAACTGGGATCCAGGCAATGACAAGCAAACAACTGGGATCCAGGCAATGACAAGCAAACGACTGGGGTCCAGACAATGACAAGCAAACAACTGGGGTGAATGCAATGACAAGCAAACAACTGGGGTGAAGGCAATGATAAGCAAACAACTGGGATCCAGGCAATGACAAGCAAACAACTGGGATCCAGGCAATGACAAGCAAACAACTGGGGTCAAGATAATTACAGGCAGCCAACTAAGGTGAAGGCAATGACAAGCAAACAACTGGGATCCAGGCAATGACAAGCAAACAACTGGGGTGAAGGCAATGATAAGCAAACAACTGGGATCCAGGCAATGATAAGCAAACAACTGGGATCCAGGCAATGACAAGCAAACAACTGAGATCCAGGCAATGACAAGCAAACAACTGGGGTCAAGACAATTACAGGCAGCCAACTGAGGTGAAGGCAATGATAAGCAAACAACTGGGATCCAGGCAATGACAAGCAAACAACTGGGATCCAGGCAATGACAAGCAAACAACTGGGGTGAAGGCAATGACAAGCAAACAACTGGGGTGAAGGCAATGATAAGCAAACAACTGGGATCCAGGCAATGACAAGCAAACAACTGGGATCCAGGCAATGACAAGCAAACAACTGGGGTGAAGGCAATGACAAGCAAACAACTGGGGTCTAGGCAATGACAAGCAAACAACTGGGATCCAGGCAATGACAAGCAAACAACTGGGGTGAAGGCAACGACAAGCAAACAACTGGGATCCAGGCAATGACAAGCAAACGACTGGGATCCAGGCAATGACAAGCAAACAACTGGGATCCAGGCAATGACAAGCAAACAACTGGGGTGAAGGCAAAGACAAGCAAACAACTGGGATCCAGGCAATGACAAGCAAACAACTGGGGTCAAGATAATTACAGGCAGCCAACTAAGGTGAAGGCAATGACAAGCAAACAACTGGGATCCAGGCAATGACAAGCAAACAACTGGGGTGAAGGCAATGATAAGCAAACAACTGAGATCCAGGCAATGACAAGCAAACAACTGGGATCCAGGCAATGACAAGCAAACAACTGAGATCCAAGCAATGACAAGCAAACAACTGGAGTGAAGGCAATGACAAGCAAACAACTGTGATCCGGGCAATGAAAGAAAACTACTGGGATCCGGGCAATGAGGAGCAAAAAACTAGGGTCAAGACAGTGACAAGCAAACAACTGGGATCCAGCCAATGACAAGCAAACGACTGGGATCCAGACAATGACAAGCAAACAACTGGGATTCAGGCAATGACAAGCGAACAACTGGGGTCCAGGCAATGACAAGCAAACAACTGGAATCCAAGCAATGACAAGCAAACAACTGGGATCCAGGCAATAACAAGCAAACAACTGGGATCCAAGCAATGACAAGCAAACAACTGGGATCCAGGCAATGACAAGCAAACAACTGGGATCCAGGCAATAACAAGCAAACAACTGGGATCCAAGCAATGACAAGCAAACAACTGGGATCCAGGCAATGATAAGCAAACAACTGGGATCCAGGCAATGACAAGAAAACGACTGGGGTGAAGGCAATGACAAGCAAACAACTGGGGTGAAGGCAATGACAAGCAAACAACTTGGATCCAAGCAATGACAAGCAATCAACTGGGATCCAGGCAATGACAAGCAAACAACTGGGGTCCAAGCAATGACAAGCAAACAACTGGGATCCAGGCAATGACAAGCAAACAACTGGGGTGAAGGCAATGACAAGCAAACAACTGGGGTCTAGGCAATGACAAGCAAACAACTGGGGTGAAGGCAATGACAAGCAAACAACTGGGGTCCAGACAATGACGAGCAAACAATTGGGATCCAGGCAATGACAGGCAAACAACTGGGGTGAAGGCAATGACAAGCAAACAACTGGGGTGAAGGCAATGTCAAGCACACAACTGGGGTAAAGGCAATGACAAGCAAAGAACTGTGGTGAAGGCAATGACAAGCAAACCACTGGGATCCAGGCAATGACAAGCAAACAACTGGGGTGAAGGCAATGACAAGCAAACAACTGGGGTCCAGGCAATGACAAGCAAACAACTGGGGTGAAGGCAATGACAAGCAAACAACTGGGATCCAAGCAATGACCAGCAAACAACTGGGGTGAAGGCAATGACAAGCAAACAACTGGGGTGAAGGCAATGACAAGCAAACAACTGGGATCCAGGCAATGACAAGCAAACAACTGGGATCCAGGCAATGACAAGCAAACAACTGGGATCCAGGCAATGACAAGCAAACGACTGGGGTCCAGACAATGACAAGCAAACAACTGGGGTGAATGCAATGACAAGCAAACAACTGGGGTGAAGGCAATGATAAGCAAACAACTGGGATCCAGGCAATGACAAGCAAACAACTGGGATCCAGGCAATGACAAGCAAACAACTGGGGTCAAGATAATTACAGGCAGCCAACTAAGGTGAAGGCAATGACAAGCAAACAACTGGGATCCAGGCAATGACAAGCAAACAACTGGGGTGAAGGCAATGATAAGCAAACAACTGGGATCCAGGCAATGATAAGCAAACAACTGGGATCCAGGCAATGACAAGCAAACAACTGAGATCCAGGCAATGACAAGCAAACAAATGGGGTCAAGACAATTACAGGCAGCCAACTGAGGTGAAGGCAATGATAAGCAAACAACTGGGATCCAGGCAATGACAAGCAAACAACTGGGATCCAGGCAATGACAAGCAAACAACTGGGGTGAAAGCAATGACAAGCAAACAACTGGGGTGAAGGCAATGATAAGCAAACAACTGGGATCCAGGCAATGACAAGCAAACAACTGGGATCCAGGCAATGACAAGCAAACAACTGGGGTGAAGGCAACGACAGGCAAACAACTGGGATCCAGGCAATGACAAGCAAACAACTGGGATCCAGGCAATGACAAGCAAACAACTGGGATCCAGGCAATGACAAGCAAACAACTGGGGTGAAGGCAAAGACAAGCAAACAACTGGGATCCAGGCAATGACAAGCAAACAACTGGGGTCAAGATAATTACAGGCAGCCAACTAAGGTGAAGGCAATGACAAGCAAACAACTGGGATCCAGGCAATGACAAGCAAACAACTGGGGTGAAGGCAATGATAAGCAAACAACTGGGATCCAGGCAATGATAAGCAAACAACTGGGATCCAGGCAATGACAAGCAAACAACTGAGATCCAGGCAATGACAAGCAAACAACTGGGGTCAAGACAATTACAAGCAAACAACTGGGATCCAGGCAATGACAAGCAAACAACTGGGATCCAGGCAATGACAAGCAAACAACTGGGATCCAGACAATGAAAGGAAACAACTGGGATCCGGGCAATGAGGAGCAAAAAACTAAGGTCAAGACAGTGACAAGCAAACAACTGGGATCCAGGCAATGACAAGCAAACAACTGGGATCCAGGCAATGACAAGCAAACAACTGGGATCCAGACAATGACAAGCAAACAACTGGGATCCAGGCAATGACAAGCAAACAACTGGGATCCAGACAATGACAAGCAAACAACTGGGATCCAGGCAATGACTAGCAAACAACTGAGATCCGGGCAATGAGGAGCAAAAAACTAGGGTCAAGACAATGACAGGCAACCAACTGGGATCCAGACAATGACATGTAACCACCTGCGCCAACACAATGATATACAAATAACGGGTTTAAAGTGAGGTTTGTGAATTCTGTATATTGACTATTCCGATTATAAGTTGAATAAATTAGATCAGTTGTTTGTACATTCACAAATTTACTATTCCTCTACTATTCTTCTATTCAAAATGTAGTGTGTTATGTGGTGTAGATTGTTCTTCTCAGCTTCTCTGCATTATATGTAAATGTAATTTGACTTCATATGGATTGTTTTTTTATTTATTTACTAATGATACAGTATTTATGTTACTTGTGTGGTTACCTTGACAGCAGCTTCTCTCATAAACTGTTTGGCAGGGTCAGACCATATAGCTGGTACTGTAAGGACCCATGTTATTTCAGACGGTTTAATCGGAATGTCCTTTTTACCAATTTGTTGCATTAAATGATTTCTCAAATAATTGATACTCTCTGAAAACACCTTTACTGCAGGTAGATGTTTTCCCTGGTCATCTTCTAAAGTGAGGTCACGTGGTATCTCCTGCAATGAATTAAATAAAGACAAAGAATAAAAAATATTCTTCTGATATGTTGGTATGCATATTCTTTTACTGGGTATTTCTAGCTTAAAAAGTTTAAACAATATACTAAGCAGAATTAAACAGATTTAAATACTGCACACAATTCAGCGTCAATAGAAAAGCGGAATAATAATTATACAGATCACACTGGTTATCCCTACAACCGATTTACCTCATTGCTGTATAACTGCATTTTGAATCTCCGGAAGAAGTACCAGTCCCTATGATTTTCTTCTTCTGCCAGATTAGTATATTTGTCTTCAGCTTCTCCTCCGAAGGAATGAAACTCTCCCCGGGAATTAAACAGAACACATGTTGGGGTTTTCAGGGATAGCCCTGCTTGTGATCCTAACGTCCACGTAAACCCCGATATTTTCAATGGATCTTCTTTATAATCTCCCTTGAAGGCAAAAGCATATCCAGAAAATGTTGTTCCAAAGTCGATAGCTGCTACTAGAAGTGGGTCCGACACCGAACCAAAAGTCGCCATTGTTGTCGCTTTATCTGTCTCTTGGCATCTAGTTACATGTTTCCTATACTTTAAGCCTAAATGTCCAAATAATAAATTGAGTACCGGTATGTACAACTGATCAAACTCACCGTCTTTATTTTTTCATTTGATGTAACTCTCCCCCCCCCCCCTTTTTTTAAGTTTGGCTAAATTGGTTTTAGATTTGTCTCAAGTTCTTTTTATTTTTGTTTTATGCGCTATCAACATTTTATTTCATGATATTCATATACATGTTTGTTCAACACTGACCGGATTTTGATTTCCATTACCTGAACTCGTCTAGAAATGAAAGTGAAAGTAAATTTTAAACCACGTCTTTAATACTTGTCTGATAGTTAACCATCAATTTCAAGCGTTTAACACATTCACAGCATCTTATAATTATTATTATGGATTTAAGTAAATTTTTATAAAAGTAAACAATTTATAGTTACCTGTACCATACTGACACACACTGGCAACATTCCACACACTGACGTTTGATCACGTGATTATAAACCGTTTTATTTACCTTCCTGATTGGTAAAGAGACAGATTTATTGAGAATATTATACTGATAGCATGGTTTAAGTGAGTAAGTATCATTTCAACTTACTATTACACGCAACATCATATGTAGTTTGTTCTAAGAACTAATACGCCTTGGTTTTACTACACCAAGAAGATATGAAGTTAAAAAGGGGGGACAAAATTGTCACTGATAAATGTCAAAGATCATAAACAAGTTATGACGATGTTGATACTGATTAATTAGATTAAACGTTTTAAAAAATGAAAAAGGAAAGTTTGTTTGCACACAGATTTTCAATTAAATTGAAATTTCAAGTTTACTAGTTTTTTACTTTCACTTTTCGATGTTTTAGTATTACGACATAACAAACCATGTAAGATCATTTTACCTGTGATCCCCTTATCCAGGCCCTCACCACCAGCTGTAACACAGGACAGAAAAAAAAAACAATTAAATTTGGAGGCTATCGAGCCCATTTCCACAACGCAATAGGCTAATGAGATATTTACTCTTTAACAACTGACAGTTCCATTAATCAATGGTCTGTTATACTGAAGTAAGGCTATAACAGTTTCTTTTAATGCCAGCAGATTGGAACGTTATTATAAGTTTGTCTTGTAGCCACTGAAGTAGTTAATGTCGGGTGTTCATCCTTTTCACGTCTGTACATACATGTTTTGTCTTTCGGGTGTGGTGAATTTCTCGGAGATTTAATGTAGTAATTGAAGTTGTTCCTATCCAATGCTTCCATTACACGCTGTCCTTGTTTTATTGTTCCTGGGCTGGGGTGTGGTGAATTTCTAAGAGAATATTTGTAGTAGTGTAGTTATGAGTTTTCACACGAAGCATATTTATAGCAAAAGAATAAATAGAATAAATTTTTCCTAGTAACAATTATCAGGTACCAGTTTAATTGGTGGACCGAGGAACAAGTGTCAGGTACAACTGTGACCAGTTTTATTGGTGGACCGAGGAACAACTGTCAGGTACTACTGTGACCAGTTTTATTGGTGGACCGAGGAACGTTACAACTGTCAAGTACAACTGTCACCAGTTTTATTGGTGGACAGAGGAACAACTGTCAGGTACAACTGTCACCAGTTTTATTGGTGGACAGAGGAACAACTGTCAGGTACAACTGTCACCAGTTTTATTGGTGGACAGAGGAACAACTATCAGGTACTACTGTGACCAGTTTTATTGGTGGACCGAGGAACAAGTTTCAGGTACTACTGTGACCAGTTTTATTGGTGGACCGAGGAACAGGTGTAAGGTACTACTGTGACCAGTTTTATTGGTGGACCGAGAAACAACTATCAGGTACAACTGTGACCAGTTTTATTGGTGGACCGAGAAACAACTATCAGGTACTACTGTGACCAGTTTTATTGGTGGACCGAGGAACAAGTTTCAGGTACTACTGTGACCAGTTTTATTGGTGGACCGAGGAACAGGTGTAAGGTACTACTGTGACCAGTTTTATTGGTGGACCGAGAAACAACTATCAGGTACAACTGTGACCAGTTTTATTGGTGGACCGAGAAACAACTATCAGGTACTACTGTGACCAGTTTTATTGGTGGACCGAGGAACAACTATCAGGTACTACTGTCACCAGTTTTATTGGTGGACCGAGAAACAACTATCAGGTACAACTGTGACCAGTTTTATTGGTGGACAGAGGAACAACTGTCAGGTGCAACTGTCACCAGTTTTATTGGTGGACAGAGGAACAACTGTCAGGTGCAACTGTCACCAGTTTTATTGGTGGACCGAGGAACAACTGTCAGGTACTACTGTGACCAGTTTTATTGGTGGACAGAGGAACAACTGTCAGGTACTACTGTGACCAGTTTTATTGGTGGACCGAGGAACAACTGTCAGGTACTACTGTGACCAGTTTATTGGTGGACCGAGAAACAACTGCCAGGTACTGCTGTCATCAGTATTATCTGGTGGACCAAGGAACAACTATCAGGTACAACTGTGACCAGTTTTATTGGTGGACCAAGGAACAACTATCAGGTACAACTGTGACCAGTTTTATTGGTGGACAGAGGAACAACTATCAGGTACAACTGTCACCAGTTTTATTGGTGGAACGAGGAACAACTGTCAGGTACAACTGTGACCAGTTTAATTGGTGGACCGAGGAACAACTATCAGGTACTACTGTGACCAGTTTTATTGGTGGACCGAGGAACAACTGTCAGGTACTACTGTGACCAGTTTTATTGGTGGACCGAGGAACAACTGTCAGGTACTACTGTGACCAGTTTATTGGTGGACCGAGAAACAACTGCCAGGTACTGCTGTCATCAGTATTATCTGGTGGACCGAGGAACAACTGTCAGCTACAACTGTCACCAGTTTAATTGGTGGACCGAGGAACAACTGTCAGGTACTACTGTGACCAGTTTTATTGGTGGACCGAGGAACAACTGTCAGGTACAACTGTCACCAGTTTTATTGGTGGACCGAGAAACAACTATATCGGGTAAAACTGTCACCAGTTTTATTGGTGGACCGAGGAACAACTATCAGGTACAACTGTCACCAGTTTTATTGGTGGACCGAGGAACAACTGTCCCTAGTTTTATTGGTGGACTGAGGAACAAGTGTCAGGAACAACTGTCACCAGTTGTATTGGTGGAACAATCAGGTACAACTGTCACCAAATTTTATTGGCGGACAGAGGAACAACTGTCACCAGTTGTATTGGTGGACCAATAAACAACTATCAGGTACTACTGTCACCAGTTTTATTGGTGGACAGAGGAACAACTGTCAGGTACAACTGTCACCAGTTTTATGGGTGGACCGAGGAACAACTGTCAGGTACAACTGTCACTAGTTTTATTGGACCGAGGAACAAGTGTCAGGAACAACTGTCACCAGTTGTATTGGTGGACCGAGAAACAACTATCAGGTACAACTGTCACCAGTTTTATTGGTGGACAGAGGAACAACTGTCAGGTACAACTGTCACCAGTTTAATTGGTGGCCCGAGGAACAACTATCAGGCACAACTGTCACCAGTTTTATTGGTGGACCGAGGAACAAGTGTCAGGTACTACTGTGACCGGTTTTATCGGTGGACCGAGGAACAAGTGTAAGGTACTACTGTGACCAGTTGTATTGGTGGACCGAGAAACAACTATCAGGTACAACTGTCACCAGTTTTATTGGTGGACAGAGGAACAACTGTCAGCTACTACTGTGACCAGTTTTATTGGTGGACCGAGGAACAACTATCAGGTACTACTGTGACCAGTTTTATTGGTGGACCGAGGAACAAGTGTCAGGTACTACTGTGACCGGTTTTATCGGTGGACCGAGGAACAAGTGTAAGGTACTACTGTGACCAGTTTTATTGGTGGACCGAGAAACAACTATCAGGTACAACTGTGACCAGTTTTATTGGTGGACCGAGAAACAACTATCAGGTACTACTGTGACCAGTTTTATAGGTGGACCGAGGAACAACTATCAGGTACTACTGTCACCAGTTTTATTGGTGGACCGAGAAACAACTATCAGGTACAACTGTGACCAGTTTTATTGGTGGACAGAGGAACAACTGTCAGGTGCAACTGTCACCAGTTTTATTGGTGGACCGAGGAACAACTGTCAGGTACTACTGTGACCAGTTTTATTGGTGGACCAAGGAACAACTATCAGGTACAACTGTGACCAGTTTTATTGGTGGAACGAGGAACAACTGTCAGGTGCAACTGTCACCAGTTTTATTGGTGGACCGAGGAACAACTGTCAGGTACTACTGTGACCAGTTTTATTGGTGGACCAAGGAACAACTATCAGGTACAACTGTGACCAGTTTTATTGGTGGAACGAGGAACAACTGTCAGGTACAACTGTCACCAGTTTTATTGGTGGACAGAGGAACAACTGTCAGGTACTACTGTGACCAGTTTTATTGGTGGACCAAGGAACAACTATCAGGTACAACTGTGACCAGTTTTATTGGTGGAACGAGGAACAACTGTCAGGTACAACTGTCACCAGTTTTATTGGTGGACAGAGGAACAACTATCATGTACAACTGTCACCAGTTTTATTGGTGGAACGAGGAACAACTGTCAGGTACAACTGTGACCAGTTTAATTGGTGGACCGAGGAACAACTATCAGGTACTACTGTGACCAGTTTTATTGGTGGACCGAGGAACAACTGTCAGGTACTACTGTGACCAGTTTTATTGGTGGACAGAGGAACAACTGTCAGGTACTACTGTGACCAGTTTATTGGTGGACCGAGAAACAACTGCCAGGTACTGCTGTCATCAGTATTATCTGGTGGACCGAGGAACAACTGTCAGCTACAACTGTCACCAGTTTAATTGGTGGACCGAGGAACAACTGTCAGGTACTACTGTGACCAGTTTTATTGGTGGACCGAGGAACAACTGTCAGGTACAACTGTCACCAGTTTTATTGGTGGAACGAGGAACAACTGTCAGGTACAACTGTCACCAGTTTTATTGGTGGACCGAGAAACAACTATATCGGGTAAAACTGTCATCAGTTTTATAGGTGGACCGAGGAACAACTATCAGGTACAACTGTCACCAGTTTTATTGGTGGACCGAGAAGCAACTATATCGGGTAAAACTGTTACCAGTTTTATTGGTGGACCGAGGAACAACTATCAGGTACAACTGTCACCAGTTTTATTGGTGGACCGAGGAACAACTGTCCCTAGTTTTATTGGTGGACTGAGGAACAAGTGTCAGGAACAACTGTCACCAGTTGTATTGGTGGAACAATCAGGTACAACTGTCACCAAATTTTATTGGCGGACAGAGGAACAACTGTCACCAGTTGTATTGGTGGACCAATAAACAACTATCAGGTACTACTGTCACCAGTTTTATTGGTGGACAGAGGAACAACTGTCAGGTACAACTGTCACCAGTTTTATGGGTGGACCGAGGAACAACTATCAGGTACTAATGTCACCAGTTTTATTGGTGGACCGAGGAACAACTATCAGGTACTACTGTGACCAGTTTTATTGGTGGACCGAGGAACAACTGTCAGCTACAACTGTCACCAGTTTTATTGGTGGACCGAGGAACAACTGTCAGGTACAACTGTCACCAGTTTTATTGGTGGACCGAGGAACAACTGTCAGGTACAACTGTGACCAGTTTAATTGGTGGACCGAGGAACAACTATCAGGTACTACTGTGACCAGTTTTATTGGTGGACCGAGGAACAACTGTCAGGTACTACTGTGACCAGTTTATTGGTGGACCGAGGAACAACTGTCAGCTACAACTGTCACCAGTTTTATTGGTGGACCGAGGAACAACTGTCAGGTACTACTGTGACCAGTTTATTGGTGGACCGAGGAACAACTGCCAGGTACTGCTGTCATCAGTATTATCTGGTGGACCGAGGAACAACTGTCAGCTACAACTGTCACCAGTTTTATTGGTGGACCGAGGAACAACTGTCAGGTACTACTGTGACCAGTTTTATTGGTGGACCGAGGAACAACTGTCAGGTACAACTGTGACCAGTTTTATTGGTGGACCGAGAAACAACTATATCGGGTAAAACTGTCACCAGTTTTATTGGTGGACCGAGGAACATTTATCAGGTACAACTGTCACCAGTTTTATTGGTGGACCGAGGAACAACTGTCAGGTACAACAGTCACCAGTTTTATTGGTGGACCGAGGAACAACTATCAGGTACAACTGTCACCAGTTTTATTGGTGGACCGAGAAACAACTATATCGGGTAAAACTGTCACCAGTTTTATTGGTGGACCGAGGAACAACTATCAGGTACAACTGTCACCAGTTTTATAGGTGGACCGAGGAACAACTATCAGGTACAACTGTCACCAGTTTTATTGGTGGACCAATAAACAACTATCAGGTACAACTGTCACCAGTTTTATAGATGGACCGAGGAACAACTATCAGGTACAACTGTCACCAGTTTTATTGGTGGACCGAGAAACAACTATATCGGGTAAAACTGTCACCAGTTTTATTGGTGGACCGAGGAACAACTATCAGGTACAACTGTCACCAGTTTTATTGGTGGACCGAGGAACAACTGTCCCTAGTTTTATTGGTGGACTGAGGAACAAGTGTCAGGAACAACTGTCACCAGTTGTATTGGTGGAACGATCAGGTACAACTGTCACCAAATTTTATTGGCGGACAGAGGAACAACTGTCACCAGTTGTATTGGTGGACCAATAAACAACTATCAGGTACAACTGTCACCAGTTTTATTGGTGGACAGAGGAACAACTGTCAGGTACAACTGTCACCAGTTTAATTGGTGGCCCGAGGAACAACTATCAGGCACAACTGTCACCAGTTTTATTGGTGGACAGAGGAACAACTGTCAGGTACAACTGTCACCAGTTTTATGGGTGGACCGAGGAACAACTATCAGGTACAACTGTCACCAGTTTTATTGGTGGACTGAGGAACAACTATCAGGTACTACTGTCTCCAGTTTTATGGGTGGACCGAGGAACAACTATCAGGTGCAACTGTGACCAGTTTTATTGGTGGAACGAGGAACAACTATCAGGTACTACTGTCACCAGTTTTATTGCTGGAACGAGGAACAACTATCAGGTACAACTTTCACCAGTTTTATTGGTGGAACGAGGAACAACTGTCAGGTACAACAGTCACCAGTTATATTTGTGGACCGAGGAACAACTGTCAGGTACAACTGTGACCAGTTTTATTGGTGGAGAGAGGAACAACTGTCAGGTACTACTGTGACCAGTTTTATTGGTGGACCGAGGAACAACTGTCACCAGTTTTATTGGTGGACCGAGAAACAACTATATCGGGTAAAACTGTCACCAGTTTTATTGGTGGACCGAGGAACAACTATCAGGTATAACTGTCACCAGTTTTATTGGTGGAATGAGGAACAACTGTCAGGTACAACAGTCACCAGTTTTATTGGTGGAATGAGGAACAACTATCAGGTACAACTGTCACCAGTTTTATTGGTGGACCGAGAAACAACTATATCGGGTAAAACTGTCACCAGTTTTATTGGTGGACTGAGGAACAACTATCAGGTACTACTGTGACCAGTTTTATTGGTGGACCGAGGAACAACTGTCCCTAGTTTTATTGGTGGACTGAGGAACAAGTGTCAGGAACAACTGTCATCAGTTGTATTGGTGGACCGATCAGGTACAACTGTCACCAAATTTTATTGGCGGACAGAGGAACAACTGTCAGGAACAACTGTCACCAGTTGTATTGGTGGACCAATAAACAACTATCAGGTACTACTGTCACCAGTTTTATTGGTGGACAGAGGAACAACTGTCAGGTACAACTGTCACTAGTTTTATGGGTGGACCGAGGAACAAGTGTCAGGAACAACTGTCACCAGTTGTATTGGTGGACCGAGAAACAACTATCAGGTACAACTGTCACCAGTTTTATTGGTTGACAGAGGAACAACTGTTAGGTACAACTGTCACCAGTATAATTGGTGGCCCGAGGAACAACTATCAGTCACAACTGTCACCAGTTTTATTGGTGGAGAGAGGAACAACTGTCAGGTACAACTGTCTCCAGTTTTATTGGTGGACTGAGGAACAACTATCAGGTACTACTGTCTCTAGTTTTATTGGTGGACCGAGGAACAACTATCAGGTACTACTGTCACCAGTTTTATTGGTGGACCGATAAACAACTAACTATAAGGTACAACTGTCACTAGTTTAATTGGTGAAACGAGTAACAAATATCAGGTACAACTGTCAGGTACAACTGTTACCAGTGTTTATTGGTGGACCGAGGAACAACTATCAGGTACACCTGTCACCAGTTTTATCGCTGTCGCTCGTCATAAAATATCATACGACATAAATGGTCACCCCGTTGTAAAACAACGATAAATCACAGTCTCCGTAAATTATTTCTTTAATGATCAACTACATTTTTTCATGTACTGCTGAAGGAATTGGTCATACATTCATACATCGTTGTGTCCCAAACCAAAACAAACCATCAGTCAGGTTTTCATGTGTGCCAGATGTTGTTTGGACAATTAGGTCAGAATATGTGTTTTTTATAACAATTGTTACCAGTTTTATTGATGGACTGAGGAACAACCATCAGACACAACTGTCACCAGATGTCTTTTTGCAAATTTAGGTCAGATTATATGTTTTTTATTTGATTTTGATTGGGATGTTTTAATTGTATGTAATAATCATTTGGCTCAGTGTCGTTTGTGGATTATAAAATAAAAGGGATCGGAATTTTTTCTATCCCCATTTGAACAAATAATATTTATATTAATAATATGCTAAGAATATTATTATTCGATATTGATTTGTTTTGTTTCAATTTAATTTATCATTTATAAAGCTTTCACTTGTGCGTAGTCGGATTCAGTACTTTTTAGGCGGAACACGTTACAAAAACTGTTTGCGTCGACATTATGCATCTACCACTGACAATACAAACAGGAAAAAGATTTTCAGAAAAAACTTTAATTACCAAACTGATTTATTTGTAGGTGACGTTACGGCGGCTATGACGAAACGAATATTTAACACATGACAATATCCAAATTCACTGTGTATAAACTCGGCTTGATAGACGGCTGCACTAACGAAGAATTATCACGAGATATTAAAACCATTCCAATGTACACTCACTGTGTACACTATTCATATCTTGAGACAGACTACATGATACGTCGTGTTGTTAGTACTGTAAATGTGTTTTTACCGAACATTTAACTTATATCTATATATAGTCCAAATTATTGACTTCACTTGATAAGTGACAGTCACAATGGACTTTATAAAATGAATATTTAAAAAGAAAATTAAAAAACACTTATACAGAATGTACTGGTTTAACAGTAGTGCAAGGAACAGTTCGTCGAAATCAAGATAATTATAGAAAAACATTAAATAGCAATACCAAAGACTGACAGTTTATATAACCCACTTTCTGGTATTATTTCGCATTCTCTTTGGATTCGTAGAGTCGTGAACCAGTCACCAAATATTATTTTGATATAATTTTTAAATTTGACCTTTTTTGTATGTGAGAACGGACTCTGTGTTGCAGAAAACAGTGTTAAAGCAGTTCTATTGTTATACTGAGAAAATACTCTGTATTGTGGCGTGTGGTGGATGTGTTATCGCGACATAGGTCCATTATTATATTTAAGAACATACCATGTATTACGGTGAACTAGTGCTACAGTGGACACCGGTCCATTATTATATTTGAGAACATACCATATATTACGGTGAACTAGTGCTACAGTGGACACCGGTCCATTATTATATATACGATTCCACAACACAAAAAGTTGGTAAAGCTTATTGTTGATTGGTCAATACAAAAGGTCAATCTCAACCTTTTGTGTTGTGGAATCGTCATATTCTGCGAACATACTCAGTATTGTGGTGGACCAGTGCTATAGGGGACAAACGTACATTGTAATATTTGAGAAAGTACCCTGTATTGTGGCTGTCTATTGTTATAGCGGTCCATTGTTAACAATGTTTTTGACAACGTACCCTGCATCGTTGCAGACCAGTGATATAGCGGACATATGTCCATTGTTATATTCGAGAACATACTCTGTATTGTTGTGGACCAGTGCTATTAGGGGGGGGGAACAGTTCATTGTTATATTTGAGAAAGTACCCTGTATTGTGGCGTACCAGTGGTAAAGCGGACATTGGTTCATTGTTAATCATGCTTTGAGAGCGTACCCTGTATTGTTGTCGACATAGGGTCATTGTTATATTTGAGAAAGTACCCTGTAATAAGATCTTGATTTGCTCTTGTGCAACTGATATGTCGCGTGACATCCCATTACAGGTCATCTGAGATTGACCTTTTGTATTGACCAATCAACAATAAGCTCTACCCACCTTTTGTGATGTAGAATCGTCCTATTATTAGCATATTTTTCGGTCATAAACAAAAACGAACCATTATTCCAATTTGAAGATGTCACCTTATGATTAAGAATAAATTAAGTTGTGAAGACATAAAAACAGAATACTTGTTGGAAAAAAGCCCACAAAACAATGAATTCGCCAAAGCCCACATAACATTGCCTACCTACTTTCTGTATTGGACAAAGCCCAGAAAACACTGAATTCGCCAAAGCCCACAACACACTGCATACCTACTCACTGTATTGGAAAAAACCCAGAAAACACTGAATTCGCCAAAGCCCACAACACACTGCATTCCTACTCACTGTATTGGACAAAACCCAGAAAACATTGAATTGGCCAAAGCCCACAAAACATTGCATACCGACTTACTGTATTGGACAAAACCCAGAAAACATTGAATTGGCTAAAGCCCACAAAACACTGCATACCGACTCACTGTATTGGACAAAACCCAGAAAACATTGAATTGGCCAAAGCCCACAAAACATTGCATACCGACTTACTGTATTAGAAAAAGCCCACAAAACACACTGCATACTGACTTAATGTATTGGACAACAAACTCCAGAAAACACAAAATGTCCACATTAATAGTAAACTGAATTACATATAACTATTTTAACTGTAGGTAACGATGGCCTGTGGAGAGACAATATCGGAGTCCCTGATTGTAGCTGCCATA
The DNA here is from genome assembly GCA_944474755.1 of Limnoperna fortunei. Taxonomy (NCBI): domain Eukaryota; kingdom Metazoa; phylum Mollusca; class Bivalvia; order Mytilida; family Modiolidae; genus Limnoperna; species Limnoperna fortunei. Next base: position 100,376,350 of record OX104115.1, read on the forward strand.
GATTTTGGCACCACATTTTCTGGCTATGCCTTTGCTATTAGGAATGATTACAAAGTAGATCCTTCCAGAGTATCTGGTAATCATTGGCAGACTGGTTCCCAGCCTGGTTTATCCCTCAAAGCGCCGTCATGTATTCTGTTTGATAAGGCACAAAACTTCGACTCTTTTGGATCGGAAGCGGAGGATAAGTACACAGAATTAGCTCAAGACGAGAAGCATGCAGACTGGTTCTTCTTTAAAAGGTTCAAGATGCAGTTATACGACAAACAGGTTTGTATGATGTATGTCATGATCTCAATTGCTTACAGTGTTAATATAGACATAGAAACCAGCTTCGTCGGCTTTCAGCTAAAATTTGAAATAAGCTGTGTAATTGAAATGCTTATATTCCCCTCAAACCGCTGAATCCTTGGCTGTCCCGGGTGTTACAATATACAGCCAGTGTGTGGATGGGATGGTAAAATTCGAGACAGGATCTCTGTCTACAAAAATCGGTGTAATACGCTAATTACAAACATTGTAGGTAGATTATTTGTTACAAGGATTATTCCGTTAATCTTACTATAATCCGCCTTTGCCACAACAGACTAATATGTACGTCTGTTTCTATATTTATTTTCAGGAGATAGCACGTGATTTTATGCTGGAAGGTGAGAATGGACTTACAATGCCAGCATTGAAGGTGTTTTCAGAAAGTATTAAATATCTTCGGACACATTTGGAGAACCATCTTATCATGAAACAGGGTATAGGAGGCATTACACCACAGGAAGTAGACTGGGTCCTAACTGTTCCGGCGATATGGTCTGATCCTGCTAAACAGTTTATGAGAGAAGCTGCAAATGCGGTATGTGTTGTTCCTATAATTGGTCGTTGAAAGAGTAGAAGGGGTCATATTTCTGTAACTAATTTTAATAATGTTTATATCATTAAACATTTCTATAAATAATGTTTGGTAAGCAATTGTCAGCTAATGGTTGAAAATGTAATATGTACATTAACAGTAAACAATATTGTCTTATCATGGCGGAACTTTTGTTTTAGGCGGGTATTCCAAACAGTCGCCTTATTCTAGCATTGGAACCAGAGGCCGCATCCATTTACTGCAAAAATTTACCAATGGACAGAATAGTAAGCTCCGGTGGGGGATCCACACTGGATGCCTTTGCTCCTGGTACCCAGTACTTAATACTAGACGCTGGAGGTATATATACATTACGTACCTATATTTATCGTTACTCAGTATTAAACACTGGATGCCTTTGCTGCTGGTACCCAGTATTTAATACTGGACGCTGGAGGTATATACATTACGTACCTATATTTATCGGTACCCAATATTTAATACCGGATGCCTTTGCTGCTGGTACCCAGTATTTAATACTGGACGCTGGAGGTATATACATTACGTACCTATATTTATCGTTACTCAGTATTAAACACTGGATGCCTTTGCTGCTGGTACCCAGTATTTAATACTGGACGCTGGAGGTATATACATTACGTACCTATATTTATCGGTACCCAATATTTAATACTGGATGCCTTTGCTGCTGGTACCCAGTATTTTATACTGGACGCCTTTGCTCTTGGTACCCAGTACTTAATACTTGACGCCTTTCTCCTGGTACCCAGTATTTAATACTGGACGCATTTGCTCCTGGTACCCAGTATTTAATACTGGACGCTGGAGGTATATACATTACGTACCTATATTTATCGGTACCCAATATTTAATACTGGATGCCTTTGCTGCTGGTACCCAGTATTTTATACTGGACGCCTTTGCTCTTGGTACCCAGTACTTAATACTTGACGCCTTTCTCCTGGTACCCAGTATTTAATACTGGACGCATTTGCTCCTGGTACCCAGTATTTAATACTGGACGCTGGAGGTATATACATTACGTACATATATTTTTCTTATATAGGAATTAAAAATAACATAATGTACACCAAAAAGTCGGGATATATACTTAGTTTTTATTATGATAAAATGTCTCCATAGTGCGTTTTTGTTAAATATGGGTTTTATGCGTGTTTTTACTATAAACGTGAGTGCTAAATTCTTTTATAAATTTCTTCAAGTGTTTGACTTGTGTAGCTATTCAAAGCAATGCAAATAACAAAACATAAACAGGTAGTTCACTAATGCATGGAAAATGTACATCTTAATATTAAACTATAATATTAATTATAATATGATGTCCTGCTATCGTCAGCTAAATTAAATATATAACCCGATATACCAACCTTTACCGCATGGGTATTTTGTCAAAAAATGTAACGTCTAAAATCTGTTCTAAACTGTGTTTATGCAGTAACTGTATTTACTATTTGTGGTGTATGTTTTGCCAAACATTATAGGAAACAATGCTATACAATAACAACAGCTGTTTTAGTATACAAGTAAACATTGTCACTACATACAAGGCCGTTCCTGGACAACCGCGTACATGAATGAATCAGTACAGAGTAGTTCTGTTTTTGAACATCTACAATGATCCTCGACCGTGAATGTTTTTTTTTTTTTTTTTTTTTTTTTTTTTTTTGTTTGTTTGTTTTTTTTTATACTTTTTTGGAGTGGGGGTTGTTAAAAATCATTAAATAAGTGTTTAAATATACATTTTTATATCTTATTCTAGCATATACAAATAATGTCACTTACCTACAGCATATAAAACCAGCAAATTACTTTTTTTTTCCTTTGTCCTAGTGTTGTACTCATTTTTATTAAAACACTGAGTCGACATTGTGAAAATGAGTCCATCATCATACCCCTAGTTCTATAACATAAAACCTTCCATTTCGCGTTTATATTTATCATTTTCATCTGTCTTTTACATTTTTTATTATTATTTGAAATGGGAGGTTTATCTGTCAGTTGAATTTTCTCGAAGCAAAATTTTTTCAGAAGTTCTGTATATTTTAAAATGTGAAATATAATGAAACTAACATAAACACAAAGACTAATAAATAAAACTATGTTCATGCACTTAAGTAATACATGTTTGAAAAATATAGGCGAAATTTTTCTGAGAGTTGACATTTTGAATTTAACGGTAAATCAAAATTATGGAATCAAGTTACATTTAATTGCGAAATGAATACAATTTGTCGTATTTGTAACAAATGAAAATTCTGTTCGTTAAAAACAAATCCATAAGATAGTTTAAATGTGAGTGAAATGGTATCTCATAAACCTTCAAACAGGACTTTAAACATTCTCGTAAGACAATATTTAGAAAATTTAGACATTTTTCTTTAAGTTTAGCGTAGTTTGCATGGGTGTAAAAACTGTTGTTATATCAAACTTAACCTAAACATTCCGCACGATTTTCTTGCGGAATTTGGGAACGGGAAAATGCGTTCAATGATGAAACCTCGCATTTCAGTAAAAGCATAAAATATCAATATCCAATAAAAAATGTTGAAAATAAACATGAAATGAGAGGTTTTATTAATGGAAAAACCCCCTACCCCTGTGAGTTATTTCTTAATTTGACAGAAAATCAACAGTATAATAGACGTATTACATGTCTTTATATTACTGGGCCTCGGTGGCCGAGTGGTCAAGGTAGTTCGTCTACTATTGATCACGTGGTCTGTCAACACTGAGATTGTGGGTTCGATTCTCACTGCAGGCAGGGTGTACTCGACTCAAATCTTAATTGACAAGGATTGCCAGTTTTCCCACCGCAGGTCGGGGGTTTACTCCGGGTACTCCGGCTTCCTCCCCCAATAAAAACCGGACGCCATAAAATAGCTGAAAAATTGCTGAAAGTGGCGTAAAACACCATCAAACAAACAAACTTTATATTACAGGTGGTACAGTTGATATCACAGTACAGGAAATCAACTGTATTACACGTGTTACATGTATTTATATTACAGGTGGTACAGTTGATATAACTGAACAGGAAATCAACAGTATTACACGTGTTACATGTCTTTATATTACAGGTGGTACAGTTGATATAACGGTACAGGAAATCAACAGTATTACACGTGTTACATGTCTTTATATTACAGGTGGTACAGTTGATATCACTGTACAGGAAATCAACTGTATTACACGTGTTACATGTATTTATATTACAGGTGGCACAGCTGATATCACGGTACAGGAAATCAACTGTATTACACGTGTTACATGTCTTTATATTACAGGTGGTACAGTTGATATATCGGTACAGGAAATCAACTGTATTACACGTGTTACATGTCTTTATATTACAGGTTTACAGTTGATATATCGGTACAGGAAATCAACTGTATTACACGTGTTACATGCCTTTATATTACAGGTGGTACAGTTGATATATCGGTACAGGAAATCAACTGTATTACACGTGTTACATGTCTTTATATTACAGGTAGTACAGTTTATATAACGGTACAGGAAATCAACTGTATTACACGTGTTGCATGTCTTTATATTACAGGTGGTACAGTTGATATCACGGTGCAGGAAATAAACTGTATAACACGTGTTATATGTCTTTATATTACAGGTGGTACAGATGATATCACGTTACAGGAAATCAACTGTATTACACGTGTTACATGTATTTATATTACAGGTGGTAAAGTTGATATAACGGTACAGGAAATCAACTGTATTACACGTGTTACATGTCTTTATATTACAGGTGGTACAGTTGATATCACGGTACAGGAAATCAACTGTATTACACGTGTTACATGTATTTATATTACAGGTGGTAAAGTTGATATAAGGGTACAGGAAATCAACTGTATTACACGTGTTACATGTCTTTATATTACAGGTGGTACAGTTTATATCACGGTACAGGAAATCAACTGTATAACACGTGTTACATGTCTTTATATTACAGGTTGTACAGTTGATATAACGGTACAGAAATCAACTGTATTACACGTGTTACATGTATTTATATTACAGGTGGTACAGTTGATATAACGGTACAGGAAATCAGCAGTATTACACATGTTACATGTCTTTATATTACAGGTGGTACAGTTGATATAACGGTACAGGAAATCAACTGTATAACACGTGTTACATGTCTTTATATTACAGCTGGTACAGTTGATATAACGGTACAGGAAATCAACTGTATAACACGTGTTACATGTATTTATATTACAGGTGGTAAAGTTGATCTAACGATACAGAAAATCAACTGTATTACAAGTGTTACTGTATTTATATTACAGGTGGTACAGTTGATATCACGGTACAGGAAATCAACTGTGTTACGCGTGTTACATGTATTTATATTTCACGTGGTACAGTTGATATTACGGTACAGGAAATCAACTGTATTACATGTGTTACATGTATTTATATTACAGGTGGTAAAGTTAATATAACGATACAGGAAATCAATTGTATTACAAGTGTTACTGTATTTATATTACAGGTGGTACAGTTGATATAACGGTACAGGAAATCAATTGTATTACACGTGTTACATGTCTTTATATTACAGATGGTACAGTTGATATCACGGTACAAGAAATCAACTGTATTACACGGGTTACATGTCTTTATATAACAGGTTTACAGTTGAAATCACGATACAGGAAATCAACTGTATTACACGTGTTACATGTCTTTATATTACAGGTGGTACAGTTGATATCACGGTACAGGAAATCAACTGTATTACACGTGTTACATGTCTTTATATTACAGGTGGTACAGTTGATATCACGGTACAGGAAATCAACTGTGTTACGCGCGTTACATGTATTTATATTTCACGTGGTACAGTTGATATAACGATACAGGAAATCAACCGTATTACACGTGTTACATGTATTTATATTACAGGTTGTACAGTTGATATAACGATACAGGAATTCAACTGTGTTACGCGTGTTACATGTATTTATATTACATGCGGTACAGTTGATATAACGGTACAAGAAATCAACTGAATTACACGTGTTACATGTCTTTATATTACAGGCGGTACAGTTGATATAACGGTACAAGAAATCAACTGAATTACACGTGTTACATGTCTTTATATTACAGGCGGTACAATTGACATAGCGATACATGAAATCAACTGTATAACACGTGTTACATGTCTTTATATTACAGGCGGTACAGTTGATATCGCGGTACAGGAAATCAACTGTATAACACGTGTTACATGTCTTTACATTACAGGTGGTACAGTTGATATCACAGTACAGGAAATCAACTGTATTACACGTGTTACATGTCTTTATATTACAGGTGGTACAGTTGATATAACGGTACATGAAATTAACTGTATAACACGTGTTACATGCATTTATATTACAGGTGGTACAGTTGATATACCGGTACAGGAAATCAACTGTATTACGTGTTACTTGTCTTTATATTACAGGTGGTACAGTTGATATCGCGGTACAGGAAATCAACTGTATTACACATGTTACATGTCTTTATATTACAAGCGGTACAGTTGATATAACGGTACAGGAAATCAACTGTATAACACGTGTTACATGTCTTTATATTACAGCTGGTACAGTTGATATAACGGTACAGGAAATCAACTGTATAACACGTGTTACATGTATTTATATTACAGGTGGTACAGTTGATCTAACGATACAGGAAATCAACTGTATTACAAGTGTTACTGTATTTATATTACAGGTGGTACAGTTGATATCACGGTACAGGAAATCAACTGTGTTACATGTATTTATATTTCACGTGGTACAGTTGATATTACGGTACAGGAAATCAACTGTATTACATGTGTTACATGTATTTATATTACAGGTGGTAAAGTTAATATAACGATACAGGAAATCAATTGTATTACAAGTGTTACTGTATTTATATTACAGGTGGTACAGTTGATATCGCGGTACAGGAAATCAACTGTATTACACATGTTACATGTCTTTATATTACAAGCGGTACAGTTGATATAACGGTACAGGAAATCAACTGTATAACACGTGTTACATGTCTTTATATTACAGCTGGTACAGTTGATATAACGGTACAGGAAATCAACTGTATAACACGTGTTACATGTATTTATATTACAGGTGGTACAGTTGATCTAACGATACAGGAAATCAACTGTATTACAAGTGTTACTGTATTTATATTACAGGTGGTACAGTTGATATCACGGTACAGGAAATCAACTGTGTTACATGTATTTATATTTCACGTGGTACAGTTGATATTACGGTACAGGAAATCAACTGTATTACATGTGTTACATGTATTTATATTACAGGTGGTAAAGTTAATATAACGATACAGGAAATCAATTGTATTACAAGTGTTACTGTATTTATATTACAGGTTGTACAGTTGATATCACGGTACAGGAAATCAATTGTATTACACGTGTTACATGTCTTTCTATTACAGATGGTACAGTTGATATCACGGTACAAGAAATCAACTGTATTACACGGGTTACATGTCTTTATATAACAGGTTTACAGTTGAAATCACGATACAGGAAATCAACTGTATTACACGTGTTACATGTCTTTATATTACAGGTGGTACAGTTGATATCACGGTACAGGAAATCAACTGTATTACACGTGTTACATGTCTTTATATTACAGGTGGTACAGTTGATATCACGGTACAGGAAATCAACTGTGTTACGCGCGTTACATGTATTTATATTTCACGTGGTACAGTTGATATAACGATACAGGAAATCAACCGTATTACACGTGTTACATGTATTTATATTACAGGTGGTACAGTTGATATAACGATACAGGAATTCAACTGTGTTACGCGTGTTACATGTATTTATATTACATGCGGTACAGTTGATATAACGGTAGAAGAAATCAACTGAATTACACGTGTTACATGTCTTTATATTACAGGCGGTACAGTTGATATAATGGTACAAGAAATCAACTGAATTACACGTGTTACATGTCTTTATATTACAGGCGGTACAATTGATATAGCGATACAGGAAATCAACTGTATAACACGTGTTACATGTCTTTATATTACAGGCGGTACAGTTGATATCGCGGTACAGGAAATCAACTGTATAACACGTGTTACATGTCTTTACATTACAGGTGGTACAGTTGATATCACGGTACAGGAAATCAACTGTATTACACGTGTTACATGTCTTTATATTACAGGTGGTACAGTTGATATAACGGTACATGAAATTAACTGTATAACACGTGTTACATGCATTTATATTACAGGTGGTACAGTTGATATACCGGTACAGGAAATCAACTGTATTACGTGTTACTTGTCTTTATATTACAGGTGGTACAGTTGATATCGCGGTACAGGAAATCAACTGTATTACACATGTTACATGTCTTTATATTACAAGCGGTACAGTTGATATAACGGTACAGGAAATCGACTGTATTACACGTGTTACATGTCTTTATATTACATGTTGTACAGTTGATATCGCTGTATAGGAAATCAACTGTATAACGTGTTACATGTCTTTATATTACAGGTAGTACAGTTGATATCACGGTGCAGAAATCAACTGTATAACACGTCTTACATGTCTTTATATTACAGGTGGTACAGTTGATATCGCGGTACAGGAAATCAACTGTATTACACGTGTTACATGTCTTTATATTACAGGTGGTACAGTTGATATAACGGTACAGAAATCAACTGTATAACACGTGTTACATGTCTTTATATTACAGGTGGTACAGTTGATATCGCGGTACAGGAAATCAACTGTATTACACGTGTTACATGTCTTTATATTACAGGTGGTACAGTTGATATAACGGTACAGGAAATCAACTGTATTACACGTGTTACATGTCTTTATATTACAGGTGGTACAGTTGATATAACGGTACAGGAAATCAACAGTATTACACTTATTACATGTATTTATATTACAGGTGGTACAGTTGATATAACGGTACAGGAAATCAACTGTATTCCATGTGTTACATGTCTTTATATTACAGGTGGTACAGTTGATATTACGGTACAGGAAATCAACTGTATAAAACGTGTTAAATGTCTTTATTACAGGTGGTACAGTTGATATTACGGTACAGGAAATCAACTGTATTCCATGTGTTACATGTTTTTATATTACAGGTGGTAAAGTTGATATAACGATACAGGAAATTAACTGTATTACAAGTGTTACTGTATTTATATTAAAGGTGATACAGTTGATATAACGATACAGGAAATCAATTGTATTACACGTGTTACATGTCTTTATATTACAGGTGGTACAGTTGATATCACGGTACATGACATCAACTGTATTACACGTGTTACATGTCTTTATATTACAGGTTTACAGTTGAAATCACGGTACAGGAAATCAACTGTATTACAAGTGTTACTGTATTTATATTACAGGTGGTACAGTTGATATAACGATACAGGAAATCAATTGTATTACACGTGTTACATGTCTTTACATTACAGGTGGTACAGTTAATATAACGGTACAGAAATCAACTGTATAACACGTGTTACATGTCTTTATATTACAGGTGGTACAGTTGATATCGCGGTACAGGAAATCAACTGTATTACACGTGTTACATGTCTTTATATTACAGGTGGTACAGTTGATATAACGGTACAGGAAATCAACTGTATTACACGTGTTACATGTCTTTATATTACAGGTGGTACAGTTGATATAACGGTACATGAAATCAACAGTATTACACTTATTACATGTATTTATATTACAGGTGGTACAGTTGATATAACGGTACAGGAAATCAACTGTATTCCATGTGTTACATGTCTTTATATTACAGGTGGTACAGTTGATATTACGGTACAGGAAATCAACTGTATAACACGTGTTAAATGTCTTTATTACAGGTGGTACAGTTGATATTACGGTACAGGAAATCAACTGTATTCCATGTGTTACATGTTTTTATATTACAGGTGGTAAAGTTGATATAACGATACAGGAAATTAACTGTATTACAAGTGTTACTGTATTGATATTACAGGTGGTACAGTTGATATAACGATACAGGAAATCAATTGTATTACACGTGTTACATGTCTTTATATTACAGGTGGTACAGTTGATATCACGGTACAGGAAATCAACTGTATTACACGTGTTACATGTCTTTATATTACAGGTGGTACAGTTGATATCACGTTACAGGAAATCAACTGTATTACACGTGTTGCATGTCTTTATATTACAGGTGGTACAGTTGAGATAACGGTACAGGAAATCAACTGTATTACACGTGTTACATCTCTTTATATTACAGGTGGTACAGTTAATATAACGGTACAGGAAATCAACTGTATTACACGTGTTACATGTATTTATATTACAGGTGGTACAGTTGATATAACGGTACAGGAAATCAACTGTATTCCATGTGTTACATGTCTTTATATTACAGGTGGTACAGTTGATATTACGGTACAGGAAATCAACTGTATAACACGTGTTAAATGTCTTTATTACAGGTGGTACAGTTGATATTACGGTACAGGAAATCAACTGTATTCCGTGTGTTACATGTTTTTATATTACAGGTGGTAAAGTTGATATAACGATACAGGAAATCAACTGTATTACAAGTGTTACTGTATTTATATTACAGGTGGCACAGTTGATATAACGATACAGGAAATCAATTGTATTACACGTGTTACGTGTCTTTATATTACAGGTTTACAGTTGAAATCACGGTACAGGAAATCAACTGTATTACACGTGTTACATGTCTTTATATTACAGGTGGTACAGTTGATATCACGGTACAGGAAATCAACTGTATTACACGTGTTACATGTCTTTATATTACAGGTGGTACAGTTGATATTACGGTACAGGAAATCAACTGTATTACATGTGTTACATGTATTTATATTACAGGTGGTAAAGTTAATATAACGATACAGGAAATCAATTGTATTACAAGTGTTACTGTATTTATATTACAGGTGGTACAGTTGATATCACGGTACAGGAAATCAACTGTATTACACGGGTTACATGTCTTTATATTACAGGTTTACAGTTGAAATCACGGTACAGGAAATCAACTGTGTTACACGTGTTACATGTCTTTATATTACAGGTGGTACAGTTGATATCACGGTACAGGAAATCAACTGTATTACACGTGTTACATGTCTTTATATTACAGGTGGTACAGTTGATATTACGGTACAGGAAATCAACTGTATTACATGTGTTACATGTATTTATATTACAGGTGGTAAAGTTAATATAACGATACAGGAAATCAATTGTATTACAAGTGTTACTGTATTTATATTACAGGTGGTACAGTTGATATAACGGTACAGGAAATCAATTGTATTACACGTGTTACATGTCTTTATATTACAGATGGTACAGCTGATATCACGGTACAAGAAATCAACTGTATTACACGGGTTACATGTCTTTATATAACAGGTTTACAGTTGAAATCACGATACAGGAAATCAACTGTATTACACGTGTTACATGTCTTTATATTACAGGTGGTAAAGTTGATATAAGGGTACAGGAAATCAACCGTATTACACGTGTTACATGTATTTATATTACAGGTTGTACAGTTGATATAACGATACAGGAATTCAACTGTGTTACGCGTGTTACATGTATTTATATTACATGCGGTACAGTTGATATAACGGTACAAGAAATCAACTGAATTACACGTGTTACATGTCTTTATATTACAGGCGGTACAGTTGATATAACGGTACAAGAAATCAACTGTGTTACGCGTGTTACATGTCTTTATATTACAGGTGGTACAGTTGATATCACGTTACAGGAAATCAACTGTATTACACGTGTTGCATGTCTTTATATTACAGGTGGTACAGTTGAGATAACGGTACAGGAAATCAACTGTATTACACGTGTTACATCTCTTTATATTACAGGTGGTACAGTTAATATAACGGTACAGGAAATCAACTGTATTACACGTGTTACATGTATTTATATTACAGGTGGTACAGTTGATATAACGGTACAGGAAATCAACTGTATTCCATGTGTTACATGTCTTTATATTACAGGTGGTACAGTTGATATTACGGTACAGGAAATCAACTGTATAACACGTGTTAAATGTCTTTATTACAGGTGGTACAGTTGATATTACGGTACAGGAAATCAACTGTATTCCGTGTGTTACATGTTTTTATATTACAGGTGGTAAAGTTGATATAACGATACAGGAAATCAACTGTATTACAAGTGTTACTGTATTTATATTACAGGTGGCACAGTTGATATAACGATACAGGAAATCAATTGTATTACACGTGTTACGTGTCTTTATATTACAGGTTTACAGTTGAAATCACGGTACAGGAAATCAACTGTATTACACGTGTTACATGTCTTTATATTACAGGTGGTACAGTTGATATCACGGTACAGGAAATCAACTGTATTACACGTGTTACATGTCTTTATATTACAGGTGGTACAGTTGATATTACGGTACAGGAAATCAACTGTATTACATGTGTTACATGTATTTATATTACAGGTGGTAAAGTTAATATAACGATACAGGAAATCAATTGTATTACAAGTGTTACTGTATTTATATTACAGGTGGTACAGTTGATATCACGGTACAGGAAATCAACTGTATTACACGGGTTACATGTCTTTATATTACAGGTTTACAGTTGAAATCACGGTACAGGAAATCAACTGTGTTACACGTGTTACATGTCTTTATATTACAGGTGGTACAGTTGATATCACGGTACAGGAAATCAACTGTATTACACGTGTTACATGTCTTTATTTTACAGGTGGTACAGTTGATATTACGGTACAGGAAATCAACTGTATTACATGTGTTACATGTATTTATATTACAGGTGGTAAAGTTAATATAACGATACAGGAAATCAATTGTATTACAAGTGTTACTGTATTTATATTACAGGTGGTACAGTTGATATAACGGTACAGGAAATCAATTGTATTACACGTGTTACATGTCTTTATATTACAGATGGTACAGCTGATATCACGGTACAAGAAATCAACTGTATTACACGGGTTACATGTCTTTATATAACAGGTTTACAGTTGAAATCACGATACAGGAAATCAACTGTATTACACGTGTTACATGTCTTTATATTACAGGTGGTAAAGTTGATATAAGGGTACAGGAAATCAACCGTATTACACGTGTTACATGTATTTATATTACAGGTTGTACAGTTGATATAACGATACAGGAATTCAACTGTGTTACGCGTGTTACATGTATTTATATTACATGCGGTACAGTTGATATAACGGTACAAGAAATCAACTGAATTACACGTGTTACATGTCTTTATATTACAGGCGGTACAGTTGATATAACGGTACAAGAAATCAACTGAATTACACGTGTTACATGTCTTTATATTACAGGCGGTACAATTGATATAGCGATACAGGAAATCAACTGTATAACACGTGTTACATGTCTTTATATTACAGGCGGTACAGTTGATATCGCGGTACAGGAAATCAACTGTATAACATGTGTTACATGTCTTTACATTACATGTGGTACTGTTGATATCACGGCACAGGAAATCAACTGTATTACACGTGTTACATGTCTTTATATTACAGGTGGTACAGTTGATATAACGGTACATGAAATTAACTGTATAACACGTGTTACATGCATTTATATTACAGGTGGTACAGTTGATATACCGGTACAGGAAATCAACTGTATTACGTGTTACTTGTCTTTATATTACAGGTGGTACAGTTGATATCGCGGTACAGGAAATCAACTGTATTACACATGTTACATGTCTTTATATTACAAGCGGTACAGTTGATATAACGGTACAGGAAATCGACTGTATTACACGTGTTACATGTCTTTATATTACATGTTGTACAGTTGATATCGCTGTATAGGAAATCAACTGTATAACGTGTTACATGTCTTTATATTACAGGTAGTACAGTTGATATCACGGTGCAGAAATCAACTGTATAACACGTCTTACATGTCTTTATATTACAGGTGGTACAGTTGATATCGCGGTACAGGAAATCAACTGTATTACACGTGTTACATGTCTTTATATTACAGGTGGTACAGTTGATATAACGGTACAGAAATCAACTGTATAACACGTGTTACATGTCTTTATATTACAGGTGGTACAGTTGATATCGCGGTACAGGAAATCAACTGTATTACACGTGTTACATGTCTTTATATTACAGGTGGTACAGTTGATATAACGGTACAGGAAATCAACTGTATTACACGTGTTACATGTCTTTATATTACAGGTGGTACAGTTGATATTACGGTACAGGAAATCAACTGTATAACACGTGTTAAATGTCTTTATTACAGGTGGTACAGTTGATATTACGGTACAGGAAATCAACTGTATTCCATGTGTTACATGTTTTTATATTACAGGTGGTACAGTTGATATAACGGTACAGAAATCAACTGTATAACACGTGTTACATGTCTTTATATTACAGGTGGTACAGTTGATATCGCGGTACCGGTACAGGAAATCAACTGTATTACACGTGTTACATGTCTTTATATTACAGGTGGTACAGTTGATATCACGGTACAGGAAATCAACTGTATTACACGTGTTACATGTCTTTATATTACAGGTGGTACAGTTGATATAACGGTACAGGAAATCAACTGTATTACACGTGTTACATGTATTGATATTACAGGTGGTACAGTTGATATAACGGTACAGGCAATCAACTGTATTCCATGTGTTACATGTCTTTATATTACAGGTGGTACAGTTGATATTACGGTACAGGAAATCAACTGTATAACACGTGTTAAATGTCTTTATTACAGGTGGTACAGTTGATATTACGGTACAGGAAATCAACTGTATTCCATGTGTTACATGTTTTTATATTACAGGTGGTACAGTTTATATAACGATACAGGAAATCAATTGTATTACACGTGTTACATGTCTTTATATTACAGGTGGTACAGTTGATATCACGGTACAGGAAATCAACTGTATTACACGTGTTACATGTCTTTATATTACAGGTGGTACAGTTTATATCACGGTACAGGAAATCAACTGTATTACACGTGTTATATGTCTTTATATTACAGGTGGTACAGTTGATATCACGTTACAGGAAATCAACTGTATTACACGTGTTGCATGTCTTTATATTACAGGTGGTACAGTTGAGATAACGGTACAGGAAATCAACTGTATTACACGTGTTACATCTGTTTATATTACAGGTGGTACAGTTAATATAACGGTACAGGAAATCAACTGTATTACACGTGTTACATGTCTTTATATTACAGGTGGAACAGTTGATATCACGGTACAGGAAATCAACTGTATTACACGGGTTACATGTCTTTATATTACAGGTGGTACAGTTGATATCACGGTACAAGAAATCAAACAAGATGGAAATATAAAACAGATATACATGGCTAATGGTGGCGACTGGGGTGGCGTTAGAATAGATCAGGCTTTTGATGAATTTATGCTTGATATCGTTGGCATGGAAACTATGGACAAGTTTCGCACCGAAGATAAAGCAGAATATTTAACTTTGAGCAGAGAATTCGAAGTGAAAAAACGTGGAATCCGTCCGGACAGCACAGCTAAGATTACTCTTCGAATACCACTGGTTTTGAGTGATAAGTTTCAGGAAGTGCGGGGTGTATCCTTTAAAGACACATTTAAATCAAATAAATCAATGTCGTGGGTTGGTGACAAACTGCGTGTTGACCCGGACACTGCTAAAGCTTTTTATGAGGAAACATGTAAACAAATTACACAGCATCTTGACGGTATATTCCACGAAGCTCCAGTTGCAAACACGGACATTATTATAATGGTTGGTGGATTTTCGGAATCCCAGATGCTACAGGAAGCAGTCAAAAGTGCATTTCCCAACAAAACTGTAATAATTCCCGAGGACGCTGGCCTAGCAGTGCTGAAAGGGGCAGTCCAGTTTGGATTTAATCCGAAGGTCATTAATCCCAGAGTAAGCCGATTTACCTATGGAGTAAGTACCAACAAACGCTTCCGTCCGCGAACGGACCCTGAGGATAAGAAACAGATCATTGATGATGTTATGTACTGTCGTGATAGATTTGGAAAACATGTCGAGCGGGGACAACCGATTGACGTAGGAGAGGTTACCGACCAGAGAGTCTACACTCCCCTTAAAGGAGACCAGAGGAAGATTGTTCTACCTATATATGCATCAAAAAGCGTTGATCCAGAATATATCGACGAAAAGGATTCCTCTTATTTAGGTGACCTTGAAGTTGATATGTCGGACATTAGGGGAGGAAAAGATCGAGAAGTTGTGGTAGGCATGATTTTCGGAGGTACCGACATCGCCGTTGAAGCTGTCGTAAAGTCAACAGGAGCAAAAGTCAATGCACGTTTTAATTGTTTGCGTTAAAAGTTAAATGTATCCAACAGAAACTGGCGCATGCTGTTCTGCAAACTGTTGTATATACTGTACATCAGTTTGTCTAGTGCAAAAAAATAGTCCATTTCTATGCAAAACATTTAATTATTTATAATGTTAATTTGATCATACGTAGACCAAAGTAAATTGCATTCTAATATATTTATTAGTACAACAGTTTAAGTAAATAAGTAAAAAGAAACTGTCTGAATGATATAAGTTAATAATACAAAAATTACAGTTTGTTGATTTGTGTTCACTGTGATTTGTCCTGCGTCCTATTAAAGCAGCTAAAATGAGTTGACCCTGTATTTTTGTGATAACACATCTGACGTCACAATATGACATCACAATTGATTCTCGTTTATAGGTATGACTAACAGTCTCGAACTCTTCGAAGGCTTGTGTACGATACATAAGACGGTAAAGGCATTTGAAAACACAGACATATATTTATATTTTAGGCACATATAAAGCAATTGCATTATAAAAGCTAGCAGAAATTGAAAGGGTTAATGACATATACACTACAAGCACAGATAAGTGAGCTGTAACTAATAGCAACATGCTGTTAAATTATAAAAATTTGCCATGAAAGCATATACTAGCGATAAGCATTAAACAATAGAACTTTTACCTGCAAATGGAAAAGCGACACTCCGTTCCATTCCAGAACTGTGTGGGAGACTTGAATTGAGAAAATCTATTTTAAGTGCTGAAATGGTCAGGAAGGCTGTGCCACAATATGCAGTAAATTATGTAAGCACAACAGTGAAAGTTTGTTTATTATTTTATAAGTTTCTAAGGCTATAGCTCCCTGAGGACGTATCTGTAGGAAGGCATCTTTGCTTTTTCTAAAAGTAGATCGTATATGAGCTTGGATAGTCCTCATAAATAAAGCAGAGTGCCCTTTCCTGCACTTTCAATTTTTTAGAACTCAGTACAAAAATACCAGGCCAAATGACAGAAGTTAAAATTATTTGAGAATGAAGGTATGAAACTTTTTGAATCTGTCCAAAAATGGTCCCAAACGTTTTAAAATGTTACGTTGCTGTGATGACTTCCTGCAGATATTACCCATATAAACATCTAAATTTACTGAAAATCAATAGCTAATCTCAACAATTTTGCAGTGATTCACAAGATATGCGTGCACCTTAAATATTTGTACATGGATTGTTTTTAAAGTTTTCTTTCCAACAGCTAGAACTTGAAAATTTTCTGGATTAGCATGCATCTTGTATCAATTAATAATTGATAAAGAATCTGTCTGTAAAGCAGAGATCAGCTCATCACAATTTGGACTACAAAAAGATATTGCATTGTCATCAGCATAGCTATAAATGGATTCATGTTTTACAACTGAAAATATATCGTTTATAAAACCATTAAATAGCAAGGGTCCAAATATAGATCCCTTTATGGATATCGGCCTATTTTGTTGTATTAAATGGATATTTATGTCTTGTAAGGATTTGTGCGATTCAGAATACATTAAGGTCCGGTTTCAAAGCGATTAAAATCAGTGGACTATGCAAATTAGTTGTCAGCGGTAAATAAGTGGAATATATCTATTATACAAAAGTGGATTTTAGGGGATTATACCAGCGTGTTGTCAGCGTGTTATCGGCGTAATTTAAGTAGAAGATGTCAGCGTGTTTTAAGTTGAAAATGTCAGCATGTTTAAAGTTGGAAATGTAAGCGTATTGTTAGTGTTCACTCTCCTCATTTGTATTGTTAGTGTTCACTCTCCTTATTCGAATTGTTGGTGTTCATGCACTCTCCTCATTCATATTGTTAGTATTTACCCTCATTCGTATTCTAGTGTTCACTCGACTTATTCGTATTGTTGGTGTGCAATCTCTTTATTCGAATTGTTAGTGTTCACTATTCTCATTCATATTGTTAGTGTTCACTTTCCTTATTTGTATTGTTAGTGTTCACTCTCCTTATATGTATTGTTAGTGTTTACTCTCATTCGTATTCGTATTGTTAGTGTTCGCTATACTCGTTCGTATTGTGAGTGTTTACTCTCCTTATTTATATTGTTAGTGTTCGTGTACTATCCTCATTCGTAATGTTAGTTTTCACTCTTCTCTTTCACATTGTTAGTGTTCAATCTCATTCGTATTGTTAGTGTTCAATCTCATTCGTATTGTTAGTGTTCAATCTCATTCGTATTGTTAGTGTTCAATCTCATTCGTATTGTTAGTGTTCAATCTCATTCGTATTGTTAGTGTTCAATCTCATTCGTATTGTTAGTGTTCACTCTCCTCATTCGTATTGTACGTGTCACTCGCCTAATTCGTATTGTTGGTGTTCGCTCTCGTCATTTGTATTGTTATTATTATAACCAAAGACAGTACAAGGGTTTCAGTAGCTTCTTTAGACGGATACTTTCTTATACTTTTGATCTTAAAATAATTTAACATAGCAGTTTTACATTTTCGTTTTATGTGTTCTTTAAAATTCAAAGTTTCGTCTAAAAATACGCCGAGATGCCTAATACAATTTTGAGATTTAATTTGATTATCACAGATGTTTATTTCTTTTGTGTTACATTTGTCAAGTTGTGTCCTACTGCCAAATAGAATGAACTCTGTCTTTGCATTGTTAATTTTTAATTTGTTATGGTTCATCCATTCGTTAATGATCACTGCACAGTCCTGAAGTTCTGTAATGGCGCCCTCTTCCTCGGGTACTGACGGTTTAAATCGCCTGTTTGCAGTATGATCAAAAGCAAAACCATACACTGAAATGGAGGGAGGGACTATGTTAAAAATTGTTCCTGCGTAGGTTAGGTAAAGCCAGGGCCCGAGGCAACTGCAATCAAGTGCACGCACAGACGACACATTTGAGTTGAATTGAATGTCTTTATTTGCAAAAGCATTATATGCTTTAGCACAATTACAGTATATAATAATGACATATGACGAACAACAGGAGAGACATAATGAATAAAGTACAATTATAATATCAAGCGGTTTCTACTTTCAAATGCAAGTTTTATAAAATTACACAATAGTATAACTAACTTTTTGGAATTACCAGACTGGTTTAGAATAGTGTATCAAAAACAACCTGTTGTATATGACATTTATAATTTGTTACTTACAGATGCAAATAATGGTAAAACTAATTGGGTATCAAATGTACGTGATTTGTTGTTTTCATTAGGTCTAAACTATGTATGGTATCAACAATCAAATGAAAATATCTTTATTGACATTATTTATAACATAATCAAAGATCAATATATCCAATCATGGCATGAAGAGGTCAAACATTGTGAAAAGTTGACTTTATATAATATAATTAAACCAGTTTTTTGTTTCGAAGAATATGTAGATCTTTGTTATAACTCACATTTTCTTACCAAAATACGCAGTGGTACAGCAAAGATAAATCAAGAAACTGGTTGATACCTAGAAATTTAAGACTTTGTGAATGTTGTAATATGCCTTGTGTTGAAAATGAATATCATTTCCTACTTGTATGTCCAGCCTTTAGAGCATTAAGACTTAAGTTTTTACCTAAATATTTTTGTTTATGGCCAAATACGACTAAACTTAGATATTTATTGTCTGGTAATTCCAAAAAGTTAGTTATACTATTGTGTAATTTTATAAAACTTGCATTTGAAAGTAGAAACCGCTTGATATTATAATTGTACTTTATTCATTATGTCTCTCCTGTTGTTCGTCATATGTCATTATTATATACTGTAATTGTGCTAAATCATATAATGCTTATGCAAATAAAGACATTCAATTCAACTCAAATGTGTCGTCTGTGCGTGCACTTGATTGCAGTTGCCTCGGGCCCTGGCTTTACCTAACCTACGCAGGAACAATTTTTAACATAGTCCCTCCCTCCATTTCAGTGTATGGTTTTGCTGATGATCATACTGCAAACAGGCGATTTAAACCGTCAGTACCCGAGGAAGAGGGCGCCATTACAGAACTTCAGGACTGTGCAGTGATCATTAACGAATGGATGAACCATAACAAATTAAAAATTAACAATGCAAAGACAGAGTTCATTCTATTTGGCAGTAGGACACAACTTGACAAATGTAACACAAAAGAAATAAACATCTGTGATAATCAAATTAAATCTCAAAATTGTATTAGGCATCTCGGCGTATTTTTAGACGAAACTTTGAATTTTAAAGAACACATAAAACGAAAATGTAAAACTGCTATGTTAAATTATTTTAAGATCAAAAGTATAAGAAAGTATCCGTCTAAAGAAGCTACTGAAACCCTTGTACTGTCTTTGGTTATAATAATAACAATACAAATGACGAGAGCGAACACCAACAATACGAATTAGGCGAGTGACACGTACAATACGAATGAGGAGAGTGAACACTAACAATACGAATGAGATTGAACACTAACAATACGAATGAGATTGAACACTAACAATACGAATGAGATTGAACACTAACAATACGAATGAGATTGAACACTAACAATACGAATGAGATTGAACACTAACAATGTGAAAGAGAAGAGTGAAAACTAACATTACGAATGAGGATAGTGCACGAACACTAACAATATAAATAAGGAGAGTAAACACTCACAATACGAACGAGTATAGCGAACACTAACAATACGAATGAGAGTAAACACTAACAATACATATGAGAGTGAACACTAACAATACAAATAAGGAAAGTGAACACTAACAATATGAATGAGAATAGTGAACACTAACAATTCGAATAAAGAGATTGCACACTAACAATACGAATAAGTTGAGTGAACACTAACAATACGAATGAGGGTAAATACTAACAATATGAATGAGGAGAGTGCATGAACACCAACAATTCGAATAAGGAGAGTGAACACTAACAATACAAATGAGGAGAGTGAACACTAACAATACAAATGAGGAGAGTGAACACTAACAATACGCTTACATTTCCAACTTTAAACACGCTGACATTTTCAACTTAAAACACGCTGACATCTTCTACTTAAATTACGCCGATAACACGCTGACAACACGCTGGTATAATCCCCTAAAATCCACTTTTGTATAATAGATATATTCCACTTATTTACCGCTGACAACTAATTTGCATAGTCCACTGATTTTAATCGCTTTGAAACCGGACCTTAATGTATTCTGAATCGCACAAATCCTTACAAGACATAAATATCCATTTAATACAACAAAATAGGCCGATATCCATAAAGGGATCTATATTTGGACCCTTGCTATTTAATGGTTTTATAAACGATATATTTTCAGTTGTAAAACATGAATCCATTTATAGCTATGCTGATGACAATGCAATATCTTTTTGTAGTCCAAATTGTGATGAGCTGATCTCTGCTTTACAGACAGATTCTTTATCAATTATTAATTGATACAAGATGCATGCTAATCCAGAAAATTTTCAAGTTCTAGCTGTTGGAAAGAAAACTTTAAAAACAATCCATGTACAAATATTTAAGGTGCACGCATATCTTGTGAATCACTGCAAAATTGTTGAGATTAGCTATTGATTTTCAGTAAATTTAGATGTTTATATGGGTAATATCTGCAGGAAGTCATCACAGCAACGTAACATTTTAAAACGTTTGGGACCATTTTTGGACAGATTCAAAAAGTTTCATACCTTCATTCTCAAATAATTTTAACTTCTGTCATTTGGCCTGGTATTTTTGTACTGAGTTCTAAAAAATTGAAAGTGCAGGAAAGGGCACTCTGCTTTATTTATGAGGACTATCCAAGCTCATATACGATCTACTTTTAGAAAAAGCAAAGATGCCTTCCTACAGATACGTCCTAAGGGAGCTATAGCCTTAGAAACTTATAAAATAATAAACAACAAGTACTGACACCAATGGTAAATACCAACTCAATAATGACAAGTACTGACACCAATGGTGAACACTGACTCAATAATAACAAGTACTGACACCAATGGTGAACACTGACTCAATAATAACAAGTACTGACACCAATGGTAAACACTGACTCAATAATAACAAGTACTGACACCAATGGTAAATACTGACTTAAAACAACAAGTATTAAAAAATGTATTTATTGCATACAACAAGTGTATAGCCATCAAAACTATATATAACATATGTTCATTGGGAAAACAACATCCAAAATAATTATAAAGACAACTTCTTCACTTATCACAGAATGTATTAACATTACAATATGTTCGTTTATTCTTTTGTATAAATACCATAAACCCTGCATTAATGGACACTGCACTAGACAAATGACAACCTGTCACTTCTTGTCAGAAACCTTAACACTCAAACTTTGTCATTCTAATTGCATGATGACATTTAAATAACTAGCGGCCTCATAGAGCCTGTATGACACAGGTGATTATAAATGTCCAAAAACATACAATGTTTATGCTCGGAGGTCTTTTTGGCAAGAAATGATGAAGCTTTAAAGGCACTCTCCCATGCAGGACTCCTACAAAATTACTTTTTACCATTGTACTTTCAGAGAATAGGTTTAAAATTTCAGCAAATTAGGAATTTCTCATGGCGGCAATTTTTAACTCTAAAAATAACAAAAGTTGTACAGTTAAATTACAATATTTGAATTGAAACCGTATACTGCAGTTCAAGCACTATATATCAGGTGTATCTGGGGGACTGCTCTTCATTCAGTACAAACACATATTCTATTACTGGTCCAAGCCAGTAGTTTATTCATGATTGCCAACAATTGGTAGAAATCCTGATAACTTTGCCAAGGTGTATGGGGACCGTTAAAAGTCACCAGTGGGTCCTATGAAAAGCCTTGGTGGGGCAGAGGGGGGGGGGGGGTGAAGACCCTAAGCCGAAAATGATTTTAGAGTAATTCTATGGTATTTGAGAAGGTCTCTGGTTTTTTTAGCTGATATACGCATGTATTTTGTTAATGCAGGATTAGAAAGACTGTTTTAACACAATTTTTATAATTATTCCTAACAAAAGAAGAAATCCCGGAGATTCCAACAACCTACCCGGTAGCCTGGACACAGGTAGCAAATCCCGGATGTTCCGGGTAAAATCCGGAGAATTGGCAGGTATTGTTTATTTATCCTTCACTAATCATTCTAACTGTAAGGTTTGTGTTCGGTTACTGTCTTAGATCAAAGTTATCTAAAAGTTGATTAAACAATCTAAGATTGATTCACTTACAAACTTTTCTGTTTAATTTAACAGTATCCCAAATAGCAAATAATGAGACTCCATATAATGGAGCCAAGATAAATAATATCAAGTGTCATTGTGTATACATGTATGTATATTAAAATATTTATAACAAAATTTGTGACCTTATCAATACAATACTTATATATGTCAAATTATGCTAATTAATACAAAACATGCTAATTAGTTCAAATCTAAATCATTTAAGTACATACATTTTAATTAGCACTACATGTATTTTCTACGGAGTTATATTTGAACAATGAAATATGTTTAAATTAAACAAAAGAGTTTAAAAATTAACAAATTTCTTTGGGGCTTAAAACAGTTCATGATGAAAATATAATTGCTTGGTCTTGTAATACATGATTTAACATAGTTCGAAAAATGATTTTCATTTTTTAGGACAAAAAAATCCGTCAAATTATTTACACTTATATATTGCTATGACTACAGAAGAATTCCATGGAAACAGAATGTTTACACTATTTTGTACTTGGATAGAAAATAAAATAAATATTAAAATGGCTGTTTATAAAGTTAAATGTTATTGGTTGAACATCAAAATAGAAATTAGTAGACTACTTAATATGGGCCAATCAGCAGTAAGCTTGTCTAAGGTAGCCATGACAACAATACAGTTGTACAATTCTTGGTTCATTCAATTCTTATCTAATGGAGTTGACAAGTTAATTGCCAACATTTTCTTTCGCTGTCTACTGTTTGTTTGATTGTTTGAATGGTGTTTTAACGCCACTTTCAGCAATTTTTCAGCTATTTCATGGCGTCCAGTTTTTATTGGGGGAGGAAGCCGGAGTACCCGGAGAGAACCCCCGACCTGCGGTAGGAAAACTGGCAATCCTTGTCAAGTAAGATTGGAGTCGAGTACACCCTGCCTGCAGTGAGAATCGAACCCGCAATCTCAGTGTTGACAGACCACGTGATCAATAGTAGACGAACTACCTTGACCACTCGGCCACCGAGGCCCCTCGCTGTCTACTGAAGTTGTTGGATATAACACCTCTGTAGTGCCCATGTGATACATGTTAACAACTTTGTAAAACAAAAACAGAAAAAACAGTACACGATTAATGTAAATAAATAATAATAACAAATACAAAGTGTGCTATACATCAGTATATATTCAGAGTCAGGTGATAGATCATATTTTTACAAGAATTTCAGACCAATATTGTATAAGCACTTGTATTTATGGTCCAAGACATTCACGTGAAATACAAATAAGACTTACAGGTTCTTACATATCTCCTTGGTAAAGACTGGGTGATCTTCTACGAGTGATTGGAAAGGCATAAAATGTTGTATCAGGAGTGGAAGATCACATGGGCTTTCCCAAAATGACATGAAAGTGCCTATTTCTTCCGTAAACCAACAACTTTCACATCATAATATCCTATAGACTCTCCATTGTTCAAGACTCCATTGTCTCCCAATCAGAACGCCAGAAACACGAACATTAAACAAGAATGTTGTTATGTTACTATAACAATTTTTTTGTTTTGGGTGTTTTGATTGGAAGACTCAGGGAGTACAGATGACTGCTTGTGAGCTCATCTGTACTGAGTCATCTGTACCTGAAATCGGCCATTTACGGAAGAATACATAATTTATAAAACTAGCGATAACTTTGACAATCTTAACTGATTGGTCCTTTTATTAAGAAAAAAATCCATAAAGGGAGAAATTATTTAGAAGTTAATGTCAGAAATGTATAAACCAAATAGGCAAAATCATTTATAAATTCATGTTAATAAATGCTCAATATATGAATAAACAAATTTAAAATAGAAAGCCAATAGGTAAAAGTTATCAGTTTTTTAAATTCTGAATAACACAAAACAATAAAATATTTGAGACTCGTGCTTTGTTCAAGAGGGTTGATGATAATTTTACAGAGGTCATTTACAAATTGGTTCAGTTTAGGTTAACATATAACTCAAGATTAAATCCAGACTCTGATGGATTGCTTTCTGTTGTTCGAGTCTCACTGTGAAGGCATGGCAACAATGTTTACTTAGAAATGTGTACTGTTGTGTTCATCTGAGTCTTCCTCTTCATTCTTCTCCAGAAGACTGGTGTGGTCCACAGATGGTGGTTTACGACGTCCACTTAAACGGGAGAGTAAGCTCCCTTGGAGACTTGCTTCTCTGCTGGTTCCCTCATGACCTATCCCTCTGTATACCTGTATATCTGCAGACTGGTCCTTTAGATACTGCATATGGTACTCATTTGTCACCAGCTTTTCTTTTTTAGGTTTTTTGAAGCTGAATGAATAAAAAAATAAGTAACAACAATAATTGGTTATAATGGAAAAAGAACTATGGATTACAGGAAGCTTATAACAGCAAAGAATCATGGGAGAACAGGAAGCTTATAATTGCAAAGAATCATGGGAGTACAGGAAGCTTATAACAGCAAACAACCATGAGAGTACAGGAAGTTTATAACAGCAAAGAACCATGGGATTACAGGAAGCGTATAAATGCAAAGAACCATAAGAGTACAGGAAGTTTATAACAGCAAAGAACCATGGAATTACAGGAAGCGTATAAATGCAAAGAACCATGAGAGTACAGGAAGTTTATAACAGCAAAGAACCACGAGAGTACAGGAACCATATAAAAGCAAAGAACTATAAAATTACAGGAAGCTTATAACAGCAAAGAATCATGGGATTACATGAAGCTTATAACAGCAAAGAACCATGGGATTAAATGAAGCTTATAACAGCAAAGAACCATGGGATTACATGAAGCTTATAACAGCAAAGAACCATGGGATTACAGGAAGATTATAACAGCAAAGAACCATGGGATTACATGAAGCATATAACAGCAAAGAATCATGGGATTACATGAAGCTTATAACAGCAAAGAACCATGGGATTACATGAAGCTTATAACAGCAAAGAACCATGGGATTACAGGAAGCTTATAACAGCAAAGAACCATGGGATTACAGGAAGCTTATAACAGCAAAGAACCATGGGATTACATGAAGCTTATAACAGCAAAGAACCATGGGATTACATGAAGCTTACAACAGCAAAGAATCATGGGAGTACAGGAAGCTTATAACAGCAAAGAACCATGGGATTACATGAAGCTTATAACAGCAAAGAACCATGGGATTACAGGAAGCTTATAACAGCAAAGAACTATGAGAGTACAGGAACCTTATAACAACAAAGAACCATGGAATTACAGGAAGCTTATAACAGCAAAGAATCATGGGATAACATGAAGCTTATAACAGCAAAGAACCATGGGATTACATGAAGCTTATAACAGCAAAGAATCATGGGAGTACAGGAAGCTTATAACAGCAAAGAACCATGGGATTACATGAAGCTTATAACAGCAAAGAACCATGGGATTACAGGAAGCTTATAACAGCAAAGAACCATGGGATTACATGAAGCTTATAACAGCAAAGAACCATGGATTTACAGGAAGCGTATAAATGCAAAGAACCATGAGAGTACAGGAAGTTTATAACAGCAAAGAACCATGAGAGTACAGGAACCATATAAAAGAAAAGAACTATAAAATTACAGGAAGCTTATAACAGCAAAGAATCATGGGATTACATGAAGCTTATAACAGCAAAGAACCATGGGATTACATGAAGCTTATAACAGCAAAGAACCATGGGATTACATGAAGCTTATAACAGCAAAGAACCATGGGATTACAGGAAGATTATAACAGCAAAGAACCATGGGATTACATGAAGCTTATAACAGCAAAGAATCATGGGATTACATGAAGCTTATAACAGCAAAGAACCATGGGATTACAGGAAGCTTATAACAGCAAAGAACCATGGGATTACATGAAGCTTATAACAGCAAAGAACCATGGGATTACAGGAAGCTTATAACAGCAAAGAATCATGGGATTACATGAAGCTTATAACAGCAAAGAACCATGGGATTACATGAAGCTTATAACAGCAAAGAACCATGGGATTACATGAAGCTTATAACAGCAAAGAACCATGGGATTACAGGAAGCTTATAACAGCAAAGAACCATGGGATTACAGGAAGCTTATAACAGCAAAGAACCATGGGAGTACAGGAAGCTTATGACAGCAAAGAACCATGGGATTACAGGAAGCTTGTTACAGCAAAGAACTATGAGAGTACAGGAAGCTTATGACAGCATAGAACCATGGGATTACAGGAAGCGTATAACAGCAAAGAATCATGGGATTACAGGAAGCTTGTTACAGCAAAGAACCATGGGATTACAGGAAGCTTATAACAGCAAAGAATCATGGGATTACAGGAAGCTTGTTACAGCAAAGAACCATGGGATTACAGGAAGCTTATAACAGCAAAGAATCATGGGATTACAGGAAGCTTATAACAGCAAAGAACAATGGGATTACAGGAAGCTTGTTACAGCAAAGAACCATGGGATTACAGGAAGCTTATAACAGCAAAGAACCATGGGATTACAGGAAGCTTATAACAGCAAAGAACCATGGGATTACAGGAAGCTTATAACAGCAAAGAACCATGGGAGTACAGGAAGCTTAAGACAGCAAAGAACCATGGGATTACAGGAAGCTTGTTACAGCAAAGAACCATGGGATTACAGGAAGCTTATAACAGCAAAGAACCATGGGAGTACAGGAAGTTTATGACAGCAAAGAATCATGGGAGTACAGGAAGCTTATAACAGCAAAGAACCATGGGATTACATGAAGCTTATAACAGCAAAGAACCATGGGATTACAGGAAGCTTATAACAGCAAAGAACTATGAGAGTACAGGAACCTTATAACAGCAAAGAACCACGGGATTACAGGAAGCTTATAACAGCAAAGAATCATGGGATTACATGAAGCTTATAACAGCAAAGAACCATGGGATTACATGAAGCTTATAACAGCAAAGAATCATGGGAGTACAGGAAGCTTATAACAGCAAAGAACCGTGGGATTACATGAAGCTTATAACAGCAAAGAACCATGGGATTACAGGAAGCTTATAACAGCAAAGAACCATGGGATTACATGAAGCTTATAACAGCAAAGAACCATGGGATTACATGAAGCTTATAACAGCAAAGAACCATGGGATTACAGGAAGATTATAACAGCAAAGAACCATGGGATTACATGAAGCATATAACAGCAAAGAATCATGGGATTACATGAAGCTTATAACAGCAAAGAACCATGGGATTACATGAAGCTTATAACAGCAAAGAACCATGGGATTACATGAAGCTTATAACAGCAAAGAACCATGGGATTACAGGAAGCTTATAACAGCAAAGAACCATGGGATTACATGAAGCTTATAACAGCAAAGAACCATGGGATTACATGAAGCTTATAACAGCAAAGAATCATGGGAGTACAGGAAGCTTATAACAGCAAAGAACCATGGGATTACATGAAGCTTATAACAGCAAAGAACCATGGGATTACAGGAAGCTTATAACAGCAAAGAACTATGAGAGTACAGGAACCTTATAACAACAAAGAACCATGGAATTACAGGAAGCTTATAACAGCAAAGAATCATGGGATAACATGAAGCTTATAACAGCAAAGAACCATGGGATTACATGAAGCTTATAACAGCAAAGAATCATGGGAGTACAGGAAGCTTATAACAGCAAAGAACCATGGGATTACATGAAGCTTATAACAGCAAAGAACCATGGGATTACAGGAAGCTTATAACAGCAAAGAACCATGGGATTACATGAAGCTTATAACAGCAAAGAACCATGGATTTACAGGAAGCGTATAAATGCAAAGAACCATGAGAGTACAGGAAGTTTATAACAGCAAAGAACCATGAGAGTACAGGAACCATATAAAAGAAAAGAACTATAAAATTACAGGAAGCTTATAACAGCAAAGAACTATGAGAGTACAGGAAGCTTATGACAGCATAGAACCATGGGATTACAGGAAGCGTATAACAGCAAAGAATCATGGGATTACAGGAAGCTTGTTACAGGAAAGAACCATGGGATTACAGGAAGCTTATAACAGCAAAGAATCATGGGAGTACAGGAAGCTTGTTACAGCAAAGAACCATGGGATTACAGGAAGCTTATAACAGCAAAGAATCATGGGATTACAGGAAGCTTATAACAGCAAAGAACAATGGGATTACAGGAAGCTTGTTACAGCAAAGAACCATGGGATTACAGGAAGCTTATAACAGCAAAGAACCATGGGATTACAGGAAGCTTATAACAGCAAAGAATCATGGGATTACAGGAAGCTTATAACAGCAAAGAACCATGGGAGTACAGGAAGCTTAAGACAGCAAAGAACCATGGGATTACAGGAAGCTTGTTACAGCAAAGAACCATGGGATTACAGGAAGCTTATAACAGCAAAGAACCATGGGAGTACAGGAAGTTTATGACAGCAAAGAACATTGGGAGTACAGGAACCTTATAACAGCAAAGAACCATGGGAGTACAGGAAGTTTATAACAGCAAAAACCATACAGGAAGCTTATAACAGCAAAGTACCATGGGAGAACCATAAGAGTACAGGAAGTTTATAACAGCAAAGAACCATGGAATTACAGGAAGCGTATAAATGCAAAGAACCATGAGAGTACAGGAAGTTTATAACAGCAAAGAACCACGAGAGTACAGGAACCATATAAAAGCAAAGAACTATAAAATTACAGGAAGCTTATAACAGCAAAGAATCATGGGATTACATGAAGCTTATAACAGCAAAGAACCATGGGATTAAATGAAGCTTATAACAGCAAAGAACCATGGGATTACATGAAGCTTATAACAGCAAAGAACCATGGGATTACAGGAAGATTATAACAGCAAAGAACCATGGGATTACATGAAGCATATAACAGCAAAGAATCATGGGATTACATGAAGCTTATAACAGCAAAGAACCATGGGATTACATGAAGCTTATAACAGCAAAGAACCATGGGATTACATGAAGCTTATAACAGCAAAGAACCATGGGATTACAGGAAGCTTATAACAGCAAAGAACCATGGGATTACATGAAGCTTATAACAGCAAAGAACCATGGGATTACATGAAGCTTACAACAGCAAAGAATCATGGGAGTACAGGAAGCTTATAACAGCAAAGAACCATGGGATTACATGAAGCTTATAACAGCAAAGAACCATGGGATTACAGGAAGCTTATAACAGCAAAGAACTATGAGAGTACAGGAACCTTATAACAACAAAGAACCATGGAATTACAGGAAGCTTATAACAGCAAAGAATCATGGGATAACATGAAGCTTATAACAGCAAAGAACCATGGGATTACATGAAGCTTATAACAGCAAAGAATCATGGGAGTACAGGAAGCTTATAACAGCAAAGAACCATGGGATTACATGAAGCTTATAACAGCAAAGAACCATGGGATTACAGGAAGCTTAT
Organism: Limnoperna fortunei; assembly: GCA_944474755.1. Taxonomy (NCBI): domain Eukaryota; kingdom Metazoa; phylum Mollusca; class Bivalvia; order Mytilida; family Modiolidae; genus Limnoperna; species Limnoperna fortunei. Next base: position 100,407,464 of record OX104115.1, read on the forward strand.
AACAGCAAAGAACCATGGGATTACATGAAGCTTATAACAGCAAAGAACCATGGATTTACAGGAAGCGTATAAATGCAAAGAACCATGAGAGTACAGGAAGTTTATAACAGCAAAGAACCATGAGAGTACAGGAACCATATAAAAGAAAAGAACTATAAAATTACAGGAAGCTTATAACAGCAAAGAATCATGGGATTACATGAAGCTTATAACAGCAAAGAACCATGGGATTACATGAAGCTTATAACAGCAAAGAACCATGGGATTACATGAAGCTTATAACAGCAAAGAACCATGGGATTACAGGAAGATTATAACAGCAAAGAACCATGGGATTACATGAAGCTTATAACAGCAAAGAATCATGGGATTACATGAAGCTTATAACAGCAAAGAACCATGGGATTACAGGAAGCTTATAACAGCAAAGAACCATGGGATTACATGAAGCTTATAACAGCAAAGAACCATGGGATTACAGGAAGCTTATAACAGCAAAGAATCATGGGATTACATGAAGCTTATAACAGCAAAGAACCATGGGATTACATGAAGCTTATAACAGAAAAGAACCATGGGATTACATGAAGCTTATAACAGCAAAGAACCATGGGATTACAGGAAGCTTATAACAGCAAAGAACCATGGGATTACAGGAAGCTTATAACAGCAAAGAACCATGGGAGTACAGGAAGCTTATGACAGCAAAGAACCATGGGATTACAGGAAGCTTGTTACAGCAAAGAACTATGAGAGTACAGGAAGCTTATGACAGCATAGAACCATGGGATTACAGGAAGCGTATAACAGCAAAGAATCATGGGATTACAGGAAGCTTGTTACAGGAAAGAACCATGGGATTACAGGAAGCTTATAACAGCAAAGAATCATGGGAGTACAGGAAGCTTGTTACAGCAAAGAACCATGGGATTACAGGAAGCTTATAACAGCAAAGAATCATGGGATTACAGGAAGCTTATAACAGCAAAGAACAATGGGATTACAGGAAGCTTGTTACAGCAAAGAACCATGGGATTACAGGAAGCTTATAACAGCAAAGAACCATGGGATTACAGGAAGCTTATAACAGCAAAGAATCATGGGATTACAGGAAGCTTATAACAGCAAAGAACCATGGGAGTACAGGAAGCTTAAGACAGCAAAGAACCATGGGATTACAGGAAGCTTGTTACAGCAAAGAACCATGGGATTACAGGAAGCTTATAACAGCAAAGAACCATGGGAGTACAGGAAGTTTATGACAGCAAAGAATCATGGGAGTACAGGAAGCTTATAACAGCAAAGAACCATGGGATTACATGAAGCTTATAACAGCAAAGAACCATGGGATTACAGGAAGCTTATAACAGCAAAGAACTATGAGAGTACAGGAACCTTATAACAGCAAAGAACCACGGGATTACAGGAAGCTTATAACAGCAAAGAATCATGGGATTACATGAAGCTTATAACAGCAAAGAACCATGGGATTACATGAAGCTTATAACAGCAAAGAATCATGGGAGTACAGGAAGCTTATAACAGCAAAGAACCGTGGGATTACATGAAGCTTATAACAGCAAAGAACCATGGGATTACAGGAAGCTTATAACAGCAAAGAACCATGGGATTACATGAAGCTTATAACAGCAAAGAACCATGGGATTACATGAAGCTTATAACAGCAAAGAACCATGGGATTACAGGAAGATTATAACAGCAAAGAACCATGGGATTACATGAAGCATATAACAGCAAAGAATCATGGGATTACATGAAGCTTATAACAGCAAAGAACCATGGGATTACATGAAGCTTATAACAGCAAAGAACCATGGGATTACATGAAGCTTATAACAGCAAAGAACCATGGGATTACAGGAAGCTTATAACAGCAAAGAACCATGGGATTACATGAAGCTTATAACAGCAAAGAACCATGGGATTACATGAAGCTTATAACAGCAAAGAATCATGGGAGTACAGGAAGCTTATAACAGCAAAGAACCATGGGATTACATGAAGCTTATAACAGCAAAGAACCATGGGATTACAGGAAGCTTATAACAGCAAAGAACTATGAGAGTACAGGAACCTTATAACAACAAAGAACCATGGAATTACAGGAAGCTTATAACAGCAAAGAATCATGGGATAACATGAAGCTTATAACAGCAAAGAACCATGGGATTACATGAAGCTTATAACAGCAAAGAATCATGGGAGTACAGGAAGCTTATAACAGCAAAGAACCATGGGATTACATGAAGCTTATAACAGCAAAGAACCATGGGATTACAGGAAGCTTATAACAGCAAAGAACCATGGGATTACATGAAGCTTATAACAGCAAAGAACCATGGATTTACAGGAAGCGTATAAATGCAAAGAACCATGAGAGTACAGGAAGTTTATAACAGCAAAGAACCATGAGAGTACAGGAACCATATAAAAGAAAAGAACTATAAAATTACAGGAAGCTTATAACAGCAAAGAACTATGAGAGTACAGGAAGCTTATGACAGCATAGAACCATGGGATTACAGGAAGCGTATAACAGCAAAGAATCATGGGATTACAGGAAGCTTGTTACAGGAAAGAACCATGGGATTACAGGAAGCTTATAACAGCAAAGAATCATGGGAGTACAGGAAGCTTGTTACAGCAAAGAACCATGGGATTACAGGAAGCTTATAACAGCAAAGAATCATGGGATTACAGGAAGCTTATAACAGCAAAGAACAATGGGATTACAGGAAGCTTGTTACAGCAAAGAACCATGGGATTACAGGAAGCTTATAACAGCAAAGAACCATGGGATTACAGGAAGCTTATAACAGCAAAGAATCATGGGATTACAGGAAGCTTATAACAGCAAAGAACCATGGGAGTACAGGAAGCTTAAGACAGCAAAGAACCATGGGATTACAGGAAGCTTGTTACAGCAAAGAACCATGGGATTACAGGAAGCTTATAACAGCAAAGAACCATGGGAGTACAGGAAGTTTATGACAGCAAAGAACATTGGGAGTACAGGAACCTTATAACAGCAAAGAACCATGGGAGTACAGGAAGTTTATAACAGCAAAAACCATACAGGAAGCTTATAACAGCAAAGTACCATGGGAGTACAGGAAGCTTATAACAGCAAAGAATCATGGGATTACATGAAGCTTATAACAGCAAAGAACCATGGGATTACAAGAAGCTTATAACAACAAAGAACAATGGGATTACATGAAGCTTATAACAGCAAAGAACCATGGGATTACAGGAAGCTTATAACAGCAAAGAATCATGGGATTACATGAAGCTTATAACAGCAAAGAACCATGGGATTACATGAAGCTTATAACAGCAAAGAATCATGGGAGTACAGGAAGCTTATAACAGCAAAGAACCATGGGATTACATGAAGCTTATAACAGCAAAGAACCATGGGATTACAGGAAGCTTATAACAGCAAAGAACTATGAGAGTACAGGAACCTTATAACAGCAAAGAACCACGGGATTACAGGAAGCTTATAACAGCAAAGAATCATGGGATTACATGAAGCTTATAACAGCAAAGAACCATGGGATTACATGAAGCTTATAACAGCAAAGAATCATGGGAGTACAGGAAGCTTATAACAGCAAAGAACCGTGGGATTACATGAAGCTTATAACAGCAAAGAACCATGGGATTACAGGAAGCTTATAACAGCAAAGAACCATGGGATTACATGAAGCTTATAACAGCAAAGAATCATGGGAGTACAGGAAGCTTATAACAGCAAAGAACCATGGGATTACATAAAGCTTATAACAGCACAGAACCATGGGATTACATGAAGCTTATGACAGCAAAGAACCATGGGATTACAGGAAGCTTATAACAGCAAAGAACCTTGGGATTACATGAAGCTTATAACAGCAAAGAACCATGGGATTACAGGAAGCTTATAACAGCAAAGAACCAATGGGAGTACAGGAACCTTATAAAAGCAAAGAACAATGGGATTACAGGAAGCTTATAACAGCAAAGAACTATGAGAGTACAGGAAGCTTATGACAGCATAGAACCATGGGATTACAGGAAGCATATAACAGCAAAGAATCATGGGATTACAGGAAGCTTGTTACAGGAAAGAACCATGGGATTACAGGAAGCTTATGACAGCATAGAACCATGGGAGTACAGGAAGCTTATAACAGCAAAGAACCATGGGAGTACAGGAACCTTATAACAGCAAAGAACCATGGGATTACAGGAAGTTTATAACAGCAAAAACCATGTCAGTACAGGAAGCTTATAACAGCAAAGTACCATGGGAGTACAGGAAGCTTATAACAGCAAAGAACCATGGGATTACAGGAAGCTTATAACTTCCTGTAATCCCATGGTTCTTTGCTGTTATAAGCTTCCTGTTAAGTGGTTAATGTAGTTTGTCTACTATTGACCACATGGTCTGTCAACACTGAAATTGTGGGTTCGAGTCTAACTGTGGGCAGGGTGCACTTGTCTCCAATCTCAACTAACAGGGATTGCTAGTTTTCCTACCGAAGTTTTCTCCGCATACTCCAGCTTCCTTCCTTAATAAAAACTGGATGCCATGATATATCTGAACAATTGCTGGAACACCAATCAAACAATCTTATTAATGTTCATTAAAACGAGAAAATATGTACAAGTGTTCCCATTGTTGGTAAATGGAAGCGAAGCGAGAAAGCGACAGGACATGGGTTTCCGATGATGGGATCAAATCTATCACGGTTCTCGTATTAATCATACTTACAATTTTAACAGAAGTGATGATGTTACTACCGAGACAGAGGACATTGCCATGGCAGCAGACGCCATCCAGGGTTTCAAGGTCAAACCAAGTGGAAAGAAGACACCTGTTGAACAAAAATAACTATTAATATAAAATGTGAAACAAAAAAATCGACATTTTTCAAAACTGAAGGTTGTCTGGTCATAAAAACATATATACCAAGTTTAGAGGCCATCAGGCATGTAGAAACAAGAAGCTGTATATATAGGGAGCAATAATGTCCTACATGGCACATATTGGTAATTAAACAAATCCTTTTTAAAGTTCACTCAAGAGAATAAAGCCAGTGAAGAGATCTCATCACGTTGTAACTGTGTATGAAGAAAAAAGCTTCAACACAAAGGTGAACCTAAGGCGGGATGAACAGAACAAGGCTAACAGACAGACAGGCTGACATACAGACAGACAGAAAATCTATTTATCCCCGGCTTGTAACAAATGCAGACTTTTGATTGGTTGGTTAACCGTTGGTACAAATCCCATGCCCCTGGCCTCGATGCTAATGTCGCAGGGTGTATTGTTTGTGCGTTGCTAATGTATGTTCTAGAGTACCAGTGTATGTTATTACACAAATGAACATTTCTGTCTTTTTATATTTGTATTTCCTTTCAAACACTGTAGATGCCCTACCTACATTCACACTGACACACATAATTATGAAATAAATTAGAACTTGACGTCATTGTCTGTTGACGTTATGATAGCGTCACTTGAGGTGCCAAAATACCGAAAGTAGGAAAAACAATGTAAAACAAAATAAAAACTCTTTAACTCGCTAAGTCTGAGGTTGTTACCAAAGGTAACATCTTCGACTTGGTAAAATGGGCATTTTCTTCATAAAAATTGTACCACCTTAAAGTACTTCTGGACAGCCTTCGGCTTGGCCTCTGGCTGAACAGCACTTTCTGGTGGTACAATTTCCTTACACCCGGGTAATAACGTAGGTAACTGATAATGTCCTCGAACTTTTGTTGTCGGGACATAAAAAGATAAATAAAAAAAACAAATGTTGCAAAACACACATCTCCACGGGCCAAAAACTCTGGATCCATAGGTAGCTTGATACCAGAACTCACATTTGATCTGATTTTTATCCCTAATAGCACAATTCTAAACAAGTGTGGACTGTGAGCTAATGCTCACTAGTGAAATCTTGCTTTCACAAATATGACTTTCATAAGTATTTAGTAAACATGAAGTAGATGACAAATGAGCATAAAATCGCTATACACCATATGGTACTATACAATAAAGCAATATGCAAAATATCAGGCTTCTGCACCCTATAGTTAGTCGCTAAGAAAACTATGACAGAAATTTTGCATGTATGTCAAGTATGTGTAAAAATCTAAGTATTTGGTAAACAGGAAGTAGATGAACAAGGAGCATAAAATCGCTATACACGATATGGCTCTGCATCCTATAGTTGCTTAAAAAAGTGACAGAAATTTTGGTTATGGACAGACAGCCCAACGAAAGAATGAATAAACGAATTAACAAACAAAGGGTAAAACAATATATCCCCTCTTCTTCAAAGCGAGGGTATGAATATGAAAGTACTCAGTCAGGGTAAATAAGTATTAATGAACAAAAATTATATCCTACTTCAGCAATGAATATACATATACAGTTAAATCTATAGCTTAACGCTAGCAATTAGATTTCCTGAAGAAAGGCTATATCCTATTGCATTGATGGAGATTCCTATACAATAAAGCCTAAAGCCTCACTGTAGCAATTAGATTTCCTGGGGGTTAAGGCTATATCCCATTGCAGTAATGGGGATTCCTATTACAATAAAGCCTAAAGCCTAACTGTAACAATGAAATTTCCTGAAGAAAGACTATATCCTACTGCAGCAATGGGGATTAGTATACAGTAAAGCCTGTAGCCTAACTCTAGCAAATGGGTTTCCATGGTGTAAAGGCTATATTGTATCTGCAGCAGAGGAGATTCCTATCAAGTAAAGTTTATACCCTACCTGCTGCGATGGGGATGCCTATCAGATTATATACTGAGGCTGCAAAAAAGTTGATTCTTATTCTTCTGACAGTCATTTTTGATAGTTTAATGGCAGCTACTACGTCTAATAAATCATTCTGAAAACAGAAAATTGACAATAGTTGACTAAATATGAACGTATTACATGATACATGATATCTTAAAGGGACAACAAAACAAATTAAAATAAATTTTTAAAATGTCACAAATGTTATTTATGTAAATGTTATTGACAACATTGTACCTGTGTTAAATCATTGTAGACAGAAAAATGTCTGGCCTGCATTCTGCATCATAGGAAAAATATTACTTCATGAACAACATGTAAATAGCATTATATTGTCACCATGTAAAATATACAATGAATGGTTACAGAAAAACTGACCTAATTAAAAAATTAAGTCACTGGATCGTGAAATTGAGGTCAAGGTCAGACTGTCATGTACCTTTTATCAGCAACCTATATACTAAATATTGTCATCCTTCCTTGGATGGTTACTTCGGAACTGTCTTAATCTATAAATTTAACATGATAGTCACCGAAACATAAATTTGAGGTTGAGGTCAGATAACAGACTGTCATGTACCTTTCATCAGCAACCTTTATACCAAATACTGTCATCCTTCCTTGGATGGTTACTCAGAACTGACTTCATTCATAAATTTAACATAGTCACTGAAACATGAAACTGAGGTCAAGGTCAAGTGACAGACTGTCATGTACCTTTCATCAGCAACCTATATACCAAAAACTGTCATGCTACCATGCCTGGTTACTAACCAACTGACTTAATCTATAAATTAAATGTCTAATTAAAGCAATCTTTCACATGCTCCCCTCCTTTTTGTTATTGGTTGCTGAATTGTAACACAGCAACTAATAACAATAAGGGCCGGGAGCAAGTAAAACATTTAAATTTAATTAGATTGTTTGAGGTCAAGATCAGGTGACAGGTGTCTCATTGATAAGTTCTCATCGTAAGCTACCATTGGACCAAATTTAGTTGACCTCTGGCTTACGCTTACAAAGATATGAAGAAAATGTCTAGTCTTCATGCTGGGGCATACCCATATATAAGTCTCCCATCCAGCGACAATAAAATTTCATTGCTTGACTGTGTTTTTAACATTAAAATAAATAACTTGTCCACAGAGCAGTTTTCAAGCAAAAGTATGATCAACTGTTTTCCACTGTAAGACAGAGTCTGTAATATTGATTTTGTTCTGCCTCTCTAACATCCTGATCTGAACTCATACACACCTTAATAAGAACAATATCAGCTGCTTCCACAGCTACATCTGTTCCAGTGCCAATAGCTATTCCTACATCAGCCTGAGCCAGGGCAGGAGAATCATTGACACCGTCTCCAACCATGGCCACCTTCTGGCCACTACTCTGTAACTGTTTGATTTTCTTCACTTTATGTGATGGTAACACTTCAGCAAACACTTTCTGTATGCCGACCTGAAAAGTAAAAGTAAGTAAATAGCCTAGATAAATATAAAGGTATAAAATACATAATGTGGATAAATATCATATGCATGTAGAAAAAATCGAAGAATGTGTCCATGGGGGCAGATGACCCCTGAAGTCCCAAACAGGAAGTAGTTGTCCGAAAGGTCTGAAATTGCTTAGGAGGTACAACTTGTGATGCTGAACCACCCTCATGTACAGTTTCTGAGAAAAGCTTGACAGATATTTGTACGGACGGACAAGACTAAAACTTAATGCACCCCGACATGTTGTCACAGGGGCATAAAAAAACCAAAACAAACTAAATTGATGAAATCAATATAAAACAAGGTTAACCCCTGCTTTCACAACAAGTATTCTGTAAACAGGAAGTAGATGCTATACACCATATGGTACTATAGAACAAAGCAATATGCAAATATCAGGCTTCTGCATTCTACAGTTGCTTAGAAACTGCGACAGAAATTTTTTTTAGAGATGGACAAACAAACAAACTTAGGGATGGACAGACAAGGGGAAGCAGGGAAGAAAAACAAATATGTGGATTATTACTTACCCTAAAATCTTGTTCAATTTACAGTAGCCTTTGAAAATTAATACAAATTCCAAAACGTGTCCTTACCATGGAGGTACTGGTTTTCTCCTGTCAGCAGAATGACATAGTACATACCTGTCTGGCTATAGCCATTGCTGTTTTCTGGTTGTCTCCTGTCAGCAGTATGACATAGTACATACCTGTCTGGCTATAGCCCTTGTTGTTTTCTGGTTGTCTCCTGTCAGCAGTATGACATAGTACATACCTGTCTGGCTATAGCCCTTGCTGTTTTCTGGTTGTCTCCTGTCAGCAGTATGACATAGTACATACCTGTCTGGCTGTAGAACTTGGTGCTTTCTGGTTGCCTCCTGTCAGCGGTATGACACAGTACATACCTGTCTGGCTATAGCCCTTGTTGTTTTCTGGTTGTCTCCTGTCAGCAGTATGACATAGTACATACCTGTCTGGCTGTAGAACTTGGTGCTTTCTGGTTGCCTCCTGTCAGCAGTATGACATAGTACATACCTGTCTGGCTATAGCCCTTGTTGTTTTCTGGTTGTCTCCTGTCAGCAGAATGACATAGTACATACCTGTCTGGCTATAGCCCTTGCTGTTTTCTGGTTGTCTCCTGTCAGCAGAATGACATAGTACATACCTGTCTGGCTATAGCCCTTGTTGTTTTCTGGTTGTCTCCTGTCAGCAGAATGACATAGTACATACCTGTCTGGCTATAGTCCTTGCTGTTTTTTGGTTGTCTCCTGTCAGCAGCATGACATAGTACATACCTGTCTGGCTATAGTCCTTGGTGTTTTCTGGTTGCCTAATGTCAGCAGTATGACATAGTACATACCTGTCTGGCTATAGCCCTTGCTGTTTTCTGGTTGTCTAATGTCAGCAGTATGACATAGTACATACCTGTCTGGCTATAGCCCTTGCTGTTTTTTGGTTGCCTCCTGTCACCAGTATGACATAGTACATACCTGTCTGGCTATAGCCCTTGGTGTTTTCTGGTTGTCTCCTGTCAGCAGTAGGACATAGTACATACCTGTCTGGCTATAGCCCTTGGTGTTTTCTGGTTGTCTCCTGCCTGCAGTATGACATAGTACATACCTGTCTGGCTATAGTCCTTGCTGTTTTCTGGTTGCCTAATGTCAGCAGTATGACATAGTACATACCTGTCTGGCTATAGCCCTTGCTGTTTTTTGGTTGCCTAATGTCAGCAGTATGACATAGTACATACCTGTCTGGCTATAGTCCTTGCTGTTTTCTGGTTGCCTAATGTCAGCAGTATGACACAGTACATACCTGTCTGGCTATAGCCCTTGCTGTTTTCTGGTTGTCTCCTGTCAGAAGTATGACCTGTAGACCCATTTCTCTAAGTGTTGTAATGGCCAGATGTGCCTCTGACTTGACTGTATCCGCCACTGCCATCATAGCAACCAAAACACCTTTATAAAAAAGGTAAAAAAATACTTGCAACTTTCACTCTTTAGAACTCCAGTATGAATTCTTAATCCAACTGCATAGGATTACTTTATAATTCTTGCAATAACAAATTAAAAGCCTCAGTTTATATTTTGATACATCTGATGTGTCTTGGCGTCTCATACAATGAACGCACCGTTTCATTACAACTCAGCTAAAATAATGATGTTAAATTAGTCCTTGCTTTTCGCAACAATAGTAGCTACAGACAGAAACAGAAAAGCAAGAAAACTGATTATTTCACAGAGGTTCATATTGATTGTATTCCGCACAGGTATCAATTTAATAATGCATAACGGCATAACGGTATGGGGCACGTCCATTTGATGAGCATAAAAAAAAACCTGAAAAAACTGTCATGTTAAATGTTATTGGTCAATATATACTGATTGTTGAAGTAAATATATTTTGGAATGAAATGCAATCTTTGGTATGAAAATACACAATAAAGAATTTTTAAACACATTTTGGATGAAGAAATCATGTTTCGAATACATTGGGCACCTGGAGGAAATTTGAAAAAATATAAGACTCCCACTTTTTGACCCTCATTTTCCGGTCAGAAAAGTAATGCGAACCTATATTTTTAATAACACCAAATGAACCACATATTCTTAAACATAGGTAATCTCTCTTAATTTAACATTAAATTAACTCACCAAAATAGTAATCTAATAGGGGTACCCCAATATTGAAAATAACATTAAAAGGCCAATGGTTCTTTGTATTCTATAGATTGCACATAAAACAGCAGTGTGACCCTGATCTTCATGTTTAGACATAGTCTTGTCCATGTTTATTATATTACCTACCATCAATTGCACATAAAACAGCTGTGTGACCTTGATCTTCATGTTCAGACATAGCCTTGTCCATGACATCTGTGACCATTAGACCATTACGATTCATCCACTCTCTGTTACCGATCAGAACCTGGTATGGCTGTGGAGCTGAGGCTCCCATTATCTCCATATCTTAAAATAAACACATATAACTGGTCATTCATGGATTAAGGACAATATCTTGACCAGAGTGGTCACTGATGGATTTAGGACAAAATCTTGACTGGAGTGGTCACATGGATTAAGAATAATATCTTGACTGGAGTGGTCACTCATGGATTTAGAATAATATCTTGACTGGACTGGTCAAAAATGTATTTAGGACAATATCTTGACCAGAGTGGTCACGGATGGATTTAGGACAAAATCTTGACTGGAGTGGTCACATGGATTAAGAATAATATCTTGACTGGAGTGGTCACTCATGGATTTAGAATAATATCTTGACTGGACTGGTCAAAAATGTATTTAGGACAATATCTTGACCAGAGTGGTCACTCATGGATTTATGAAAATATCTTGACCTGAGATGGATAACATCACCTTAAGTTTTGCTTTAGTAAAATCTGTATGATTAATATTTTTTTAAAATTGATAAATGATGAATTATGTGGAGTCCTTGGAATATTGCTGGAAGGATTTTCTTGTAAAGTCTGATGAATCATGAATTTTTGGAGATTCTGTGTTTTTGTTGGTTGTTGATCGCCTGTTTCAGCTTAGTAATGGCATCCAGTACCTCAATGAATAAGTATTGCCAGAAAATTGTTAGCCTGTTCTTTCAAAGATACTAAGTTATAACTCAGGGTCTAACAAGTGAATTAATGGTTTACCAGAAAATTGTTAGCCTGTTCTTTTAAAGATACTAAGTTATAACTCAGGGTCTAACAAGTGAATTAATGGTTTACCAGAAAATTGTTAGCCTGTTCTTTCAAAGATACTAAGTTATAACTCAGGGTCTAACAAGTGAATTAATGGTGAACCAGAAAATTGTTAGCCTGTTCTTTCAAAGATACTAAGTTATAACTCAGGGTCTAACAAATGAATTAATGGTTAACCAGAAAATTGTTAGCCTGTTCTTTTAACCATACTAAGTTATAACTCAGGGTCTAACAAGTGAATTAATGGTTTACCAGAAAATTGTTAGCCTGTTCTTTCAAAGATACTAAGTAATAACTCAGGGTCTAACAAGTGAATTAATGGTTTACCAGAAAATTGTTAGCCTGTTCTTTTAACGATACTAAGTTATAACTCAGGGTCTAACAAGTGAATTAATGGTTTACCAGAAAATTGTTAGCCTGTTCTTTCAAAGATACTAAGTTATAACTCAGGGTCTAACAAGTGAATTAATGGTTTACCAGAAAATTGTTAGCCTGTTCTTTCAAAGATACTAAGTTATAACTCAGGGTCTAACAAGTGAATCAATGGTTTACCAGAAAATTGTTAGCCTGTTCTTTCAAAGATACTAAGTTATAACTCAGGGTCTAACAAGTGAATTAATGGTTTACCAGAAAATTGTTAGCCTGTTCTTTTAACGATACTAAGTTATAACTCAGGGTCTAACAAGTGAATTAATGGTTTACCAGAAAATTGTTAGCCTGTTCTTTCAAAGATACTAAGTTATAACTCAGGGTCTAACAAGTGAATTAATGGTTTACCAGAAAATTGTTAGCCTGTTCTTTCAAAGATACTAAGTTATAACTCAGGGTCTAACAAGTGAATCAATGGTTTACCAGAAAATTGTTAGCCTGTTCTTTCAAAGATACTAAGTTATAACTCAGGGTCTAACAAGTGAATTAATGGTTTACCAGAAAATTGTTAGCCTGTTCTTTCAAAGATACTAAGTTATAACTCAGGGTCTAACAAGTGAATTAATGGTTTACCAGAAAATTGTTAGCCTGTTCTTTCAAAGATACTAAATTGTAAATAACTCAGGGTCTAACAAGTGAATTAATGGTTTACCAGAAAATTGTTAGCCTGTTCTTTCAAAGATACTAAGTTATAACTCAGGGTCTAACAAGTGAATTAATGGTTTACCAGAAAACTGTTGGCCTGTTCTTTCAAAGATACTAAGTTATAACTCAGGGTCTAGCAAGTGAATCAATGGTTAACCAGAAAATTGTTAGCCTGTTCTTTCAAAGATACTAAGTTATAACTCAGGGTCTAACAAGTGAATTAATGGTTTACCAGAAAATTGTTAGCCTGTTCTTTCAAAGATACTAAGTTATAACTCAGGGTCTAACAAGTGAATTAATGGTTTACCAGAAAATTGTTAGCCTGTTCTTTCAAAGATACTAAGTTATAACTCAGGGTCTAACAAGTGAATTAATGGTTTACCAGAAAATTGTTAGCCTGTTCTTTTAACGATAGTAAGTTATAACTCAGGGTCTAACAAGTGAATTAATGGTTTACCAGAAAATTGTTAGCCTGTTCTTTCAAAGATACTAAGTTATAACTCAGGGTCTAACAAGTGAATTAATGGTTTACCAGAAAATTGTTAGCCTGTTCTTTTAAGGATACTAAGTTATAACTCAGGGTCTAACAAGTGAATTAATGGTTTACCAGAAAATTGTTAGCCTGTTCTTTCAAAGATACTAAGTTATAACTCAGGGTCTAACAAGTGAATTAATGGTTTACCAGAAAATTGTTAGCCTGTTCTTTCAAAGATACTAAGTTATAACTCAGGGTCTAACAAGTGAATTAATGGTTTACCAGAAAATTGTTAGCCTGTTCTTTCAAAGATACTAAGTTATAACTCAGGGTCTAACAAGTGAATTAATGGTTTACCAGAAAATTGTTAGCCTGTTCTTTTAACGATACTAAGTTATAACTCAGGGTCTAACAAGTGAATTAATGGTTTACCAGAAAATTGTTAGCCTGTTCTTTCAAAGATACTAAGTTATAACTCAGGGTCTAACAAGTGAATTAATGGTTTACCAGAAAATTGTTAGCCTGTTCTTTTAAGGATACTAAGTTATAACTCAGGGTCTAACAAGTGAATCAATGGTTTACCAGAAAATTGTTAGCCTGTTCTTTCAAAGATACTAAGTTATAACTCAGGGTCTAACAAGTGAATTAATGGTTTACCAGAAAATTGTTAGCCTGTTCTTTTAAGGATACTAAGTTATAACTCAGGGTCTAACAAGTGAATTAATGGTTAACCAGAAAATTGTTAGCCTGTTCTTTCAAAGATACTAAGTTATAACTCAGGGTCTAACAAGTGAATCAATGGTTTACCAGAAAATTGTTAGCCTGTTCTTTCAAAGATACTAAGTTATAACTCAGGGTCTAACAAGTGAATTAATGGTTTACCAGAAAATTGTTAGCCTGTTCTTTTAAGGATACTAAGTTATAACTCAGGGTCTAACAAGTGAATTAATGGTTTACCAGAAAATTGTTAGCCTGTTCTTTCAAAGATACTAAGTTATAACTCAGGGTCTAACAAGTGAATCAATGGTTTACCAGAAAATTGTTAGCCTGTTCTTTCAAAGATACTAAGTTATAACTCAGCATCTAACAAGTGAATTAATGGTTTACCAGAAAATTGTTAGCCTGTTCTTTCAAAGATACTAAGTTATAACTCAGGGTCTAACAAGTGAATTAATGGTTTACCAGAAAATTGTTAGCCTGTTCTTTCAAAGATACTAAGTTATAACTCAGGGTCTAACAAGTGAATTAATGGTTTACCAGAAAATTGTTAGCCTGTTCTTTTAACGATACTAAGTTATAACTCAGGGTCTAACAAGTGAATTAATGGTTTACCAGAAAATTGTTAGCCTGTTCTTTCAAAGATACTAAGTTATAACTCAGGGTCTAACAAGTGAATTAATGGTTTACCAGAAAATTGTTAGCCTGTTCTTTTAAGGATACTAAGTTATAACACAGGGTCTAACAAGTGAATCAATGGTTTACCAGAAAATTGTTAGCCTGTTCTTTCAAAGATACTAAGTTATAACTCAGGGTCTAACAAGTGAATTAATGGTTTACCAGAAAATTGTTAGCCTGTTCTTTTAAGGATACTAAGTTATAACTCAGGGTCTAACAAGTGAATCAATGGTTTACCAGAAAATTGTTAGCCTGTTCTTTTAACGATACTAAGTTATAACTCAGGGTCTAACAAGTGAATTAATGGTTTACCAGAAAATTGTTAGCCTGTTCTTTTAACGATACTAAGTTATAACTCAGGGTCTAACAAGTGAATTAATGGTTTACCAGAAAATTGTTAGCCTGTTCTTTCAAAGATTCTAAGTTATAACTCAGGGTCTAACAAGTGAATTAATGGTTTACCAGAAAATTGTTAGCCTGTTCTTTTAACGATACTAAGTTATAACTCAGGGTCTAACAAGTGAATTAATGGTTTACCAGAAAATTGTTAGCCTGTTCTTTCAAAGATACTAAGTTATAACTCAGGGTCTAACAAGTGAATTAATGGTTTACCAGAAAATTGTTAGCCTGTTCTTTTAACGATACTAAGTTATAACTCAGGGTCTAACAAGTGAATTAATGGTTTACCAGAAAATTGTTAGCCTGTTCTTTCAAAGATACTAAGTTATAACTCAGGGTCTAACAAGTGAATTAATGGTTTACCAGAAAATTGTTAGCCTGTTCTTTCAAAGATACTAAGTTATAACTCAGGGTCTAACAAGTGAATTAATGGTTTACCAGAAAATTGTTAGCCTGTTCTTTCAAAGATACTAAGTTATAACTCAGGGTCTAACAAGTGAATTAATGGTTTACCAGAAAATTGTTAGCCTGTTCTTTCAAAGATACTAAGTTATAACTCAGGGTCTAACAAGTGAATCAATGGTTTACCAGAAAATTGTTAGCCTGTTCTTTCAAAGATACTAAGTTATAACTCAGGGTCTAACAAGTGAATTAATGGTTAACCAGAAAATTGTTAGCCTGTTCTTTCAAAGATACTAAGTTATAACTCAGGGTCTAACAAGTGAATTAATGGTTTACCAGAAAATTGTTAGCCTGTTCTTTCAAAGATACTAAGTTATAACTCAGGGTCTAACAAGTGAATTAATGGTTTACCAGAAAATTGTTAGCCTGTTCTTTCAAAGATACTAAGTTATAACTCAGGGTCTAACAAGTGAATTAATGGTTTACCAGAAAATTGTTAGCCTGTTCTTTTAACGATAGTAAGTTATAACTCAGGGTCTAACAAGTGAATTAATGGTTTACCAGAAAATTGTTAGCCTGTTCTTTCAAAGATACTAAGTTATAACTCAGGGTCTAACAAGTGAATTAATGGTTTACCAGAAAATTATTAGCCTGTTCTTTTAACGATACTAAGTTATAACTCAGGGTCTAACAAGTGAATTAATGGTTTACCAGAAAATTGTTAGCCTGTTCTTTTAACGATACTAAGTTATAACTCAGGGTCTAACAAGTGAATTAATGGTTTACCAGAAAATTGTTAGCCTGTTCTTTCAAAGATACTAAGTTATAACTCAGGTCTAACAAGTGAATTAATGGTTAACCAGAAAATTGTTAGCCTGTTCTTTTAACGATACTAAGTTATAACTCAGGGTCTAACAAGTGAATTAATGGTTTACCAGAAAATTGTTAGCCTGTTCTTTTAACGATACTAAGTTATAACTCAGGGTCTAACAAGTGAATTAATGGTTTACCAGAAAATTGTTAGCCTGTTCTTTCAAAGATACTAAGTTATAACTCAGGTCTAACAAGTGAATTAATGGTTAACCAGAAAATTGTTAGCCTGTTCTTTTAACGATACTAAGTTATAACTCAGGGTCTAACAAGTGAATTAATGGTTTACCAGAAAATTGTTAGCCTGTTCTTTCAAAGATACTAAGTTATAACTCAGGGTCTAACAAGTGAATCAATGGTTAACCAGAAAATTGTTAGCCTGTTCTTTTAACGATACTAAGTTATAACTCAGGGTCTAACAAGTGAATTAATGGTTTACCAGAAAATTGTTAGCCTGTTCTTTTAACGATACTAAGTTATAACTCAGGGTCTAACAAGTGAATTAATGGTTTACCAGAAAATTGTTAGCCTGTTCTTTTAACGATACTAAGTTATAACTCAGGGTCTAACAAGAGAATTAATGGTTTAGCAGAAAATTGTTAGCCTGTTCTTTTAACGATACTAAGTTATAACTCAGGGTCTAACAAGTGAATTAATGGTTTACCAGAAAATTGTTAGCCTGTTCTTTTAACGATACTAAGTTATAACTCAGGGTCTAACAAGTGAATCAATGGTTTACCAGAAAATTGTTAGCCTGTTCTTTTAACGATACTAAGTTATAACTCAGGGACTAACAAGTGAATTAATGGTTTACCAGAAAATTGTTAGCCTGTTCTTTCAAAGATACTAAGTTATAACTCAGGGTCTAACAAGTGAATTAATGGTTTACCAGAAAATTGTTAGCCTGTTCTTTTAACGATAGTAAGTTATAACTCAGGGTCTAACAAGTGAATTAATGGTTTACCAGAAAATTGTTAGCCTGTTCTTTCAAAGATAGTAAGTTATAACTCAGGGTCTAACAAGTGAATTAATGGTTTACCAGAAAATTGTTAGCCTGTTCTTTCAAAGATACTAAGTTATAACTCAGGGTCTAACAAGTGAATTAATGGTTTACCAGAAAATTGTTAGCCTGTTCTTTCAAAGATACTAAGTTATAACTCAGGGTCTAACAAGTGAATTAATGGTTTACCAGAAAACTGTTGGCCTGTTCTTTTAACGATACTAAGTTATAACTCAGGGTCTAACAAGTGAATTAATGGTTTACCAGAAAATTGTTAGCCTGTTCTTTCAAAGATACTAAGTTATAACTCAGGGTCTAACAAGTGAATTAATGGTTTACCAGAAAATTGTTAGCCTGTTCTTTCA
This sequence comes from Limnoperna fortunei, assembly GCA_944474755.1. Lineage (NCBI taxonomy): Eukaryota > Metazoa > Mollusca > Bivalvia > Mytilida > Modiolidae > Limnoperna > Limnoperna fortunei. The sequence goes on from OX104115.1 coordinate 100,425,478, forward strand.
AAGATACTAAGTTATAACTCAGGGTCTAACAAGTGAATCAATGGTTTACCAGAAAATTGTTAGCCTGTTCTTTTAACGATACTAAGTTATAACTCGGGGTCTAACAAGTGAATTAATGGTTTACCAGAAAATTGTTAGCCTGTTCTTTTAACGATAGTAAGTTATAACTCAGGGTCTAACAAGTGAATTAATGGTTTACCAGAAAATTGTTAGCCTGTTCTTTCAAAGATACTAAGTTATAACTCAGGGTCTAACAAGTGAATTAATGGCTTACCAGAAAATTGTTAGCCTGTTCTTTCAAAGATACTAAGTTATAACTCAGGGTCTAACAAGTGAATTAATGGTTTACCAGAAAATTGTTAGCCTGTTCTTTTAACGATACTAAGTTATAACTCAGGGTCTAACAAGTGAATTAATGGTTTACCAGAAAATTGTTAGCCTGTTCTTTCAACGATACTAAGTTATAACTCAGGGTCTAACAAGTGAATTAATGGTTAACCAGAAAATTGTTAGCCTGTTCTTTCAAAGATACTAAGTTATAACTCAGTGTCTAACAAGTGAATCAATGGTTTACCAGAAAATTGTTAGCCTGTTCTTTTAACGATACTAAGTTATAACTCAGGGTCTAACAAGTGAATCAATGGTTTACCAGAAAATTGTTAGCCTGTTCTTTTAACGATACTAAGTTATAACTCAGGGTCTAACAAGTGAATCAATGGTTTACCAGAAAATTGTTAGCCTGTTCTTTCAAAGATACTAGGTTGTTTAATGGTTTACCTTCAATATGAATTGGAATGTTTCCATCCGATAAAACATTTTCTGTTTTAATACGGATACTGCCCACTTCATTCTTACGATTGTTGACTTGTTCTAGGTCTACGTTGGACAATAACGACTCTATCTGAGTAACAGTACACTTTAGTCCACATCCAGGAACTGCCTGAAAGTCACTGACTTTACCAAGGTTCTCCGTGTCCAGTGTCTACAATCGGAACATAATTATAAATTTTGTATTCCAGCAACACTATACTATTAAATCAACTAAACTTTGCTCTTTGATTGAGAAAGGAACAATTGGTTGATATCTAAAACTGTGATTGAAATGTTTAAGTGAATGAAATTAGACAACAACTGTTCTTGATCATGTAACCCTTAAACATACTTAATTTTAAAATTATGTCAGTCAGTATTTGATATATTTGTTTGTGACAAATATCAATTATCAATTAATATACAACATTAGAAGATAGGTAAATTTATTCTTATTTACTGTGTATGAGCACATTTTTTCATTATGATTACACAATTCAGTGTGAATTCAAATTAAACTTATGTGATCTGTCACAAATCATGGAAAACATTGGCCATTTAATTTAAAAACTACTTAAAAACTACTTGTAAAACTTATATGCAATCATTTTACATTCAAGTTAAGTGAAAATTCGTGTGAATAATTAAATGAGCTATTATTATAATATACAACAGGGACCATAACTCTTACTTATGTTAGGAGGTTATAACTATTACTTCTGTTAAGAATTTATAAACAACAGGGGCCATAACTCTTACCTGTTTTGTATATTTAACAATTGCAGAAGCTATAGGATGTTCACTGCTAGCCTCTGCTGATCCTGCTATTGCTAACAATTTCATCAAAGAACAGTCTTTGTCATCTACAAACTTAGCAACCCTCGCCACTCTGGGAACACCGTGAGTTACTGTCCCTGTCTTGTCAAATACAATAATCTTTATCTGTAATTCCAAAAAAAATGTTCACATACTAATAAGTTTAATAATGTTACATTCTATACAATCACGATAGTAAAATAATGAGATGGCAAAGTAGATCTGATATTACAGTATCTTAAAAAGCCAGTCAGACTCAATCACAAATATGTCCATAAATTTTAACTTGCTGATTCGAATGTAATGGTGTAAAACAAACAACTACGGACCTTGTGTGTAGTTTCCAGAGGCTCTCCCCCTTTGATTAGAACACAAACAACTACTGACCTTGTGGGTAGTTTCCAGAGGCTCTCCCCCTTTGATTAGAACACAAACAACTACTGACCTGGTGTAGTTTCCAGGGGCTCTCCCCCTTTGATTAGAACACAAACAACTACTGACCTTGAGTGTAGTTTCCAGGGGCTCTCCCCCTTTGATTAGAACACAAATAACTACTGACCTTGTGTGTAGTTTCCAGAGGCTCTCCCCCTTTGATTAGAACACAAACAACTACTGACCTTGTGTGTAGTTTCCAGAGGCTCTCCCCCTTTGTTTAGAACACAAACAACTACTGACCTTGTGTGTAGTTTCCAGGGGCTCTCCACCACCTTTGATTAGAACACAAACAACTACTGACCTTGTGTGTAGTTTCCAGAGGCTCTCCACCTTTGATTAGAACACAAACAACTACTGACCTTGTGTGTAGTTTCCAGAGGTTCTCCACCTTTGATTAGAATACAAACAACTACTGACCTTGTGTGTAGTTTCCAGGGGTTCTCCACCTTTGATTAGAATACAAACAACTACTGACCTTGTGTGTAGTTTCCAGGGGCTCTCCCCCTTTGATTAGAACACAAACAACTACTGACCTGGTGTGTAGTTTCCAGGGGCTCTCCCCCTTTGATTAAAACACGAACAACTACTGACCTTGTGTGTAGTTTCCAGGGGTTCTCCACCTTTGATTAGAATACAAACAACTACGGACCTTGTGTGTAGTTTCCAGAGGCTCTCCCCCTTTGATTAGAATACAAACAACTACTGACCTTGTGTGTAGTTTCCAGAGGCTCTCCACCTTTGATTAGAACACAAACAACTACTGACCTTGTGTGTAGTTTCCAGAGGCTCTCCACCTTTGATTAGAACACAAACAACTACTGACCTTGTGTGTAGTTTCCAGGGGCTCTCCACCTTTGATTAGAACACAAACAACTACTGACCTTGTGTGTAGTTTCCAGGGGCTCTCCACCTTTGATTAGTATTCCATTTGTTGCTCCCACCCCTGTTCCTACCATGACAGCTGTAGGTGTGGCCAGTCCTAGGGCACATGGACAAGCTATACTAAGTACTGTAATGGCAAACTGGAAAGCTTTCTGGAATATCAACTCATGTTTACTGATGCCTTCTCTCTCCTGAAAATAAATCTCTGGAACTATAACAGATAGATGAAAACTGAAAAGTGACAATGTTAAGGAACACTTGAGACAACTTTATGACATAATTTAGCAAAAAATTTCTGACTAGCGGAGGCGAGAGGTATCCCTTGAATGTTTCAAGGACTCCGCTTATGACAAAAACTCACAAGCCGTAAGTCGACATCAGGACAGATCTTCTCCACTTATTGCCTGTGACATGTCCTCAAAGAAAATCTCAAAGTCAAAGTTCAGAAGTGACATTGACCTTAGGCCTCTAATCTTGTTATCATTACAACTCAAAAACTATAAAAGATAGAAGAAGGCAATAAATGGGAAAAATACTCCTCTCATCAAGACCCTCATTTGATACATTTTGTCCAAAACTGTGCGATTAACCATTTTCGAGTTCGAACCCTTGACTAATTTCGGTTAAACAGTTTTTTGCATACAACTTGAAAACGGTTAGAGATAATATAGTAAACATATAGGTCTAATATGATCACCAAGTCAAGGCCTTTAATTTGAGCCCATTTTCAAAGGTTATGGGTCAAGGTCATACCATAGCAACAAGGTAACCATTACTAAAAGTCCTTAGCAACCATATAGTTTTTAAAGCAGGATAATGTACCTTACTGAAATATGTCATGTTACATTCGGAAGTGGCATTATGTCCATTGCAATGACCACAGAAGTCCTTGACAACCATGTATTGTTTTACTCAGGACCACAGAAATAGTCTATTCTGCCTAAAAAATGGCCCAGCAACTTATGTAGTCAAGTTCAAAACAGATGAAGAAAAATTAATTTCTTACAGAAATCTGGGAAAGACCTTTCTAATTGTTCTTGAAAAATTAGCACTATCTTTTATTTTCTACGGGTATCGATAACATTATGTTTGTTAAGACTATCCAATGAATATTGCTGTTTAGTTTCATTAGTTTCAGATAAGAAGCCATTTGGGACATTTTTCTATTGGTTTCAATGTTAAATTAATTCCTACAATTGCAGCCACCTTAGGTGATCAAATAAACAACTGCTTTCAGAGAAGAAGCCTTTCAAAACTTGATTCCCGTAGGGTCCTATGTTAAACTAAGTCCTGTGGTGGTTGCCATTTCGGTTTTCTGATCAGTTCACTCCTAAGCTGTGTGGTTTCAATTGATTAAGTGGTTTCAGACAATAAGATTGAAATGTAAAAAGTGTACAGATGCAAAGAAATGAGAATAGCACTAAAAAGAACTAACCTACCCATGTTACCCTCAGAAGGACAATTACACTTACCAATTTGTCAGTTCGGTTCAATGTTATAGATGTTGACATAGCCTACTTTAGTCCAACAAACCAAGGTCAAGGTCAACGGTGAACACACCATGTGTACTAAGTAACCAGCTATTGTGTCTGCCAGATGGACAATTACACTTACCAATTCATCAAAGTTTGGTTCAATGTTATAGATGTTGACGTAGCCTACTATAGTCCAGGACACCAAGGTCAAGATCGACAGAGAACACACCATATGTACAAAATAACCGGCTATAGTGTCTGCCAGCTGCTGGATTGGTGCTTTGGATGTTTGTGCTTCCTCCACAAGTTTGACAATCTGTGATAGAGTGGTGTCTGCTCCAACATGAGTGGCCTCTAACAGTAACATACCATTCTGGTTTATAGAGCCACCAATCACATCACTGCCTATAGTTATAAAAGAACAAATATTTACTGAGCGACCAATTGCATCACTGCCTATAGTTACAAAACAAGAAATATTTACTGAGCGACCAATCACATCACTGCCTATAGTTATAAAACAACAACTATTTACTGAGCGACCAATGCATCACTGCCTATAGTTACAAAACAAGAAATATTTACTGAGCGACCAATCACATCACTGCCAATAGTTACAAAACAACAAATATTTAATACAATATGTCAGCTTTTCATTATTTAATATATGTTACGAGTTAATTTTAAAAATATAAATAACTTTTTTGCACAATGATGCTAGGAAAGATGGAGTTCTGATACATAAAATGACATGTATCTAGTATAATTACCCCCCCTTCATCAATCACACCAATATCAATCTTCTGGAGTTAGATTCTACCCACCCTTTAAAATCAAAACAACAATTTCTATTTACAACCCTGTCATCAGTGATAACTGGTAAATATAATATGAATACCTTACCCACAGACATAGACTCCCTGGTAATCAGTGATTATATATACCTATATGTTTAACTACAGGCATAGACTCCCCGGAAATCAGTGATTATATATACCTATATGTTTAACTACAGGCATAGACTCCCCTGTAATCAGTGACTCATCACAAGTTGATGTTCCTTCTATAACACGAGCATCGACTGGGATCTTCTCACCAGGAACAACCTACAACAGAAGACAAGATACAGACTCTGATCAATCCTAGAAGTCAACACACAGAACACTATGTACAGACTCAAACGATTATCAACACATGTAGTAAACACAAAAAAAAAACATTTTGTGAAATCACTGTTTAATTAAATGGAAATATCCTCTCTCTGGACCAGGTCCACACCCATTCAAACCTTTAAAACATCTCCTTTCTGGAAAAGGTCCTCAATGATTGTTTGTTTGTTTGAATGGTGTTTTAACTCCACATTCAGCAATTTTTCAGCTATATCGTTGTAAAATCGGTGGATTCATTAAAACTATGTTTTCAGTTCTAATACTTTAATACAACTATCTCAAATATTAAACAGCATCATATATAAAACAATGATAAACATTGCAGACTAGACGCGCCTATTGTTATAATAAGATCTGTCATCAGAACATGTGTTTAACCTTTAACTAAAAGTATGAATGTAACTTGTTAGCGATATTACATCTCTCCCTTATCAGATTAAATTTCTCATGATATTTAAAAGTCATGAATGAAAGTTATAAAATTAGAAAATTGAAATAAACCTTAGAGTCTATGAAAATAAAATATGAAATTAACAGAACGCGTATTCAAGTCCTTTATATCAATTGTTCAATTAAAGCTATCATTCGGAAAATGAATAAAATTCAACAAATACAATTTGCATCATAACTTCACTTTCGTTTATATTTCAAGCTTGTAATAAAACACATAAATTTGAGCACGGGTTTATTATGCCTGTAACGCACTGCTCAAATATTTAACCACATACATAATCATTCAAATACTTCGGACGATTTCGGATCCTTCCTGACCTTCTCGGTTCAAAACTAGTTGTAGGATCTTCATTATTTTGCGAGTCTAATATCTCATCAATTTCAGTGTCACTTAACGGTGTTACCTTCTTGAAATGTGACGCATTTCTAGTTATCTCTTTATGTCCGTCACTTGCGGTTATCATAGTTCCTTTCTTCGTTTTTACAGTCAGTGGTGTCAGATTGAATGGTGTTGTAAGTTTGTCCTTCTTTTCTTGTTTCACCAAAACGCTTTCTCCTATTTTGAAATTTGACGGTTTTAGTAATGTCTTTCTTCAAAATTTTGTTTCATCTTTCCTTTCTTCTTCTTGTCGGTTTCGCGCAATTTTCGATCTTCGGGTGGTTTAGCGGTTTGGAATTGTGGTATCTTAACGTTAAAGTTTCGTCCAAACATCAATTTTCCAGGTGATTGTCCCGTTGTAGCATGAGGTGTTGCTCTGTAGTTTCTAAGGAACGTGTGAATTTCCTGTTTCCAGCTACGGTGTTCGGTGTTGGCGGCACGTATAGCTTTTCCTATGGTCTTCATGAATCTCTCACTTTCTGCATTTGCTCTTGGCCATAACGGTGTTATTTTCCTGTGTTTAAATCCTAAAGTGTCGGCAAATTTTCGAAACTCCTCGGAATTAAACGGTGGTCCATTATCACTTTTTAATACTGTCGGTATACCCATTGTACTGAAGATTTTATCCAAAAGCGGAATAACTGTCTTTGACGTTAAACTAGTCAAATGTTCAACTACTGGAAATCTTGAGTACTCGTCGATTACGACCATTAAGTAATATCCACCGGTAAAAGGACCAGAAAAATCGACGCTAAGATTCTCCCAGACTTGTGATGGTAACTCACTCATCTTCAAAGGCTCATAAACGGTCTTCGGAGTTGATGCTAAACACGGTATACATGCTTTACAAACTTTTTCAACAAGTTTATCGATTCCGGCGAAATAAACCTTTTCTCTTAACAGTTGTTTTGTACGTACTATTCCAGAGTGTCCCTCGTGTGCAAGCTCAATAACACGCATTTGTAAATCCTTTGGAATTACTATTCGATTGTCATGCAATAAAATTTCACCATCATTAACAGGTACTACGGTAAGTTCATATCGCAATCTAGATAAAGTATCTAATGTTGTGTTCTCATATGACCTTTCCCATCTGTTTGTTTTGACGGCAGTAATAGCTGTCTGCAACTCTGGGTCATTTTGTGTACTTAAAAGAATTTCACTTAAGGTCATAGCCTTAGGTACAGCATTGTCAGTAATAAATTTTACATATTCCTCTGCTATTTTCGAATGTTTGTATGATCGTGATGTCTTCTCGGTTGGATGGCGAGATAAATAATCAGCAGCATTTACTTTTCCTGGTTTATACAGTACTTTGAAATCATATTGCTGAAGTCTTAATCGCCACCTTACGATTCGAGCATGTATTTTCTTCTTCGGATTGTTGAATATTGTCTGGAGTGGTTCATGGTCTGAAACTAGTGTGAATGTTTGTCCATAAACATAAAGATGAAAATGTTCAATACTCCACACTATAGCAAGTGATTCCTTCTCGGTTTGCAAATAACGAGTTTCTACGTCCGTTAACGCACGACTGGCATACGCAATGATTCGGCCTTCTTGTGTGAGAAGCGCTGCTAACCCAACTGGACTTGCATCTACAATTAGCATTGTCTCTTTCTTTGGGTCAAAATATGCCATAACACGGTCAGCTACAAGCTCGTTCTTTAGCTTATCAAATGATTCTTGCTGCTCAGGAGTCCACTCAAACTTAGTGTCCTGTTTCGTAAGTCGGCGAAGCGGTTCAGTAATGGTCGAATAATTCGGGATAAACCTACCAACGTAATTCGTCATTGCAAGAAAGCTTCTAAATTCTCCAATATCCTTTGGAATAGCTGTGTTGTTAATCGCGGCTATCTTCTTAGGATCAGCTGAAATTCCGTCTGCACTAAAAATATGTCCGTAAAATTCCAATCGGTCTTTATTGAATTCACATTTTGACCTGTTCAGTGTTAGATTCTTCTCTTTAAGACGCACAAATAGCTTTTCTAAACGTTCATCGTGATCCTTTTGATTCTGAGCAAACACGATAATGTCGTCGGATATATTCCGGACGCCTTCTAATCCTTCTAATGCAACGCTTAAAGTATTTTGAAAAATCTCAGCTGCTGATGAAACCCCGAAGTTTAACCTCTTGAATCGTCTGAGTCCTACATGAGTTGTGAATGTAGTTATGTTTCGCGAGTTTTCTTCCAGCTCTAGTTGATGATATCCGTTTTTCAAATCCAGTTTCGAAAACACTTTTGAACCATTTAAATCCAAGATCATATCATCAAGTGTAGGCGTAATATGTCGGGAACGTAATATAGCCTTGTTTGGTTCCCGCATGTCAACGCATAAACGAACCTCATTCGGACTTTTGGGTTTCGGAGCGATCACTATCGGACTAACCCACGGAGTCGGTCCATCTACGGTTTCGATTATATCCAGTGCTTCTAGTCGTTCCAACTCTCGTTCGAGTTTCTTGCGTGAATGAAACGGAATTCGTCTGTGTGGTTGTACAATTGGTTTCACTGATTTATCCACATGTATTTTAACTTTCACATCTTTTAACTTCCCAATTCCATCGAATACTTCACTGTATTTATTACATAATTTCACATGATTTGTCGACACATTTGATATTTCAGACACAATATCTAATTCCACAGATGTATCATAACACAGTAGATTGCCATACTCCCCTTGAACTACAAACATGGGTGCGGTTGTTATTCTACTGTCATTCTCTATCGTCGCTTGAAATTGTCCCATTAATTCCAGCGTTTTATCCGAACCATACGCGAATACTCTAGTATTGGCGTGAGAAAGTTTCGGTTTTCTCTTTATCCTTTTGAACATATTTTCATCGATAACATTTATACTAGATCCAGTGTCCACTAAGAACTTCACGTCTGAATCGTTAATTTTCGCTGTGATTTTCGGTTGTCCTCTCTGAATCTTGTTAACGGTTACTTCACGTAATCCAAACACATATTCTTCATCGGAATTGCTTTCTGAAGTGTCATCTCGCTGTACAAGATCGTCCTCGAGTCTATTAATCCTTCTTTTCCCATGTTTTGTTTGTTGTTTTCCAGTCTTTGATGTGCATACGTTTGCAAAATGGTTGCGTTTATTACAAACGTTACAAGTCTTTCCGTATGCAGGGCAAAACTTCTTGTGAGGATATTCACCTCCACAGTTTCTACACTTCTTCTTTTTAACTTCACGTTCAGATGTTTCTGGTTGTTTCTGAAGAAATCTCGGATTGTTTCTGCGTTTCCGTATCGCATTAGTCATTTCACCCTCGTTTTTCTCTATTTCGGTTGCTTGGTGTTCCCGATACTTCAAGCGCTCGTCCATCCGCTAATAGTTTTTCTAATGCCAGGTCCTCACGAAGAGCTTTTCTTCTCAACCTTGACGAACAACATCCTTGAATAATTTGAGACTTAATTTCTTTGTTTGTGTCCGCAAATTCACAGTTTACAGCAAGCTGGCGTAACCTGGTGCAGAATCTGTCAATTGTCTCATCCTTGGACTGCTTGGATTGTCGGAATTCATAAATTTCGAATTCAGTGTTCTTCTTCGGAGCAAAGTACGCTGTCAGTTTTGTCTTAGCGGCTTCGAAATCTTCTCCGGTATCAACGAGAGTGTCAAAAATTTCGTTCACTTCCTCTCCAGCATAATGCAGTAATAAAGCCCTTTGACGTTTCTTGTCCTTTATGTCTAGTCCAATGAACAGATTTTCTAGACGACTAATCCACTTTTTCCATCTAACTTCTGCATTACTTTCATGTACGGAAAACGTCGGAAAATTCGGCAATGATGTAGCCATGGCTTAAAAATCAGTGTTACTAATTAGTAAATCCAATGAAATACATTTGATTGCACCTTTCCACTCATAAGACGTCGCGAATTTTAAATACTCGTCGCCATTGTAAAATCGGTGGATTCATTAAAACTATGTTTTCAGTTCTAATACTTTAATACAACTATCTCAAATATTAAACAGCATCATATATAAAACAATGATAAACATTGCAGACTAGACGCGCCTATTGTTATAATAAGATCTGTCATCAGAACACGTGTTTAACCTTTAACTAAAAGTATGAATGTAACTTGTTAGCGATATTACAATCGTGGCGTCCAGTTTTTATTGGGGGAGGAAGCCGCAGTACCCGGAGAGAACCCCGACCTGTGGTAGGAAAACTGGCAATCCTTGTCAATTAAGATTGGAGTCGAATACACCCTGCCTGCAGAGAGAATCAAACCCACAATCTCAGTGTTGACAGACCACGTGACCAATAGCAGATGAACTACCTTAACCACTCAGCCACCGTGGCCCCAGGTTCTCACTGATACAAACCTTTACAACATCCCCTATCTTGACAATGTCCTCACTGATACAAATCTTTAAAACATCTCTCTGGGCCAGGTCCACATTGATACAAACCTTTAAAACATCTCCTCTCTGGACCAGGTCCACACTGATACAAACCTTTAAAACATTCCCTCTCTGGACCAGGTCAACACTGATACAAACCTTTACAACATCCCCTATCTAGACAATGTCCTCACTGATACAAATCTTTAAAACATCTCTCTGGGCCAGGTCCACATTGATACAAACCTTTAAAACATCCCCTCTCTGGACCAGGTCCACACTGATACAAACCTTTAAAACATTCCCTCTCTGGACCAGGTCAACACTGATACAAACCTTTAAAACATCCCCTCTCTGGACCAGGTCCACACTGATACAAACCTTTAAAAAACATCTCTCTGGACCAGGTCTACACTGATACAACATTTAAAACATCTCCTCTCTGGACCAGGTCCACACTGATACAAACCTTTAAAACATCTCCTCTCTGGACCAGGTCTACACTGATGATGCTTTCCTTTAAAATATTGTGTTCTTTGTCAACCTCACAGAGAACAGCTTCTGAAGCCTGGAGTGACATCAACTTAGCTAAAGCTTCCGAGGTTTTACCCTTAAAACAAAAATAGAAACAATAAATAACATGGATGGAAAGACAAAAAAAATTAATTGGTGATGTACTTGACCAAAGTAAAGAATTTACTGCACTTACTTTACATAAATGTCTACAGTTACTAGTTGGTGTAGTCTTAAGTATTTTAATTGGGACGCTTTGGTTACTAATGGAAACAACCATACCTTAGCAATGTACTCCAACCATCTTCCCAGAGATATAAACACCATCAACATCGGTGTAGTCTCAAAGAATGTCATTGGGCTGATTGGTTCCTTAAGCACCATGGCAACCACTACCACAATAACCGAGTAGAAGTATGAAATTGTGGTTGCCAAGACAACCAGAACATCCATATTTGCTGACTTGTGTTTGACTGCTTTCCATGCTTGTATGTAGAAATATTTACCACCAATAAACTGGAAGTAAATAATAATTGAACAATGTAAACAAGATTTATGTTTGACGGCTTTCCATGCTTGTATGTAGAAATATTTACCACCAATAAACTGGAAGTAAATAATAATTGAACAATGTAAACAAGATTTATGTTTGACGGCTTTCCATGCTTGTATGTAGAAATATTTACCACCAATAAACTGGAAGTAAATAATAATTGAACAATGTAAACAAGATTTATGTTTGATGGCATTCCAAGCTTGTATGTAGAAATATTTACCACCAATAAACTGGAAGTAGATAACATTGAACAATGTAAACAAGATAATTGCTTAAATACACATCAATAGCGCAACATGTAAAAGAAAATCAAAATTAAAAAACAGTACCTTTGAAAATGTGTTTAGGCAACAATGATGTCCCGCTTGGTGTATATTGATAAACATCTCTCAAGAGTAAAATATTCGGCACAGCTCTGCACAATTTTGCCAGTGAAGAGATCTCATATGACTTTGGGAGTTTTTTACGTCCTACACCGACAACTTAATGCCCTTGGTCGGACGGCGATCTCATATTGTAACAATTTATTAAGTTTCATAAAGATGTGAAGTTATTTAAAAAAAAACTTCCATGAAAAGTTGAACCTGAGGACATATCAGCATACAAACATACAAACAATTGGGCACAACATTTGTAAAAAAAGTATATTTCAGAAATCTTGTAAGAGTTTACCTGCACAGGTGATGCTAATAAAAACATGAGTAAATTATCCAATGACAGACCAGGTATTAACATAACTTGGTACATGTGCATGGTTGTGGTTGTCGCCATCGATGTTGATTTGGTTGTTGTTGTCATCATGTGCATGGAGTGCTGGTTTTTTGTTGTCATGTTGTCATCTGTCATATTACTGTGACCTGTGTGGTCTTCAGGTGGATCCACAAACATAAAATACATCATTATAGCCATAGACGGAACTCCAAATATCAAAGACCACAAGAATGAGTTACGCCACCTATAAGTAATATCACAAACATAAAATACATCATTATAGCTATAGACGGAACTCTAATATCAAAGACCACAAGAATGAGTTACGCCACCTATAAGTAATGTCACAAACATAAAATACATCATTATAGCTATAGCCGGAACTCTAAATATCATAGACCACAAAAATGAGTAACACTACTTGTAAGTAATATCACAAACATAAAATACATCATTATAGCTATAGATGGAACTCCAAATATCAAAGACCACAAGAATTAGTTACGCCACCTATAAGTAATGTCACAAACAAAAAATACATCATTATACCCATAGACAGATCTCCAAATATCAAAGACCACAAGAAAGAGTTACGCCACCTGTAAGTAATGTCACAAACAAAAAATACATCATTATAGCTATAGACGGAACTCCAAATATCAAAGACCATAAGAAAGAGTTACGCCACCCGTAAGTAATGTCACAAACATAAATTACATCATTATAGCTATAGACGGAACTATAAATATCAAAGACAATAAGAAAGAGTTACGCCACCTGTAAGTAATGTCACAAACAAAAAATACATCATTATAGCTATAGAGGGATCTCCAAATATCAAAGACAATAAGAAAGAGTTACGCCACCTGTAAGTAATGTCACAAACATAAATTACATCATTATAGCTATAGACGGAACTATAAATATCAAAGACAACAAGAAAGATTTACGCCACCTGTAAGTAATGTCACAAACATAAATTACATCATTATAGCTATAGACGGAACTATAAATATCAAAGACAACAAGAAAGATTTACGCCACCTGTAAGTAATGTCACAAACATAAATTACATCATTATAGCTATAGACGGAACTATAAATATCAAAGACCACAAGAAAGAGTTACGCCACCTGTAAGTAATGTCACAAACAAAAAATACATCATTATAGCTATAGACGGAACTTCAAATATCAAAGACCACAAGAAAGAGTTACGCCACCTGGAATGTTATATTTTAGCAATGTAAGGATACTATCAAACAAGCCCAGAACGAAACATTATTTTAATAATGAGATTATTTTACTGAAACACATGATGTCTTCTATATAACAAGGAATAATAAGTGGTTTTGTTGTAAATAGAGTTAAACAAATAAGTTTTCTATCATCAATAGCAAATTAATACTCACAACATATCAGGGCCCATTACAATCTTCACTGAATTGATTAATGAATTAAATTTTTGACAAAACGAATGAGATAAAATAAAATACATTTACTTGGAAATTTTTTACAAAATTTCTAACAGTTATCTCCCTTATACCATAACAAAAAAAGCTCTCAACTGCTTTTTAAAATTCTAATGAAACATAGATAATAGGTTAAAGCTCACACACTTCTGCCAAAATATCTGAAATATTGAGTTATACCTTCTTATAGAATGTCTGTGGTCATATCTGGAGGCATTCTTATCATCATCAGTGAACAGATCTGCTGTAAACCCCAAACTCTGTAAAAACATAATGTCTCTAAATATTATCACATCTGTTGTAAACCCCAAACTCTGTAAAAACATAATGTCTCTAAATATTATCACATCTGTTGTAAACCCCAAACTCTGTAAAAACACAATGTCTCTAAATATAATCACATCTGTTGTAAACCCCAAACTCTGTAAAAACACAATGTCTCTAAATATTATCTTAACATTTCTGTAATACAAGCTACCTTTGAAAGTTTATTGTAGCGAATCCAAATTATGAAATTTATATCATTGATCTAACACCTCCGATTAAAAGGATTGAAATATTTTTTGTAAACTATTTTTTGACGAAAATACATCACGCATACATTTAAATAACATATGTTACATACAAGAAAGCTGCATATACAATGGAAACATAAATGACACAGGAGGCTCCTATTAGCCTGTAATCTCTCACATGGAGACACTGGACTTAAAGCTATCTTTATAGCATGAGCAGGTCTACCATAGTTTGAATACTGCTGACCTTACAGATCATTTTTGTGGTTTACAGAGTAATAAATACTCTCTACCCATTAAAGTTGTTAAGCTAATTGACAAAAAATGCCAAAAATAGAAAATGTGTAGTAATTAAAGGGCAAAATGTTGCATAAAGAGTCTAGTGATCACTTCTGTCTGTTAGAGAGTCTAGTGATCACTTCTGTCTGTTAAAGAGTCTAGTGATCACCTCTGTCTGTTGAAGAGTCTAGTGATCACTTCTGTCTGTTGAAGAGTCTAGTGATCACTTCTGTCTGTTGAAGAGTCTAGTGATCACTTCTGTCTGTTAGAGTCTAGTGATCACTTCTGTCTGTTAAAGAGTCTAGTGATCACTTCTGTCTGTTAAAGAGTCTAGTGATCACTTCTGTCTGTTGAAGAGTCTAGTGATCACTTCTGTCTGTTGAAGAGTCTAGTGATCACTTCTGTCTGTTGAAGAGTCTAGGGATCACTTCTGTCTGTTGAAGAGTCTAGTGATCACTTCTGTCTGTTGAAGAGTCTAGTGATCACTTCTGTCTGTTGAAGAGTCTAGTGATCACTTCTGTCTGTTGAAGAGTCTAGTGATCACTTCTGTCTGTTGAAGAGTCTAGTGATCACTTCTGTCTGTTAAAGAGTCTAGTGATCACTTCTGTCTGTTGAAGAGTCTAGTGATCACTTCTGTCTGTTGAAGAGTCTAGTGATCACTTCTGTCTGTTAAAGAGTCTAGTGATCACTTCTGTCTGTTGAAGAGTTTAGTGATCACTTCTGTCTGTTGAAGAGTTTAGTGATCACTTCTGTCTGTTAAAGAGTCTAGTGATCACTTCTGTCTGTTGAAGAGTTTAGTGATCACTTCTGTCTGTTGAAGAGTTTAGTGATCACTTCTGTCTGTTAAAGAGTCTAGTGATCACTTCTGTCTGTTGAAGAGTTTAGTGATCACTTCTGTCTGTTAAAGAGTCTAGTGATCACTTCTGTCTGTTGAAGAGTCTAGTGATCACTTCTGTCTGTTGAAGAGTCTAGTGATCACTTCTGTCTGTTAAAGAGTTTAGTGATCACTTCTGTCTGTTGAAGAGTTTAGTGATCACTTCTGTCTGTTGAAGAGTCTAGTGATCACTTCTGTCTGTTGAAGAGTCTAGTGATCACTTCTGTCTGTTGAAGAGTCTAGTGATCACTTCTGTCTGTTAAAGAGTCTAGTGATCACTTCTGTCTGTTGAAGAGTCTAGTGATCACTTCTGTCTGTTAGAGTCTAGTGATCACTTCTGTCTGTTGAAGAGTCTAGTGATCACTTCTGTCTGTTGAAGAGTCTAGTGATCACTTCTGTCTGTTGAAGAGTCTAGTGATCACTTCTGTCTGTTGAAGAGTCTAGTGATCACTTCTGTCTGTTAAAGAGTCTAGTGATCACTTCTGTCTGTTGAAGAGTTTAGTGATCACTTCTGTCTGTTGAAGAGTCTAGTGATCACTTCTGTCTGTTGAAGAGTCTAGTGATCACTTCTGTCTGTTGAAGAGTCTAGTGATCACTTCTTTCTTTTGAAGAGTCTAGTGATCACTTCTGTCTGTTAAACTTTAGTTTATATTGGATATGTCGACTTTAAAGGAGAATTTCTTAAAGAGTTAACAACAAAAAGAGCATTTAAAGGGAAACAACTTGCTGATCATTTCTGTATGTTAGAGTCTAGTGATCACTTCTGTCTGTTGAAGAGTCTAGTGATCACTTCTGTCTGTTGAAGAGTCTAGTGATCACTTCTGTCTGTTAAAGAGTCTAGTGATCACTTCTGTCTGTTAAAGAGTCTAGTGATCACTTCTGTCTGTTAAAGAGTCTAGTGATCACTTCTGTCTGTTAAAGAGTCTAGTGATCACTTCTGTCTGTTAAAGAGTCTAGTGATCACCTCTGTCTGTTAAAGAGTCTAGTGATCACTTCTGTCTGTTGAAGAGTCTAGTGATCACTTCTGTCTGTTAAAGAGTCTAGTGATCACTTCTGTCTGTTGAAGAGTCTAGTGATCACTTCTGTCTGTTGAAGAGTCTAGTGATCACTTCTGTCTGTTTAAGTCTAGTGATCACTTCTGTCTGTTGAAGAGTCTAGTGATCACTTCTGTCTGTTAAAGAGTCTAGTGATCACTTCTGTCTGTTGAAGAGTTTAGTGATCACTTCTGTCTGTTGAAGAGTCTAGTGATCACTTCTGTCTGTTGAAGAGTCTAGTGATCACTTCTGTCTGTTGAAGAGTCTAGTGATCACTTCTGTCTTTTGAAGAGTCTAGTGATCACTTCTGTCTGTTAAACTTTAGTTTATATTGGATATGTCGACTTTAAAGGAGAATTTCTTAAAGAGTTAACAACAAAAAGAGCATTTAAAGGGAAACAACTTGCTGATCATTTCTGTATGTTAGAGTCTAGTGATCACTTCTGTCTGTTGAAGAGTCTAGTGATCACTTCTGTCTGTTGAAGAGTCTAGTGATCACTTCTGTCTGTTGAAGAGTCTAGTGATCACTTCTGTCTGTTAAAGAGTCTAGTGATCACTTCTGTCTGTTGAAGAGTCTAGTGATCACTTCTGTCTGTTAAAGAGTCTAGTGATCACTTCTGTCTGTTGAAGAGTCTAGTGATCACCTCTGTCTGTTAAAGAGTCTAGTGATCACTTCTGTCTGTTGAAGAGTCTAGTGATCACTTCTGTCTGTTGAAGAGTCTAGTGATCACTTCTGTCTGTTGAAGAGTCTAGTGATCACTTCTGTCTGTTGAAGAGTCTAGTGATCACTTCTGTCTGTTAAAGAGTCTAGTGATCACTTCTGTCTGTAAAGAGTCTAGTGATCACTTCTGTCTGTTAAAGAGTCTAGTGATCACTTCTGTCTGTTAAAGAGTCTAGTGATCACCTCTGTCTGTTAAAGAGTCTAGTGATCACTTCTGTCTGTTGAAGAGTCTAGTGATCACTTCTGTCTGTTAAAGAGTCTAGTGATCACTTCTGTCTGTTGAAGAGTCTAGTGATCACTTCTGTCTGTTGAAGAGTCTAGTGATCACTTCTGTCTGTTTAAGTCTAGTGATCACTTCTGTCTGTTGAAGAGTCTAGTGATCACTTCTGTCTGTTGAAGAGTCTAGTGATCACTTCTGTCTGTTGAAGAGTCTAGTGATCACTTCTGTCTGTTAAAGAGTCTAGTGATCACTTCTGTCTGTTGAAGAGTCTAGTGATCACCTCTGTCTGTTAAAGAGTCTAGTGATCACTTCTGTCTGTTGAAGAGTCTAGTGATCACTTCTGTCTGTTGAAGAGTCTAGTGATCACTTCTGTCTGTTGAAGAGTCTAGTGATCACTTCTGTCTGTTAAAGAGTCTAGTGATCACTTCTGTCTGTTAAAGAGTCTAGTGATCACTTCTGTCTGTTAAAGAGTCTAGTGATCACTTCTGTCTGTTAAAGAGTCTAGTGATCACTTCTGTCTGTTAAAGAGTCTAGTGATCACTTCTGTCTGTTAAAGAGTCTAGTGATCACCTCTGTCTGTTAAAGAGTCTAGTGATCACTTCTGTCTGTTGAAGAGTCTAGTGATCACTTCTGTCTGTTAAAGAGTCTAGTGATCACTTCTGTCTGTTGAAGAGTCTAGTGATCACTTCTGTCTGTTGAAGAGTCTAGTGATCACTTCTGTCTGTTTAAGTCTAGTGATCACTTCTGTCTGTTGAAGAGTCTAGTGATCACTTCTGTCTGTTAAAGAGTCTAGTGATCACTTCTGTCTGTTGAAGAGTCTAGTGATCACTTCTGTCTGTTAAAGAGTCTAGTGATCACTTCTGTCTGTTGAAGAGTCTAGTGATCACTTCTGTCTGTTAAAGAGTCTAGTGATCACTTCTGTCTGTTGAAGAGTCTAGTGATCACTTCTGTCTGTTGAAGAGTCTAGTGATCACTTCTGTCTGTTAAAGAGTCTAGTGATCACTTCTGTCTGTTGAAGAGTCTAGTGATCACTTCTGTCTGTTGAAGAGTTTAGTGATCACTTCTGTCTGTTGAAGAGTTTAGTGATCACTTCTGTCTGTTAAAGAGTCTAGTGATCACTTCTGTCTGTTGAAGAGTCTAGTGATCACTTCTGTCTGTTGAAGAGTCTAGTGATCACTTCTGTCTGTTAAAGAGTCTAGTGATCACTTCTGTCTGTTGAAGAGTCTAGTGATCACTTCTGTCTGTTGAAGAGTTTAGTGATCACTTCTGTCTGTTAAAGAGTCTAGTGATCACTTCTGTCTGTTGAAGAGTCTAGTGATCACTTCTGTCTGTTGAAGAGTCTAGTGATCACTTCTGTCTGTTAAAGAGTTTAGTGATCACTTCTGTCTGTTGAAGAGTTTAGTGATCACTTCTGTCTGTTGAAGAGTCTAGTGATCACTTCTGTCTGTTAAAGAGTCTAGTGATCACTTCTGTCTGTTAAAGAGTCTAGTGATCACTTCTGTCTGTTGAAGAGTCTAGTGATCACTTCTGTCTGTTGAAGAGTCTAGTGATCACTTCTGTCTGTTAAAGAGTCTAGTGATCACTTCTGTCTGTTAAAGAGTCTAGTGATCACTTCTGTCTGTTGAAGAGTCTAGTGATCACTTCTGTCTGTTGAAGAGTCTAGTGATCACTTCTGTCTGTTAAAGAGTCTAGTGATCACTTCTGTCTGTTGAAGAGTCTAGTGATCACTTCTGTCTGTTGAAGAGTCTAGTGATCACTTCTGTCTGTTAAAGAGTCTAGTGATCACTTCTGTCTGTTGAAGAGTTTAGTGATCACTTCTGTCTGTTGAAGAGTCTAGTGATCACTTCTGTCTGTTGAAGAGTCTAGTGATCACTTCTGTCTGTTGAAGAGTCTAGTGATCACTTCTTTCTTTTGAAGAGTCTAGTGATCACTTCTGTCTGTTAAACTTTAGTTTATATTGGATATGTCGACTTTAAAGGAGAATTTCTTAAAGAGTTAACAACAAAAAGAGCATTTAAAGGGAAACAACTTGCTGATCATTTCTGTATGTTAGAGTCTAGTGATCACTTCTGTCTGTTGAAGAGTCTAGTGATCACTTCTGTCTGTTGAAGAGTCTAGTGATCACTTCTGTCTGTTAAAGAGTCTAGTGATCACTTCTGTCTGTTAAAGAGTCTAGTGATCACTTCTGTCTGTTAAAGAGTCTAGTGATCACTTCTGTCTGTTAAAGAGTCTAGTGATCACTTCTGTCTGTTAAAGAGTCTAGTGATCACCTCTGTCTGTTAAAGAGTCTAGTGATCACTTCTGTCTGTTGAAGAGTCTAGTGATCACTTCTGTCTGTTAAAGAGTCTAGTGATCACTTCTGTCTGTTGAAGAGTCTAGTGATCACTTCTGTCTGTTGAAGAGTCTAGTGATCACTTCTGTCTGTTTAAGTCTAGTGATCACTTCTGTCTGTTGAAGAGTCTAGTGATCACTTCTGTCTGTTAAAGAGTTTAGTGATCACTTCTGTCTGTTGAAGAGTCTAGTGATCACTTCTGTCTGTTGAAGAGTCTAGTGATCACTTCTGTCTGTTGAAGAGTCTAGTGATCACTTCTGTCTTTTGAAGAGTCTAGTGATCACTTCTGTCTGTTAAACTTTAGTTTATATTGGATATGTCGACTTTAAAGGAGAATTTCTTAAAGAGTTAACAACAAAAAGAGCATTTAAAGGGAAACAACTTGCTGATCATTTCTGTATGTTAGAGTCTAGTGATCACTTCTGTCTGTTGAAGAGTCTAGTGATCACTTCTGTCTGTTGAAGAGTCCAGTGATCACTTCTGTCTGTTGAAGAGTCTAGTGATCACTTCTGTCTGTTAAAGAGTCTAGTGATCACTTCTGTCTGTTAAAGAGTCTAGTGATCACTTCTGTCTGTTGAAGAGTCTAGTGATCACTTCTGTCTGTTGAAGAGTCTAGTGATCACATCTGTCTGTTAAAGAGTCTAGTGATCACTTCTGTCTGTTGAAGAGTCTAGTGATCACTTCTGTCTGTTAAAGAGTCTAGTGATCACCTCTGTCTGTTAAAGAGTCTAGTGATCACTTCTGTCTGTTGAAGAGTCTAGTGATCACTTCTGTCTGTTGAAGAGTCTAGTGATCACTTCTGTCTGTTGAAGAGTCTAGTGATCACATCTGTCTGTTAAAGAGTCTAGTGATCACTTCTGTCTGTTGAAGAGTCTAGTGATCACTTCTGTCTGTTAAAGAGTCTAGTGATCACCTCTGTCTGTTAAAGAGTCTAGTGATCACTTCTGTCTGTTGAAGAGTCTAGTGATCACTTCTGTCTGTTGAAAAGTCTAGTGATCACTTCTGTCTGTTAAAGAGTCTAGTGATCACTTCTGTCTGTTGAAGAGTCTAGTGATCACTTCTGTCTGTTGAAGAGTCTAGTGATCACTTCTGTCTGTTAAAGAGTCTAGTGATCACTTCTGTCTGTTAAAGAGTTTAGTGATCACTTCTGTCTGTTAAAGAGTCTAGTGATCACTTCTGTCTGTTAAAGAGTCTAGTGATCACTTCTGTCTGTTGAAGAGTCTAGTGATCACTTCTGTCTGTTAAAGAGTCTAGTGATCACTTCTGTCTGTTGAAGAGTCTAGTGATCACTTCTGTCTGTTGAAGAGTCTAGTGATCACTTCTGTCTGTTGAAGAGTCTAGTGATCACTTCTGTCTGTTGAAGAGTCTAGTGATCACATCTGTCTGTTAAAGAGTCTAGTGATCACTTCTGTCTGTTGAAGAGTCTAGTGATCACTTCTGTCTGTTAAAGAGTCTAGTGATCACCTCTGTCTGTTAAAGAGTCTAGTGATCACTTCTGTCTGTTGAAGAGTCTAGTGATCACTTCTGTCTGTTGAAGAGTCTAGTGATCACTTCTGTCTGTTAAAGAGTCTAGTGATCACTTCTGTCTGTTGAAGAGTCTAGTGATCACTTCTGTCTGTTGAAGAGTCTAGTGATCACTTCTGTCTGTTGAAGAGTCTAGTGATCACTTCTGTCTGTTGAAGAGTCTAGTGATCACTTCTGTCTGTTGAAGAGTCTAGTGATCACATCTGTCTGTTGAAGAGTCTAGTGATCACTTCTGTCTGTTGAAGAGTCTAGTGATCACTTCTGTCTGTTAAAGAGTCTAGTGATCACCTCTGTCTGTTAAAGAGTCTAGTGATCACTTCTGTCTGTTGAAGAGTCTAGTGATCACTTCTGTCTGTTGAAGAGTCTAGTGATCACTTCTGTCTGTTAAAGAGTCTAGTGATCACTTCTGTCTGTTGAAGAGTCTAGTGATCACTTCTGTCTGTTGAAGAGTCTAGTGATCACTTCTGTCTGTTAAAGAGTCTAGTGATCACTTCTGTCTGTTAAAGAGTCTAGTGATCACTTCTGTCTGTTAAAGAGTCTAGTGATCACTTCTGTCTGTTAAAGAGTCTAGTGATCACTTCTGTCTGTTGAAGAGTCTAGTGATCACTTCTGTCTGTTGAAGAGTCTAGTGATCACTTCTGTCTGTTGAAGAGTCTAGTGATCACTTCTGTCTGTTAAAGAGTCTAATGATCACTTCTGTCTGTTGAAGAGTCTAGTGATCACTTCTGTCTGTTGAAGAGTCTAGTGATCACTTCTGTCTGTTGAAGAGTCTAGTGATCACTTCTGTCTGTTGACTCGTATGCAGAATGTTCTCTATACATGATAGTTGTTAGATTCTTGCATGTTATCGTCCATTTCAGCCATATCGGCAATGTTGGTTGGTTAGCCATGACAAAATAACAGATATTCAAAAGATGATTTAGACTAACTTTAGTTTATATTGGATAAGTCGACTTTAAAGGAGAATTTCTTAAAGAGTTAACAACAAAACGAGCATTTAAGTGATCACTTCTGTCTGTTCAAGAGCATTTAAGGGAGACAACTTGCTGATCATTTCTGTATGTTTACAGTTTCTATTTATCAACATAGTTTCCATGAAAAATTGCCAGAAAAACCTATCCATAGTATTACTGTACCTTAATCTTTCCTATAATGTTTCTGGGACCTGTTATCTCACAATCATATGTAAACTTTCCTTTATTGGTTGCCAAGGCGACTGATGCAGAATGAACTCCCTTTTCCTTGATCAGAGTGGATTCTATCAAATGTACACAGGAAGAACAGGTCATTCCAGTGATCTGTAAAATTATAAATCAGAGTGGAATCTATCAGATGTACACAGGAAGAACAGGTCATTCCAGTTATCTGTAAAATTATAAATCAGTGTGCATTCTATCATTAACTTACTAATAACTCCACTGTTCCTTTACCAAGGGACTCTGACTCTATCACCGTGGCATGGAAGCCCAGATCATTAACTTATCAATAACTCCACCGTTCCTTTACCTAGGGACTCTGTCTCTATTTCCATGGCATGGAAGCCCAGATCATTAACTTACTAATAACACCTCCGTTCCTTTACCAAGGGATTCTATCTCCGTGGCATGGAAGCCCAGATCATTAACTTACCAATAACTCCACTGTTCCTTTACCAAGGGACTCTGACTCTATCACCATGGCATGGAAGCCCAGATCATTAACTTACTAATAACACCACTGTTCCTTTACCAAGGGGCTCTGACTCTATCACCGTGGCATGGAAGCCCAGATCATTAACTTACTAATAACACCACTGTTCCTTTACCAAGGGACTCTGACTCTATCACCGTGGCATGGAAGCCCAGATCATTAACTTACTAATAACACCACTGTTCCTTTACCAAGGGACTCGTACTCT
Source organism: Limnoperna fortunei (assembly GCA_944474755.1). Classification (NCBI taxonomy): domain Eukaryota; kingdom Metazoa; phylum Mollusca; class Bivalvia; order Mytilida; family Modiolidae; genus Limnoperna; species Limnoperna fortunei. The sequence continues at coordinate 100,448,910 of OX104115.1, forward strand.
ATCACCATGGCATGGAAGCCCAGATCATAACTTACTGATAACACCTTTGTTCCTTTACCAAGGGACTCGGACACCGTAGCATGGAAGCCCAGATCATTAACTTACTAATAACACCACTGTTCCTTTACCAAGGGACTCTGACTCTATCTCTGTGGCATGGAAGCCCAGATCATTAACTTACTAATAACACCACTGTTCCTTTACCAAGGGACTCTGACTCTATCACCGTGGCATGGAAGCCCAGATCATTAACTTACTAATAACACCACTGTTCCTTTACCTAGGGACTCTGACTCTATCAGCATGGCATGGAAGCCCAGATCATTAACTTACCAATAACTCCACCTTTCCTTTACCTAGGGACTCTGTCTCTATTTCCATGGCATGGAAGCCCAGATCATTAACTTACTAATAACACCTCCGTTCCTTTACCAAGGGATTCTATCTCCGTGGCATGGAAGCCCAGATCATTAACTTACCAATAACTCCACTGTTCCTTTACCAAGGGACTCTGACTCTATCACCATGGCATGGAAGCCCAGATCATTAACTTACTAATAACACCACTGTTCCTTTACCAAGGGGCTCTGACTCTATCACCATGGCATGGAAGCCCAGATCATTAACTTATCAATAACTCCACTGTTCCTTTACCAAGGGACTCTGACTCTATCACCATGGCATGGAAGCCCAGATCATTAACTTACTAATAACACCTCCGTTCCTTTACCAAGGGACTCTGACTCTATCACCGTGGCATGGAAGCCCAGATCATTAACTTACTAATAACACCACTGTTCCTTTACCAAGGGACTCTGACTCTATCACTGTGGCATGGAAGCCCAGATCATTTACTTACCAATAACACCACTGTTCCTTTACCTAGGGACTCTGACTCTATCAGCATGGCATGGAAGCCCAGATCATTTACTTACCAATAACTCCACTGTTCCTTTACCAAGGGACTCTGACTCTATCACCTTGGCATGGAAGCCCAGATCATTTATCATATTAGCTATCTGGTTTGACAGAATGTATTCTGGGTCATATTTGATCTCAGCTTTCTGAGCCATTAAGGCGACTAACACATTTTTGATGCCTGTAAAAATAGCACGTAAAAGGTTTAGTAATAATGTAAAGATATTCGGTGTTCAGTTTAAGCTAGAGAAAAGTAAAACTATTTTACATGCAGTGTTTAGTGAGAAAAATAGAAGTTATTAAAAACAAAAAGCTTGTAGAGTTTTTTTTTTACCTGCTAATAAATAATACTACATTGCTATATAAATAATTCTTAAGACATATTTTGTTCTAAATTTATTTTGTATTGTACATGTTGTAGCCACAATCAGATATCTGAGAGAATTCAGACAAACAAAAATCAGCTTTAAAAATACACAGAACATGTATATAAAAATTTCTGCTAATCCAATCATTTTGATTTGACCAAATTTGAAGTCGTCTTTTTGCTCAATAATTGAAAATATATCTCAGTGATATCAACACATAACATTATAACTACATAATGTCAATTTACCAATTAAGCCTATTTAACCTCGACTTTCTTCAGATTCTACCATAACACCTTCATAAATGTCAATTTCTCCAATAAAGCCTATTTACCCTTGACTTTCTTCAGATTCTACCATTACACCTTCATAAATGTCAATTTCTCCAATTAAGCCTATTTACCCTTGACTTTCTTCAGATTCTACCATAACACCTAAATAAAGGTCAATTTCTCCATTAAGTCTATTTACCCTCAACTTTCTTCAGATTCTTTTCTATGGTACTGACACAAGATGAACATGTCATTCCAGTGATAGTCAGGAAACATTTCTCATACCCGTCTTCATCCTCCTTGTCGTCTGGAGCCGAGTTTTTAAACTGTACTGATCCTTTACTAGCATCTAACTTCAGACTACCAGAACCACTAAGTTTAGACAACTGACTGGATGATCTGGTAACTTTAACAGTGGGTACCAGCAGATCATTTTGTCCACCTGGAACAGAATTAATACTCATTTGTCATCAATTAAATGTTTGGTTTAGGAAAAGATTATTGCGTTCAGCTCTATGCTAATTAGAACATGGCCAGACCTTATATTTGTCAATATTTTATAGCCAGCATGGAATAAAATGAAGACAAATATAAGATCTATAAGACAACTTATAAAGGTACAACACGATGGATAGTGATATCTGTTAAGACAACTTATAAAGGTACAACACGATGGAGAGTGATATCTGTTAAGACAACTTATAAAGGTACAACACGATGGAGAGTGATATCTGTTAAGACAACTTATAAAGGTACAACACGATGGATAGTGATATCTGTTAAGACAACTTATAAAGGTACAACACGATGGAGAGTGATATCTGTTAAGACAACTTATAAAGGTACAACACGATGGATAGTGATATCTGTTAAGACAACTTATAAAGGTACAACACGATGGATAGTGATATCTGTTAAGACAACTTATAAAGGTACAACACAATGGATAGTGATATCTGTTAGGACAACTTATAAAGGTACAACACAATGGAGAGTGATATCTGTTAAGACAACGTATAAAGGTACAACACGATGGATAGTGATATCTGTTAAGACAACTTATAAAGGTACAACACAATGGAGAGTGATATCTGTTAAGACAACTTATAAAGGTACAACACGATGGAGAGTGATATCTGTTAAGACAACTTATAAAGGTACAACATGATGGAGAGTGATATCTGTTAAGACAACTTATAAAGGTACAACACAATGGAGAGTGATATCTGTTAGGACAACTTATAAAGGTACAACACAATGGAGAGTGATATCTGTTAGGACAACTTATAAAGGTACAACACGATGGAGAGTGATATCTGTTAAGACAACTTATAAAGGTACAACACGATGGATAGTGATATCTGTTAAAACAACTTATAAGGGTACAACACGATGGAGAGTGATATCTGTTAGGACAACTTATAAAGGTACAACACAATGGAGAGTGATATCTGTTAGGACAACTTATAAAGGTACAACACGATGGAGAGTGATATCTGTTAAGACAACTTATAAAGGTACAACACGATGGAGAGTGATATCTGTTAAGACAACTTATAAAGGTACAACACGATGGATAGTGATATCTGTTAGGACAACTTATAAAGGTACAACACAATGGATAGTGATATCTGTTAAGACAACTTATAAAGGTACAACACAATGGATAGTGATATCTGTTAAGACAACTTATAAAGGTACAACACGATGGATAGTGATATCTGTTATTGTCAAAATACAATGACCTGTCAGGTATTTTCTACCTATTGCTCAATCAAATTCAAAAGTAGATAACAGCTGTTTAGAAAACTGCTTCGATCTGTTTTCTTTAAACCTCTTAATCAGAAAGAGCTGGACATTTAAGTTGCAGCTGTTCATGCATGACTCAGGTAACTTTACTGGAGAGATTGTCATAGGGTATAATGAGTTGGAAGTTTACAAGTTACCCGAGTCACACATGAGTAGCTGCAATTTAAATGTCCAAGCTATCATTGATGAAGAGCTTTAAAGAAAACAGATTGAAGCAGTTTTCTAAACAGCTGTTATCCATATTAAGAATTGGTTGACCAATAGGTAGAAAATACCTGACAGGTCATTGTATTTTGACTATAAGACTTTGTCAATTATTCAGAACACATTAAATGTAAACCATGATTGTTTTCGTCACAGACTGTAGACATTCCTGTATTACCAGGTAGATAGTAGCATAAATTGATAATGATGAGGAATTTAGGGTGTTGACTTAACTTCATCCTGATCAACAGAATAAAGTCATATTATATATGATAAAGCAGGGAAACCATCAAATTATGGGTTGTGTCATCATAGCTGACTTTGTTGTTAGCTATAATGTACCTGTTTTGTTTGTTTGAATGGTGTTAAATGCCACTTTCAGGCATTTTTGAAGCTGTTTCATGGTGTCCAGTTTTTATTGGGGGAGGAAGCCAGAGTACTGGGAGAAGAAAACTGGCAATCCTAACATGCCTAATGTCAATTAAGATTGGAGTCCATTACACCCTGCCTGCAGTGAGAATCGAACCCGCGATCTCAGTGTTGACAGACCACGTGATCAATAGTAGACAAACTACCTTAACCACTTGGCATATCTACGTCAACTATTGTTATATTTCTGTACAAAATGACCATATGATTAAATGTTTATGTTATAGTTTTCATTTCAGATTAGGTAATGTTGTCCATGTCTTTATATAATGACAAAATGATTTCTATATTTGATGTATTTTCTTAATGTTTGTTACCTGGTAGAGAAGTTTCAAATCCCATATCATCAATGGCTTCACACAACATCTGTGGAGTGACCCTGTTTGGATAATATTCTATCTCTCCATTCTGATTGGATAGGGATACTTTGATGGATTTGACCCCTGGATTCTTTGAGATGTTCCCTTCAATATTCTTGACACATGAATGACAGGTCATACCCAATATGCTGACAGTAACTTTCTCTGTATTACCTTTTGACTTTCCTGCAACTTTAGCATCAAAACCCATATCATCAATCATTTCTGCAATTTTCTCTGGCGTTGTGAGGAGTTTGTTGTACTTGACAATCCCGTTCTCCTTCTCCAGACTGACCTTGATGGAGACGATTCCTGCTTTATCCTTAATATTGCTCTCTATATTCATAACACAGGAGTTACAAGTCATTCCGGATATTGAAATTTCACATTCTTGTTCGGGGCCTCCAGATCTGGTAGAACTTCGCTCAGCCAGACGGTCAAACTCTAATTCAATGGAGGACTGTCTTGGAAATGAAGCAGTAAACCCCATATCATCAATGGTTTCTCGCAGAATCTCTGGATTAGTGTGATCTGGGCTATAAATAATAAAGGCTTCTTTGTCAGACAGGGAAACTCTAATGTCTTCTACACCAGGCTTTTCTTTTAAATTATTCTCAATATTTTTGACACATGACTGACAAGTCATGCCCTCAACTGTTATTCTTGTTATCAAAGATTTGGGATGTTCAATCACACTGGCTTCAAAGCCCATATTATCTATAGCCTCAGCTATCTGGGCTGGAGAAATTTGTATGGGATTGTAAACAACATTTGCTTTCTCTTTCTCTAAAGACACGGAGATATGATTGACACCATTTACTCCAGAAATATTACTTTCAATATTTCTAACACAGGACATACAAGTCATTCCTTTGATGCTTATTTCTGTCTTTATCTCTGAGTTATCTCCCCTGACATGGGTTGTAGCAGGGTGACATAATGAGTTATCTCCCTTAGAATCAGTTGTAGCAGGGTGAACTGACTTGATCTTAGATGGGAAACCCATGTCATCAATCTTCTCTGCAATAATTGGAGGAGAGGTTTCTGTTGGACTGTATTTGATAATAGCTTCTTTTTTCTCCAGAATCACCTGAAAGAAGAGAAAATATGTTTTATTGTAATAAAGGGTCCATAATGGAAAACAAAAATGAAACTTCATACATGTTACTTCACAGAGATCAATAAAGAGTCCAGGAGGGGGGAGGCAAGCATGAAACATACATACGTTAGTTCACAGACATAAATAAGGGTCCATGAGGGGCAAGCAAGCATGAAATATACATACATGTCAGCAAAAGACATAAATAAGGGTCCATGAGGGGCAAGCAAGCATGAAATATACATACATGTCAGTAACAGACATAAATAAGGGTCCATGAGGGGCAAGCAAGCATGAAATAAACATACATGTCAGTAACAGACATAAATAAGGGTCCATGAGGGGCAAGCAAGCATGAAACATACATACATGTCAGTAACAGACATAAATAAGGGTCCATGAGGGGCAAGCAAGCATGAAATATACATACATGTCAGTAACAGACATAAATAAGGGTCCATGAGGGGCAAGCAAGCATGAAATAAACATACATGTCAGTAACAGACATAAATAAGGGTCCATGAGGGGCAAGCAAGCATGAAATAAACATACATGTCAGTAACAGACATAAACAATGGTCCATGAGGGGCAAGCAAGCATGAAACATACATACATGTTAGTAACAGACATAAATAAGGGTCCATGAGGCCGACAAGCAAGCATGAAACATACATTCATGTCAGTAACAGACATAAATAAGGGTCCATGAGGGGCAAGCAAGCATGAAATATACATACATGTCAGTAACAGACATAAATAAAGGGTCCATGAGGCCGACAAGCAAGCATGAAACATACATTCATGTCAGTAACAGACATAAATAAGGGTCCATTAGGGGCAAGCAAGCATGAAATAAACATACATGTCAGTAACAGACATAAATAAAGGGTCCATGAGGCCGACAAGCAAGCATGAAACATACATTCATGTCAGTAACAGACATAAATAAGGGTCCATGAGGGGCAAGCAAGCATGAAATATACATACATGTCAGTAACAGACATAAATAAGGGTCCATGAGGCCGACAAGCAAGCATGAAATAAACATACATGTCAGTAACAGACATAAATAAAGGGTCCATGAGGGGCAAGCAAGCATGAAAAATACATACATGTCAGTAACAGACATAAATAAAGGGTCCATGAGGCCGACAAGCAAGCATGAAACATACATTCATGTCAGTAACAGACATAAATAAGGGTCCATGAGGGGCAAGCAAGCATGAAACATACATACATGTCAGTAACAGACATAAATAAAGGGTCCATGAGGGGCAAGCAAGCATGAAACATACATACATGTCAGTAACAGACATAAATAAAGGGTCCATGAGGGGCAAGCAAGCATGAAACATACATACATGTCAGTAACAGACATAAATAAAGGGTCCATGAGGGGCAAGCAAGCATGAAACATACATTCATGTCAGTAAAAAACATAAATAAGGGTCCATTAGGGGCAAGCAAGCATGAAATAAACATACATGTCAGTAACAGACATAAATAAGGGTCCATTAGGGGCAAGCAAGCATGAAATAAACATACATGTCAGCAACAGACATAAATAAAGGGTCCATGAGGGACAAGCAAGCATGAAATAAACGTACATGTCAGTAACAGACATAAATAAGGGTCCATGAGGGGCAAGCAAGCATGAAACATACATACATGTCAGCAACAGACATAAATAAAGGGTCCATGAGGCCGACAAGCAAGCATGAAACATACATTCATGTCAGTAACAGACATAAATAAGGGTCCATTAGGGGCAAGCAAGCATGAAATAAACATACATGTCAGTAACAGACATAAATAAGGGTCCATGAGGGGCAAGCAAGCATGAAACATACATACATGTCAGTAACAGACATAAATAAGGGTCCATGAGGGGCAAGCAAGCATGAAATAAACGTACATGTCAGTAACAGACATAAATAAAGGGTCCATGAGGGACAAGCAAGCATGAAATAAACATACATGTCAGTAACAGACATAAATAAGGGTCCATGAGGGGCAAGCAAGCATGAAATATACGTACATGTCAGTAACAGACATAAATAAAGGGTCCATTAGGGGCAAGCAAGCATGAAATAAACGTACATGTCAGCAACAGACATAAATAAAGGGTCCATGAGGGGCAAGCAAGCATGAAATAAACATACATGTCAGTAACAGACATAAATAAGGGTCCATGAGGCCGACAAGTCAGCATGAAATAAACATACATGTCAGTAACAGACATAAATAAAGGGTCCATGAGGGGCAAGCAAGCATGAAATAAACATACATGTCAGTAACAGACATAAATAAAGGGTCCATGAGGCCGACAAGCAAGCATGAAATAAACATACATGTCAGTAACAGACATAAATAAAGGGTCCATGAGGCCGACAAGCAAGCATGAAATAAACATACATGTCAGTAACAGACATAAATAAAGGGTCCATGAGGCCGACAAGCAAGCATGAAATAAACATACATGTCAGTAACAGACATAAATAAAGGGTCCATGAGGCCGACAAGCAAGCATGAAACATACATACATGTCAGTAACAGACATAAATAAGGGTCCATGAGGGGCAAGCAAGCATGAAACATACATACATGTCAGTAACAGACATAAATAAAGGGTCCATGAGGCCGACAAGCAAGCATGAAACATACATTCATGTCAGTAACAGACATAAATAAGGGTCCATTAGGGGCAAGCAAGCATGAAATAAACATACATGTCAGTAACAGACATAAATAAAGGGTCCATGAGGGGCAAGCAAGCATGAAATAAACATACATGTCAGTAACAGACATAAATAAGGGTCCATGAGGGGCAAGCAAGCATGAAACATACATACATGTCAGTAACAGACATAAATAAGGGTCCATGAGGGGCAAGCAAGCATGAAATAAACATACATGTCAGTAACAGACATAAATAAAGGGTCCATGAGGGGCAAGCAAGCATGAAACATACATACATGTCAGTAACAGACATAAATAAAGGGTCCATGAGGCCGACAAGCAAGCATGAAACATACATTCATGTCAGTAACAGACATAAATAAGGGTCCATTAGGGGCAAGCAAGCATGAAATAAACATACATGTCAGTAACAGACATAAATAAAGGGTCCATGAGGGGCAAGCAAGCATGAAATAAACGTACATGTCAGTAACAGACATAAATAAGGGTCCATGAGGCCGACAAGCAAGCATGAAATAAACATACATGTCAGTAACAGACATAAATAAGGGTCCATGAGGGACAAGCAAGCATGAAACATACATACATGTCAGTAACAGACATAAATAAGGGTCCATGAGGGGCAAGCAAGCATGAAACATACATACATTTCAGTAACAGACATAAATAAGGGTCCATGAGGCCGACAAGTCAGCATGAAATAAACATACATGTCAGTAACAGACATAAATAAGGGTCCAATATGAGGGGCAAGCAAGCATGAAACATACATACATGTCAGTAACAGACATAAATAAGGGTCCATGAGGCCGACAAGTCAGCATGAAATAAACATACATGTCAGTAACAGACATAAATAAGGGTCCATGAGGCCAACAAGCAAGCATCAAACATACATACATGTCAGTAACAGACATAAATAAGGGTCCATGAGGCCGACAAGCAAGCATGAAACATACATACATGTTAGTTCACAGACATAAATAAGGGTCCATGAGGCCGACAAGCAAGCATCAAACAAACATACATGTCAGTAACAGACATAAATAAGGGTCCATGAGGGGCAAGCAAGCATGAAACATACATACATGTCAGTAACAGACATAAATAAGGGTCCATGAGGGGCAAGCAAGCATGAAACATACATACATGTCAGTAACAGACATAAATAAAGGGTCCATGAGGGGCAAGCAAGCATGAAATAAACATACATGTCAGTAACAGACATAAATAAGGGTCCATGAGGCCGACAAGCAAGCATGAAATATACATACATGTCAATAACAGACATAAATAAGGGTCCATGAGGGGCAAGCAAGCATGAAATATATATACATGTCAGTAACAGACATAAATAAGGGTCCATGAGGGGCAAGCAAGCATGAAATATAGTACATACATGTCAGTAACAGACATAAATAAGGGTCCATGAGGCCGACAAGTCAGCATGAAATATACATACATGTCAATAACAGACATAAATAAGGGTCCATGAGGGGCAAGCAAGCATGAAATATATATACATGTCAGTAACAGACATAAATAAGGGTCCATGAGGCCGACAAGCAAGCATGAAACATACATACATGTCAGTAACAGACATAAATAAGGGTCCATGAGGGGCAAGCAAACATGAAACATACATACATGTCAGTAACAGACATAAATAAGGGTCCATGAGGGGCAAGCAAGCATGAAATAAACATACATGTCAGTAACAGACATAAATAAGGGTCCATGAGGCCGACAAGCAAGCATGAAACAAACATACATGTCAGCAACAGACATAAATAAAGGGTCCATGAGGGGCAAGCAAGCATGAAACATACATACATGTCAGTAACAGACATAAATAAAGGGTCCATGAGGCCGACAAGCAAGCATGAAACATACATTCATGTCAGTAACAGACATAAATAAGGGTCCATTAGGGGCAAGCAAGCATGAAATAAACATACATGTCAGTAACAGACATAAATAAAGGGTCCATGAGGGGCAAGCAAGCATGAAATAAACATACATGTCAGTAACAGACATAAATAAGGGTCCATGAGGCCGACAAGCAAGCATGAAATAAACATACATGTCAGTAACAGACATAAATAAGGGTCCATGAGGGACAAGCAAGCATGAAACATACATACATGTCAGTAACAGACATAAATAAGGGTCCATGAGGGGCAAGCAAGCATGAAACATACATACATTTCAGTAACAGACATAAATAAGGGTCCATGAGGCCGACAAGTCAGCATGAAATAAACATACATGTCAGTAACAGACATAAATAAGGGTCCATGAGGGGCAAGCAAGCATGAAACATACATACATGTCAGTAACAGACATAAATAAGGGTCCATGAGGCCGACAAGTCAGCATGAAATAAACATACATGTCAGTAACAGACATAAATAAGGGTCCATGAGGCCAACAAGCAAGCATCAAACATACATACATGTCAGTAACAGACATAAATAAGGGTCCATGAGGCCGACAAGCAAGCATGAAACATACATACATGTTAGTTCACAGACATAAATAAGGGTCCATGAGGCCGACAAGCAAGCATCAAACAAACATACATGTCAGTAACAGACATAAATAAGGGTCCATGAGGGGCAAGCAAGCATGAAACATACATACATGTCAGTAACAGACATAAATAAGGGTCCATGAGGGGCAAGCAAGCATGAAACATACATACATGTCAGTAACAGACATAAATAAAGGGTCCATGAGGGGCAAGCAAGCATGAAATAAACATACATGTCAGTAACAGACATAAATAAGGGTCCATGAGGCCGACAAGCAAGCATGAAATATACATACATGTCAATAACAGACATAAATAAGCACCCTTACGGAATTGCCTTGCACCAAGTATACTTAAAGTATAAGGCAAGTATACTTCAAGTATACTTTTAGTATATCTGTTATACTTGAAACCTGAAGTATACTTAAAGTATTAGCCAAGTATACTTGGAGTATTTGCTAGTTATACTTGTGTTATACTTTGCATCCTTGTAATAGCAAAGTATAACTCAAGTATACTTGAAGTATACAAGAAGTATACTTCAAATGGATATTATCAAACATTTTATGTAAAAGTTATACTTGAAGAATTTATTTGGACTTAGACTTTTTCAGGAGTTTGACAGAGGAATGCATCTTACAGAAAATTTATAAGTCCAAATAAATTAAAATTCAATGTTTTTTTAATTAAAATAATGTTTTTTGCAGTTTTTTGCCAACATAACATTAACAAATGATATTATCCAACATTATTATACATATCAATGTAACCCATCCCTAGAGTTTCCATGATAATAGGTTTTTCCATGTTGAAATGAATAATTTTCCATGGAAAGTTATTAAACCAAAGAAAAATTTTTATTCAATTCCATGGAAAAGGAAAATGATATGGCATGGAAATGGACTTAGAAATTTTAACTCATTGAAACTATCATGGAATGTAGAACTTTAATCAAATTAAACATGGAACCTCATGGAATCTTTGAACTTATTTGTTTTCATTTATGTATGCGGTAATTTCCGGATATTTGATGTCTTTCCGGTGACAACTTTGTTTTATCCATACGACTTCTATTTCCGCTACGTCACAGAATTCAAAATTTGTTTCCTGGCTTTGGAGCGGCAATTTAAAGAATTTCATCAAATATGACGGTAAGTAATGATTAGCGAAGTAGTTCATACATCTTTTCATGCGTTCATCTTTTACTTAACTGCTTATCTCGCAATTTAATTTTAGAACCGATGGCGATAGTTATAACATGCGTGTCTATTTTTTAATGTTATATTTGAGTTTTATAATAGAGAAAGCTATGATTTTGTGTAAAAAAGAAGGTTACTATTTATTCGAAAATGATACTTTGTGGTCAATTAATATTTTACAGATAAGTCATCTTACGATATCCGGCGATATCCTTTTAATTTAATGGGAATGCAGTGTTGTGGAGTGACTGTACAAAAGCCGTAAACAATGTTGTGAAGATTGCATTTCAACATGCACGAACTGATTTCTGCCAGCATAAATGGGAACATAAAACAAGTGGTAGGTACATGGTTCTAAGATAATTACAGGAAATCAATTGTACATAAATTTATATTAACTTTATCACTATAGTCAATGTCCGGTAGCTACAATAACCACAGGCACAGGGGCTTGTAAAAATAGATTTATTTGCACTTTCAAATTTGTTATTGTGTGCGAGAAGGGAAAAACAGAGTCTATACCCACAACTTTAAAAAAAATATATTACTTTACCCATATCTACACGGGTTTGTAATTATTTTTGTTCAGAATTTAATAATCTACATGAAAAACCCTACCTTTATGTTTCTAATGCCATTTAACTCTCAAATTTTAATAATCTACCAGTTTGAAACGAAACGGACAAGAACCAACACACACACAAAAACCAATCTTAATTAAAATTAAATCTTTCACAAGCTCCCCCTTTTTGTTATTGTCGTTTTGAAGATCTAACAACATCCCATTACAGGTCATCTCAGGTTGAACTTCTGTATTGACCAATCAATTTTTATTGCCATTTTTGCTTAGGCACCATTAAACTTGAAACCTATGCCCTGTTCACTTAAGGTAAAATAAAATTAAAAATAAAAATAAATGCCTACCTACCTACCCTATTTTTTTCCAAGCATGTAACAGGACACACATACCTTTTTATTTGTCCTTATAGATATAAAGGGACATTGTAGGCAAAAAACAAGCTTTAATTTTTCAAATATTTTCTTTTTTATTTCAGAATATTGCCTTTTATTGTATCCCAATACTACAGAAATAATGTTTGTTAAGCCATTAATGGGAAGTGCAGCGATTTGAGATTAACAATTAAACTGTCATCAATGCCAAAAAGTAGCAGGTAAGACATTAGTCTTTGCATGATTTTTATGTTGCCTGCAACATGTTGCAAAGAGACATAAGTGTCACTTTCAGGGGCTGCTCTGGCTTTTAAAAAGCTGGCGCCTAAAAAATCGCCAACTGCAATTTTCCGTCGCCAATTTTGTAAAAGTGTCGCCATATAAGAAATCGCTAGATCACTATATTACATGGCAAAGTTGTTTAACATGTGTGACATATAGACGATGTCAGAAATTGGTCATATACGAGTTATCGTTCGTGTCGACAGGTGACGTAATACACAATCCGACATTACATGGTACACGCTACACAGGTTAAATTTAATAATTATGTCGAATACTAGCCGTGGTGGTCGCATTTGTGCGATCGTCGATTGTCAAAACAGCCAAAGGACATTGGATATTTGGAAAAACAGCGTCTGTTCATATTTTATATTAAAATATTAAAATTCTACATATGCAGTTCACTTAAAATTTATTTAATCCCTTGATATATTCACCTGCACTTCTTTTTCTACAGCTTCCAGTTTTTACCCTTAGAACCCATGGATGCTGCCTGCTTTCTTTTTATTTGTTTACGTTCGACATCATGACCTTTATTATAATTATTGGAACGACTGCTGATACTGGACAGTGAAAATCCGTAAATAGTAACAAATCGATAACTCCATATTAAGACCGTTGTTTGGTTTAAAGGTACCGACATCCGTATAAGTTATAGCGTTTTACAGTTTTAGAAAGTAAAAGACATGATTTCGATATTTTATTTTTAATTCTTAACAAAATTGTCCGTATATCAAAACCATTTCAAATTTTTAATGAGGCCTCAATGGATGCTACGGCCATTCTGCATGCATTACATTTCTCAACTATGCACTGACTTAACTTGTAAATAAAAAGAATAATGAAAAAAAAAACTTTACATCAAAAGCAGGCAAATAATATACATTATGTAATCGGAAAAACAAAACAAAAAGTTGGTGCTGTTAAGTATATAAATCAGAAGCAAACATTTAAAATTCTTATTTTGCATCTTTCCTATTCGCTAAAAATGGGCTATACAAAGGAATTTAATTAGTATTTTACTTTTAATTTTCTTCTTAGACATAGTTGATAGATAAAATTAGCTGACGGTGCACACAGCTTGACGTTATCTTTTGAAATGATAACACAATTAACGATTAATTATCATTCCTGCACCATTGACTGAATGGATAAAACCCGAGAGCTTGTACCACTGCTTACTAGCGGGTTCCGAATAACATCAATATGGCGCGGCACATGATTTCATCGCTGAATTTGTCTATTCTTTAACGTCGGACGAAATCCAAGTTTGCCGGACTCTAAATTCAATTTTTCAAAAGTTTGTTCTCGAGGAGCCCGTACACTTATTGTATTTTAATCATGAAAAGATGTGCGAGTGATTTCTTGTTGGCAGAAAACCAAAATTTTTGCAGTAATTTATTAGAAACATATATTCCCGTGAATGAACATAAAACCGGAAATACTGAAAATAGAACTACGCATGTGCAAGAGTTTTCTAATTACGAAACTAAGACGGACATCCGGTCCGGAAATCACTCAACAACGATGTCAGTTTTCATACCTGTATTTTATTAATTACAATATAAAAAAATATTATACAAAAATATGTTTGTTTTGTTATTTAACAGCATCAATTGTTTTATTACACGTTTACTAAGATGTGATGCAGGTAAAGCTGCTTTAAATCGGACAACTTTGTTGATTCATTTATTGTCGATTTCCGTTTAATAACTCCAAATCACGTGCTCCAATTAACACACATGTCACTAGATACTACACAATACAGGTGTATTTACGACCATAGAAGCCGACAAAGGATCTTTAATGATGCAATCACCGATTACCGATAAATTTAAAACGTGCATGCTTCGTTTAACACTATAAAACCTTGGCGCCAAAAAAATTGCCAGATGCAATATTTTGTCGCCAAATGAAAAAAAAAATCGCAATTGGTGACATTGGCGAAGCCCTGCCCAGCGCGACCCCTGACTTTAGCTATATGCTTTGTCCTGTGGCATCACAATAACTTTCGTCACAGTTTTCTGGGCAACTTCATGCCGCAGCCTCTTAATATTTGGCATGTAGCTTTGTCCTATAAAAGTTTATGCTGCCACTAGAAAGTAATACCTATGTCTCGTCTTTAATGACTTTTCGTCTCTGGCGAGACAAAATGAAAGTACAATGTATTTATACACTGTAACTAGACCTGTTTTCATTGCTAGTGACACAAGTAAATCAAGAAATCTGTGAGTCAATGCTAATTAATGTACCACTGTTTTCGATAAAATCTATATACATGTACTATATGTGTTCAGTATCTACTTCCTGTTTGATGTAGAGTTATGGACTTATATTAGGATGTACAACTTAACCACCCTGCCAAATTTTAAATTACTAATGTATGGTTTCTGAGAAAAGCTTGAGGGAAATTTTCACTCCCCCCCCCCCCCCCCCCGACATGTAGTCGCGGGGGCATACAAAAATTGAAATAAATACTACTAGTACCAGATAGCTTGGGGTTTTCACTCTTCAACGCCTCTGTTAAGTTAAGTCTTTTTTGGGGTTGTAGTCTACTAAAGGCCTAGATAGACTGTGAATGAGTTTCACAGTGGTGCTAACAGGTGAGACATACTTGTAGAGGCCACATTTGTTTATTAATCAGTCGCATGCACAACTTTTATTTTTCTTTCCAGCACATTGGCAAAGAACATAAAGAAAACAGAGAAAAAAAATGAACTCCTTAATCATGTCAGTGTTTTGTTGGAGTTTTAAGACATTTTTGTATTTAATGTTATTTTAATAAATATTTAGTTAATTTTTAGTGTTTTAGGCCAGAAAATACCACAGTGATGGACCAATCAGTCAACTAATACAGTTAAGTCAGGTACCTGAACATAATACTTCAAGTATACTTTAAGTATACTTTAAGTATACTTCAAGTATACTGTAAGTATTAAACCTAAGTATATTTCAAGTATAACTAAAGTATACTTCAAGTATACTGCAAGTATAAAACCTTAGTATTCTCTAAGTATACTTAAAGTATAACTAAAGTATACTTCAAGTATAAAGGTGTAAGTATTAGCCAAGTATACTTGGTTGAAGTATACTTGGCTAACTAATTTGCATATAAAATCAAAATACTTGAAGTATACTTAAAGTATACTTCTGAGTTATACTTTAGTTATACTTGCAAGTATACTTGAAGTATACTTGAAGTACTAATAATTTCCGTAAGGGAGGGTCCATGAGGGGCAAGCAAGCATGAAATATATATACATGTCAGTAACAGACATAAATAAGGGTCCATGAGGGGCAAGCAAGCATGAAATATAGTACATACATGTCAGTAACAGACATAAATAAGGGTCCATGAGGCCGACAAGTCAGCATGAAATATACATACATGTCAATAACAGACATAAATAAGGGTCCATGAGGGGCAAGCAAGCATGAAATATATATACATGTCAGTAACAGACATAAATAAGGGTCCATGAGGCCGACAAGCAAGCATGAAACATACATACATGTCAGTAACAGACATAAATAAGGGTCCATGAGGGGCAAGCAAACATGAAACATACATACATGTCAGTAACAGACATAAATAAGGGTCCATGAGGGGCAAGCAAGCATGAAATAAACATACATGTCAGTAACAGACATAAATAAAGGGTCCATGAGGGGCAAGCAAGCATGAAATAAACATACATGTCAGTAACAGACATAAATAAGGGTCCATTAGGGGCAAGCAAGCATGAAATAAACATACATGTCAGTAACAGACATAAATAAAGGGTCCATGAGGGGCAAGCAAGCATGAAATAAACATACATGTCAGTAACAGACATAAATAAGGGTCCATGAGGCCGACAAGCAAGCATGAAACATACATACATGTCAGTAACAGACATAAATAAGGGTCCATGAGGCCGACAAGCAAGCATGAAACATACATACATGTCAGTAACAGACATAAATAAGGGTCCATGAGGCCGACAAGCAAGCATGAAACATACATACATGTCAGTAACAGACATAAATAAGGGTCCATGAGGCCGACAAGCAAGCATGAAACATACATACATGTTAGTTCACAGAACATGTTAGGTTGCCTAAGTAACCCCAATCATTCAAGGTTACTTAGGGTACATTGCCTAAGTAACCCCAATCAGGCAAGGTTACTTAGGGTACATTGCCTAAGTAACCCCAAGCAGGCAAGGTTACTTATGTTAGGTTGCCTAAGTAACCCCAAGCAGGCAAGGTTACTTAGGGTACATTGCATAAGTAACCCCAATCATTCAAGGTTACTTAGGGTACATTGCATAAGTAACCCCAATCATTTAAGGTTACTTAGGGTACATTGCATAAGTAACCCCAATCAGGCAAGGTTACTTAGGGTACATTGCCTAAGTAACCCCAATCATTTAAGGTTACTTAGGGTACATTGCATAAGTAACCACAAGCAGGCAAGGTTACTTATGTTAGGTTGCCTAAGTAACCCCAATCAGGCAAGGTTACTTAGGGTACATTGCCTAAGTAACCCCAATCATTCAAGGTTACGTATGTTAGGTTGCTTAAGTAACCCCAATCAGGCAAGGTTACTTAGGGTACATTGCCTAAGTAACCCCAATCAGGCAAGGTTACTTAGGGTACATTGCTAAGTAACCCCAATCAGGCAAGGTTACTTAGGGTACATTGCATAAGTAACCCCAATCAGGCAAGGTTACTTAGGGTACATTGCCTGGGGAGGGTACATTGCCTAAGTAACCCCAATCAGGCAAGGTTACTTAGGGTACATTGCCTAAGTAACCCCAATCATTCAAGGTTACTTATGTTAGGTTGCCTAAGTAACCCCAATCAGGCAAGGTTACTTAGGGTACATTGCCTAAGTAACCCCAATCATTCAAGGTTACTTAGGGTACATTGCATAAGTAACCCCAATCAGGCAAGGTTACTTAGGGTACATTGCCTAAGTAACCCCAATCATTTAAGGTTACTTAGGGTACATTGCCTAAGTAACCCCAATCATTTAAGGTTACTTAGGGTACATTGCATAAGTAACCCCAATCAGGCAAGGTTACTTAGGGTACATTGCCTAAGTAACCCCAATCATTTAAGGTTACTTAGGGTACATTGCATAAGTAACCACAAGCAGGCAAGGTTACTTATGTTAGGTTGCCTAAGTAACCCCAATCAGGCAAGGTTACTTAGGGTACATTGCCTAAGTAACCCCAATCAGGCAAGGTTACTTAGGGTACATTGCCTAAGTAACCCCAATCATTCAAGGTTATGTATGTTAGGTTGCTTAAGTAACCCCAATCAGGCAAGGTTACTTAGGGTACATTGCCTAAGTAACCCCAATCAGGCAAGGTTACTTAGGGTACATTGCTAAGTAACCCCAATCAGGCAAGGTTACTTAGGGTACATTGCATAAGTAACCCCAATCAGGCAAGGTTACTTAGGGTACATTGCCTGGGGAGGGTACATTGCCTAAGTAACCCCAATCAGGCAAGGTTACTTAGGGTACATTGCCTAAGTAACCCCAATCATTCAAGGTTACTTATGTTAGGTTGCCTAAGTAACCCCAATCAGGCAAGGTTACTTAGGGTATATTGCCTAAGTAACCCCAATCAGGCAAGGTTACTTAGGGTACATTGCCTAAGTAACCCCAATCAGGCAAGGTTACTTAGGGTACATTGCCTAAGTAACCCCAATCAGGCAAGGTTACTTAGGGTACATTGCCTAAGTAACCCCAATCAGGCAAGGTTACTTAGGTACATTGCCTAAGTAACCCCAATCAGGCAAGGTTACTTAGGGTACATTGCCTAAGTAACCCCAATCATTCAAGGTTACTTATGTTAGGTTGCCTAAGTAACCCCAATCAGGCAAGGTTACTTAGGGTACATTGCCTAAGTAACCCCAATCAGGCAAGGTTACTTAGGGTACATTGCCTAAGTAACCCCAATCAGGCAAGGTTACTTAGGGTACATTGCCTAAGTAACCCCAATCAGGCAAGGTTACTTAGGTACATTGCCTAAGTAACCCCAATCAGGCAAGGTTACTTATGATAGGTTTCCTAAGTAACTTCATGAAGGCAAGGTTACTCATGGCAGATTATTGCATATATCCCCACAAGACCAAGGTTACTCATGGCAGATTATCCCCACAGGACCAAGGTTACTCAGTGTAGATTGTGACATATATCCCCACAAGACCAAGGTTACTCAGTGTAGATTGTGACATATATCCCCACAAGACCAAGGTTACTCAGCGTAGATTGTGACATATATCCCCACAAGACCAAGGTTACTCATGGCAGATTATCCCCACAAGACCAAGGTTACTCAGCGTAGATTGTGACATATATCCCCACAAGACCAAGGTTACTCAGTGTAGATTGTGACATATATCCCCACAAGACCAAGGTTACTCAGCGTAGATTGTGACATATATCCCCACAAGACCAAGGTTACTCAGTGTAGATTGTGAATAGAAAATATCAGTTAACAACATCAACAATGTTACAACAGTCTAAATGACAAATGTAAAATTTACTACAGTCTTAATAAGAAGTCTCAAACTTTACTACTGATTCTAAATTACAAAACTAACAATTTTACAACAGATTCTAAACAACAACTTTAATTCACACCTCTTCATTGGTATAATAAAGTACATGCACATTATTATTTTGGTTTCTTTCATGTTTCTGGTGGTTTTTGTTACAGGTGTTACCATCAATGGGCAAGAAACAAAATCAATATTTAATTTATTTCCAATAATTATTGCTTTGTTATGGCTCAACACTTACACTTATAAGTCTTATAAATGAGGACAAAAATATGTAATAAAGAGTAGGGCTTAAAAATAATGAATTCCTAAAATGTAGGGTAACTCCATAGAAAAATTATGGTCTATTGGACCATATAGTACACCAAAGCAGAATGGTGGTATACTGGACCACAGAGTACACTACAGCACAATGGTGGCCTACTGGACCATAGAGTACACTACAGCAGAATGGTGGTCTACTGGACCATAGAGTACACCACAGCACAATGATGGTCTACTGGACCATAGAGTACACTACAGCACAATAGTGGTCTACTGGACCACAGAGTACAGTACAGCGGAACAATAATCTACTGGACCATAGAGTGCACTACAGCACAATAGTGGTCTACTGGACCATAGAGTACAGTACAGCTGAATGGTGGTCTACTGGACCACAGAGTACACTACAGCACAATAGTGGTCTACTGGACCACAGAGTACAGTACAGCAGAACAATAATCTACTGGACCATAGAGTGCACTACAGCACAATAGTGGTCTACTGGACCATAGAGTACAGTACAGCCGAATAGTGGTCTACTGGACCACAGAGTACACCACAGCAGAATGATGGTCTACTGGACCACAGAGAACAGTACAGCGGAATGGTGGTCTACTGGACCACAGAGTACACAACAGCACAATGGTGGTCTACTGGACCATAGAGTACAGTACAGCTGAATGGTGGTCTACTGGACCACAGAGTACACTACAGCACAATGGTGGTCTACTGGACCATAGAGTACAGTACAGCTGAATGGTGGTCTACTGGACCACAGAGTACACCACAGCAGAATGGTGGTCTACTGGACCACAGAGAACAGTACAGCGGAATGGTGGTCTACTGGACCACAGAGTACACAACAGCACAATGGTGGTCTACTGGACCATAGAGTACAGTACAGCTGAATGGTGGTTTACTGGACCACAGAGTACACTACAGCACAATGGTGGTCTACTGGACCATAGAGTACAGTACAGCTGAATGGTGGTCTACTGGACCACAGAGCTACAGGACAATGGTGATCTACTGGACCATAGAATACAGAACAGCACAATGGTGGTCTACTGGACCATAGGGTACAGTACAGCTGAATGGTGATCTACTGGACCACAGAGTACACTACAGCACAATGGTGGTCTACTGGACCGTAGAGTACAGTACAGCTTAATGGTGGTCTACTGGACCACAGAGTACAGTACAGCATAATGGTGGTCTACTGGACCACAGAGTACAGTACAGCACAATGGTTGTCTACTGGACCATAGAGTACAGTACAGGTGAATGGTGGTCTACTGGACCACAGAGTACACTACAGCATAATGGTGGTCTACTGGACCATAGAGTACAGTACAGCTGAATAATCTACTGGACCACAGAGTACAGTACAGCACAATGGTGGTCTACTGGACCACAGAGTACAGTACAGCGGAATGATAATCTACTGGACCATAAAGAATGCAGCAGAGTGGTGGTCTACTGAACCACTGAGTACAGTACAGCGGAATGGTGGTCTACTGGACCACAGAGTACACTACAGCACAATGGTGGTCTACTGGACCATAGAGTACAGTACAGCAGAATGATTGTCTACTGCACCATAGAGTACAGTACAGCAGAATGATAATCTACTGGACCATAGAGTACTCTACAGCAGAATGGTGGTCTACTGGACCACAGAGTACAGTACAGCAGAATGGTGGTCTACTGGACTATAGAGTACAGTACAGCAGAATGGTGCTCTACTGGACCAAAGAGTACACTACAGCAGAATGGTGGTCTACTGGACCACAGAGTACACTACAGCACAATAGTGGTCTACTGGACCATAGAGTACACTACAGCAGAATGATGGTCTACTGGACCATAGAGTACACTACAGCAGAATGATAATCTACTGGACAATAGAGTACACTACAGCAGAATGGTGGTCTACTGGACCATAGAGTACACTACAGCAGAATGGTGGTCTACTGGACCACAGAGTACACCACATGTAGGTCTGGAGACAGGTCAATCTAAATAAATATTATATAACTTCTACACTACCTTCATACCCGTAGGTAATTAAGTCCTCAGGTGAGGTAAATAACATGAATTCCTCAGGCAAGGTAGGTAACACAAAGTCCTCAGGTGAGGTAGGTAACACAAGTCCTCATGTGGGGTAGGTAACACAAAGTCTTCAGGCAAGGTAGGTAACACAAAGTCCTCAGGCAAGGTAGGTAACACAAAGTCCTCAGGTGAGGTAGGTAACACAAGTCCTCAGGTGATGTAGGTAACACAAAGTCGTCAGGCAAGGTAGGTAACACAAGTCCTCAGGTGAGGTAGGCAACACAAAGTCCTCAGGTGAGGTAGGTAACACAAGTCCTCAGGTGAAGTAGGTGACACAAAGTCCTCAGGTGAGGTAGGTAACACAAAGTCCTCAGGTGAGGTAGGTAACACAAAGTCGTCAGGCAAGGTAGGTAACACAAAGTCCTCAGGTGAGGTATATAACACAAAGTCCTCAGGTGAGGTAGGTAACACAAAGTCGTCAGGTGAGGTAGGTAACACAAAGTCATCAGGTGAGGTATGTAACACAAAGTCCTCAGGTGAGGTAGGTAACACATATCCTCAGGTGAGGTAGGTAACACAAAGTCCTCAGGTGAGGTAGGTAACACAAAGTCCTCAGGTGAGGTAGGTAACACAAAGTCATCAGGTGAGGTATGTAACACAAAGTCCTCAGGTGAGGTAGGTAACACATATCCTCAGGTGAGGTAGGTAACAAATATCCTCAGGTGAGGTAGGTAACACAAAGTCATCAGGTGAGGTATGTAACACAAAGTCCTCAGGTGAGGTAGGTAACACAAAGTCCTCAGGTGAGGTAGGTAACACATATCCTCAGGTGAGGTAGGTAACACAAAGTCCTCAGGTGAGGTAGGTAACAAATATCCTCAGGTGAGGTAGGTAACACAAAGTCCTCAGGTGAGGTAGGTAACACAAAGTCCTTAGGTGAGGTAGGTAACACATATCCTCAGGTGAGGTAGGTAACACAAAGTCCTCAGGTGAGGTAGGTAACACATATCCTCAGGTGAGGTAGGTAACACAAAGTCCTCAGGTGAGGTATGTAACACAAAGTCCTCAGGTGAGGTAGGTAACACATATCCTCAGGTGAGGTAGGTAACACAAGTCCTCAGGTGAGGTAGGTAAGAAGAGGTAATATTTAATCCAGCATAATTGTTCAGGAAGTTAAATACCAGACTTTATACAACAAAAAGAACATTGATTAATGTCTACCTATAAAAGACAACAAGTCAGCCTCGGGCAGGTCTTGATGATCCGTCTGCTGTCAGAATAATGTTTGTATTGATATACTAAGTAACTAAAGCTTACATTAGTGCATGCTGGATTTGCCAAAGTTGTCATCAACCTGTTGCATAAGATCCATGGGATAAGATCTTTTTCATGCTTTTTAATTTAGACCAAATCCCCACTGTACATACATGCAGTTTATGAGTTATTTAAACAACAAGGTAATTGATTTTATAAACATATTTTAAATCATTATTTAGAGTCCTGTTCATAGAAATATCTGGGAGTGTCAAGTTCCACATATATTTACTTATTAACAGTGTTCTGTTCCATGCTAAATGTAACTACATATCATCTTATCTCACATGACATACTTATTTAAAATGAAAACATAAATCTATTTATAGTTTAACTTTATGACATGTAGTCCATGCTCTTGGTACAAAGGTCAGTGAACATATGTTGAACCATAACAGACATTGGACATATGAGTGATTACTTGATAACTTAAGAAATTCTTGTACACCCCATCCCCCCCCCCCCCCCAATTTCTCCTCTCAATTATTACACAATTGATTTCCAAATTTCAAAAAAAAAAGTAAAAATTCATACCGGCAGCTTACTGTATCCAGACTTATTGAATGCCATTGTGTTACACGTAACCACTTTCCTTGTAATGTAATATCCCTTCAAGGTAAACACTAATTTCTCCTTCCCGTCAAAATACACTGGTAATGTTGTGATTACTTGTCAATGTCTTGTGATTATGTAAACTGATGTATAACTATTTTAATTTTTACATTTATCCTTCATCTGTCTTATAAAAAACTTCACATGACAGGTTAAACTTTCACATTTCAGTTGTTTACTGAAATTTACATGTGATAAGCTGATCAAAATGTATCTTATCAGCTACAGATAAAATTGAGCTTTGTCACAAGATTGAAACACTACATTTCAACAAAGGTAAGTCTGATGTTTACTTCCATGTAATGTCCAGGATATATTACGTTAAGTAACAGTTTAGTATTCTCCTCAGGGGCTTGTAATTGTTACAAATTTATTTTGCTTGAAAAGGTAAATAAAATCCTGAGGCTATAATATTGTCAACGGAATTAATCCTTCCTTCTATGTATCGATAGAAAGGTTGTCATCCATCACTGATCAATCAAACGTGATTATCACCCTCGTCATATTTCCTGTACATTTCCGACATCTTATAATTATATATATAAGTACATGATGGTAAGTAGACATACATGTATTTATCAAATGTCTGTTAAATGGTTAATTATATGCTCATATTTCCCTGAGTTTTTCTCAGATAATTATAAATGTATTTATCAGGTGTTAGATATATGTTCAGTTTTGTCTCTGATTTTTCTCACATGAGAAACATGATTTAACCCCCTCTTTCAAAATAAACATAAGAATAATATATTTTTTACCAAGATCAGGTTTTATCATATTTTTCACCCAGTTCATTTTTTTAAATTATTTTTTTTTTTTTTAAAAACTACAAATGTGTAGTTTTAGAAATATTCAAGATTCCTTATTCTGTTATTGATACAACATATTTTGCCATTGTTGTTCTCTCTTCATTTGATTTGTACAGATTTTGCATGACGTATATAACATTTTAAGGGGCCTCGGTGGCCGAGTGGTCAAGGTAGTTCGTTTACTATTGATCACGTGGTCTGTCAACACTGAGATTGCGGGTTCGATTCTCACTGCAGACAGGGTGTTCTCGACTCCAATCTTAATTGACAAGGATTGCCAGTTTTCCTACCGCAGGTCGGGGGTTCTCTCCGGGTACTCCGGCTTCCTCCCCTAATAAAAACTGGACGCCATGAAATAGCTGAAAAATTGCTGAAAGTGGCGTTAAAACACCATTCAAACAAACAATATAACATTTTAATGTAACTACAACAGGACATAGTAAAGCAAGACAAATTACTTTTTTACCTGCACAGGTAACTGATTACAGGTGAACAATGCAGTTCAGATAAATAACCAAAAAATAAGTGTTGACAAAAACTGCTCAATCATTTACTACTATTTTATGTCACATTTACAGATAAAATGAAATTATGTATTGTTTGTTTTTAAGAGTGTACATATCGTAAACATGCCCTTCATTCCTTGGAGCATTAAACAAGTTGAGATCTACTGATGATAAGTAAATGGAAACTTCCCAAAAAAAATGAAAATTTGATATGTTATTCTTCAAATAAAAAGAAACACTTTTGCCTCTTGATATTGTATTGAATTTACCGTGTGAAAAAAATGCACTTATGGAGGTCAGCCATCTTATCACTAGATCATCTTTTATGTAGTTTTGTTTTATCAGTTTATAATCAAAGTTTTGAAATTGAAAGATAATCCATTATTAATAATGAATTTGTTTCTTATGAACTTATTGTCATCAAAACAAAAATTGTAAAAGTCTGAAATGGGTGCAAAGCAAGTGCCTTAATAAATAGGGAATGGTTTACAATTTGTTGGAAGAAGAATTTGGGTGAAAAAATGTAGAAGGAGTTGATAACACAAAATAGGTACCGTCTTCCGCATATGTTCTGAAAAATGACTAAGTTCCCAAGTCTGGAAAAATAGAAAAAAAACCTGGAACAATTCCATAATAGCAGGTGCACAACTTCAATACATGTGCAATCTTATCGTGCACCTGACCAACCAACTTCACCATACTATAATAATAATAATAATAATACTTTATTTATGGAGGGTAACACAGTTAGTTATATACTAATCTTCCCTGAGGCCCTCATTGAAGTTATATGTAGGTAGATTATATAAAACATGGTATACATTCATCAAACAGTACAATCTATATATTATAAAGAATAAACTTATTATATCATCTTCATTCATTAACAACAATAGTAAAAATGCAGTATATTATTGGTATAATATTGACCAAAATTTGTATTTATCTTATATTTGTCCAAGAAATGTGGTCTTTAAGTTTTTCTTTAAAGTTGTGTACATTTTGGACATTACATATAAAGTTGGGTAAACTGTTCCACAACTGAGACCCAGAATAACTGAATGATTTCTTGTACAATTCCTTATTTGGTTTTGGGATCTGTAGATTGGTAAACTGTTCCACAACTGAGACCCGGAATAACTGAATGATTTCTTGTACAATTCCTTATTTGGTTTTGGGATCTGTAGATTGGTAAACTGTTCCACAACTGAGACCCAGAATAACTGAATGATTTCTTGTACAATTCCTTATTTGGTTTTGGGATCTGTAGATTGGTAAACTGTTCCACAACTGAGACCCGGAATAACTGAATGATTTCTTGTACAATTCCTTATTTGGTTTTGGGATCTGTAGATTGGTAAACTGCTCCACAACTGAGACCCAGAATAACTGAATGATTTCTTGTACAATTCCTTATTTGGTTTTTGGATCTGTAGATTGGTAAACTGTTCCACAACTGAGACCCAGAATAACTGAATGATTTCTTGTACAATTCCTTATTTGGTTTTGGGATCTGTAGATTGGTAAACTGTTCCACAACTGAGACCCAGAATAACTGAATGATTTCTTGTACAATTCCTTATTTGGTTTTGGGATCTGTAGATTGGTAAACTGTTCCACAACTGAGACCCAGAATAACTGAATGATTTCTTGTACAATTCCTTATTTGGTTTTGGGATCTGTAGATTGGTAAACTGTTCCACAACTGAGACCCAGAATAACTGAATGATTTCTTGTACAATTCCTTATTTGGTTTTGGGATCTGTAGATTACCATTTGCAGCATGTCTTATATGGATTACTTTCAGAGATGTAACTAAATTTATTTTCTAAATATTCTGAGGCTTCATTATTTAGGTACTTATAATCTTGCAAAAGTTTATGGTATTTAATTCTTTCATCAATTTTCATCCAGCCAAGTTTTTTAAAGAGAGGTTCGGTTGGTGAAAGGAGGTCTGTTTCAACTTAAAATAAGTCCTCCTGAACTTTAGTTTGCAATACTTGAATGTTGTCACCAGATGTGTGAATTGTGGAGTCATCAGCATACATGTCAGTTTGACATTTCTTTATGTTTAATGGTAAATCATTTATATACAAAATAAACAAAAGTGGACGCAGTATGGAACCTTGAGGAACACCAAATTTAATAGGTAGCATATTAGATCAAGTATTTCCAATTTGTACTAATGTTGTGTTCTTTCATTTAAGTAAGAATTAAAGAAAGCAATGACATTGTTATCACATCCATAGAGTGCAAGTTTTTTGCATAAAATTTCATGGTCAACAACATCAAATGCCTTCTTTAAATCTAGAAGAACTGCAATGTTTATATTACCATTGTTCATTTCTTGTAACCACTTTTCTATGACATTTACAAGAGCTGTTTGGCTAGAATACTTTGGTCTAAAACCTGATTGTGCAGGATGCAAAAGTTTATAGTTTGATAAGTACTGGTACAAATTTGTTGAGACATGTCTTTCTATTAATTTTGAGATGGTAGGCAGAACAGATATTGGTCTGTAATTTGTGGCTTGAAGTTTTTCACCAGATTTAAAGATAGGTGACACTTTAGCATTTTTAGGACACTTGGAAATATTCCTGTGTCAATCATTCTATTAAAAATGTATGTTATTGAGGAAACAATAGCAGGGGCACTAATTTTCACTTTGCACTTTGTGCAACCAGGCCAAAAAAATTCTTTTTTCCTGGAAAAGGTAACTTGAAGAGGTTTGAACATTGGTTAAAATGAGGTATTGTACCGTGACAGGTTGGAAACATTGGATAAAATGACCTATTGTACCCTGACATGTTGGAAACATTGGTTAAAATGAGGTATTGTACCATGACAGGTTGGAAACATTGGTTAAAATGAGGTATTGTACCGTGACAGGCTGGAAACATTGGTTAAAATGAGGTATTGTACCATGACAGGTTGGAAACATTGGTTAAAATGAGGTATTGTACCATGACAGGCTGAAAACATTGGTTAAAATGAGGTATTGTACCGTGACAGGCTGGAAACATTGGTTAAAATGAGGTATTGTACCGTGACAGGTTGGAAATATGGATAAAATGACCTATTGTACCCTGACATGTTGGAAACATTGGTTAAAATGAGGTATTGTACCGTGACAGGTTGGAAACATTGGTTAAAATGAGGTATTGTACCATGACAGGTTGGAAACATGGGTTAAAATGAGGTATTGTACCGTGACAGGCTGGAAACAGGAAAAAATGAGGTAATGTACCGTGACAGGTTGGAAACATTGGATAAAATGACCTATTGTACCGTGACAGGTTGGAAACATTGGATAAAATGACCTATTGTACCGTGACAGGTTGGAAACATTGGTTAAAATGAGGTATTGTACCGTGACAGGCTGGAAACATTGGATAAAATGACCTATTGTACCGTGACAGGCTGGAAACATTGGTTAAAATGAGGTATTGTACCATGACAGGTTGGAAACATTGGTTAAAATGAGGTATTGTACCAAGACAGGTTGGAAACATTGGTTAAATGAGGTATTGTACCATGACAGGTTGGAAACATTGGTTTAAATGAGGTATTGTACCGTGACAGGCTGGAAACATTGGATAAAATGAGGTATTGTACCGTGACAGGCTGGAAACAGGAAAAAATGAGGTATTGTACCGTGACAGGCTGGAAACAGGAAAAAATGAGGTATTGTACCGTGACAGGTTGGAAACATTGGATAAAATGAGGTATTGTACCGTGACAGGCTGGAAACATTGGATAAAATGAGGTATTGTACCGTGACAGGTTGGAAACATTGGTTAAAATGAGGTATTGTACTGTGACAGGCTGGAAACAGGAAAAAATGAGGTATTGTACCGTGACAGGCTGGAAACATTGGATAAAATGAGGTATTGTACCGTGACAGGCTGGAAACATTGGATAAAATGAGGTATTGTACCATGACAGGTTGGAAACATTGGTTAAAATGAGGTATTGTACCGTGACAGGCTGGAAACAGGAAAAAATGAGGTATTGTACCGTGACAGGCTGGAAACATTGGTTAAAATGAGGAATTGTACCATGACAGGCTGGAAACATTGGATAACATGACCTATTGTACTATGACAGGTTGGAAACATTGGATAAAATGAGGTATTGTACCGTGTCAGGCTGGAAACATTGGATAAAATGAGGTATTGTACCACAACAGGTTGGAAACATTGGTTAAAATGAGGTATTGTACCGTGACAGGCTGGAAACAGGAAAAAATTAGGTATTGTACCGTGACAGGCTGGAAACAGGAAAAAATGAGGTATTGTACCGTGACAGGTTGGAAACATTGGATAAAATGACCTATTGTACTATGACAGGTTGGAAACATTGGATAAAATGAGGTATTGTACCGTGACAGGCTGGAAACATTGGTTAAAATGAGGTATTGTACCATGACAGGTTGGAAACATTGGTTAAAATGAGGTATTGTACCGTGACAGGTTGGAAACATTGGTTAAAATGAGGTATTGTACCGTGACAGGTTGGAAACATTGGTTAAAATGAGGTATTACCGTGACAGGCTGTAAACATTGGTTAAAATGAGGTATTGTACCGTGACAGGCTGGAAACAGGAAAAAATGAGGTATTGTACCATGACAGGTTGGAAACATTGGTTAAAATGAGGTATTGTACCGTGACATGTTGGAAACATTGGTTAAAATGACCTATTGTACCGTGGCAGGCTGGAAACATTGGTTAAAATGAGGTATTGTACCGTGACATGCTGGAAACATTGGTTAAAATGAGGTATTGTACCGTGACAGGCTGGAAACAGGAAAAAATGAGGTATTGTACCATGACAGGTTGGAAACATTGGTTAAAATGAGGTATTGTACCGTGACATGTTGGAAACATTGGTTTAAATGACCTATTGTACCGTGACAGGCTGGAAACATTGGTTAAAATGAGGTATTGTACCGTGACAGGCTGGAAACAGGAAAAAATGAGGTATTGTACCATGACAGGCTGGAAACATTGGATGAAATGAGGTATTGTACCGTGACAGGCTGGAAACAGGAAAAAATGAGGTATTGTACCATGACAGGCTGGAAACATTGGATAAAATGAGGTATTGTACCGTGACAGGTTGGAAATATTGGATAAAATGAGGTATTGTACCATGACAGGTTGGAAACATTGGTTAAAATGAGGTATTGTACCGTGACAGGCTGGAAACATTGGATAAAATGAGGTATTGTACCATGACAGGTTGGAAACATTGGTTAAAATGAGGTATTGTACCGTGACAGGTTGGAAACAGGAAAAAATGAGGTATTGTACCGTGACAGGCTGGAAACAGGAAAAAATGAGGTATTGTACCGTGACAGGTTGGAAACATTGGATAAAATGACCTATTGTACTATGACAGGTTGGAAACATTGGTTAAAATGAGGTATTGTACTGTGACAGGCTGGAAACATTGGTTAAAATGAGGTATTGTACCATGACAGGTTGGAAACATTGGTTAAAATGAGGTATTGTACCATGACAGGCTGGAAACATTGGTTAAAATGAGGTATTGTACCATGACAGGTGGGAAACATTGGTTAAAATGAGGTATTGTACCGTGACAGGTTGGAAACATTGGTTTAAATGAGGTATTGTACCGTGACAGGCTGGAAACATTTGATAAAATGATCCATTGTACCCTGACATGTTGGAAACATTGGTAAAAATGAGGTATTGTACCATGACAGGTTGGAAACATTGGATAAAATGAGGTATTGTACCGTGACAGGCTGGAAACATTGGTTAAAATGAGGTATTGTACCATGACAGGTTGGAAACATTGGATAAAATGAGGTATTGTACCATGACAGGTTGGAAACATTGGTTAAAATGAGGTATTGTACCGTGACAGTTTGGAAACATTGGATAAAATTACCTATTGTACCCTGACATGTTGGAAACATTGGTTAAAATGAGGTATTGTACCGTGACAGGCTGGAAACATTGGATAAAATGAGGTATTGTACCGTGACGGGTTGGAAACATTTGATAAAATGACCTATTGTACCGTGACAGGTTGGAAACATTGGTTAAAATGAGGTATTGTACCGTGACAGGTTGGAAACATTGGATAAAATGACCTTTTGTACCCTGACATGTTGGAAACATTGGTTAAAATGAGGTATTGTACCGTGACAGGCTGGAAACATTGGATAAAATGACCTATTGTACCGTGACAGGTTGGAAACATTGGTTAAAATGAGGTATTGTACCGTGACAGGTTGGAAACATTGGTTAAAATGAGGTATTGTACCGTGACAGGCTGGAAACATTGGTTAAAATGACCTATTGTACCCTGACATGTTGGAAACATTGGTTAAAATGAGGTATTGTACCGTGACAGGTTGGAAACATTGGTTAAAATGAGGTATTGTACCGTGACAGGTTGGAAACATTGGTTAAAATGAGGTATTGTACCCTGACATGTTGGAAACATTGGTTAAAATGAGGTATTGTACCGTGACAGGCTGGAAACAGAAAAAAATGAGGTATTGTACCGTGACAGGCTGGAAACATTGGTTAAAATGAGGTATTGTACCATGACAGGTTGGAAACATTGGTTAAAATGACCTATTGTACCCTGACATGTTGGAAACATTGGTTAAAATGAGGTATTGTACCGTGACAGGTTGGAAACAGGAAAAAATGAGGTATTGTACCGTGACAGGCTGGAAACATTGGTTAAAATGAGGTATTGTACCGTGACAGGCTGGAAACAGGAAAAAATGAGGTATTGTACCGTGACAGGCTGGAAACATTGGTTAAAATGAGGTATTGTACCATGACAGGTTGGAAACATTGGTTAAAATGACCTATTGTACCCTGACATGTTGGAAACATTGGTTAAAATGAGGTATTGTACCGTGACAGGTTGGAAACATTGGATAAAATGAGGTATTGTACCCTTACATGTTGGAAACATTGGTTAAAATGAGGTATTGTACAGTGACAGGTTGGAAACATTGGATAAAATAAATAACCTATTGTACCCTGACATGTTGGAAACATAGGTTAAAATGAGGTATTGTACCATGACAGGTTGGAAACATTGGTTAAAATGAGGTATTGTACTGTGACTGGCTGGAAACAGGGAAAATGAGGATTTGTACTCTGACAGGTAGGAAACATAGTATAAAATGACCTATTGTAACGTTACCATGGTTACTGGGTGAAAACACTGGCCAAAACATGATTATAACTCTAACAGAGTACAATAGGGCTACAATAGCCCATTTAGGCTATTGTCTGGTGTAAGATCCCCAAATGTTGTTCCAAACCCTCGATCATTTTAGGCCAGTGTATGATCCCCTAAGGGCTGCAATCCCTTATTTAGTCTATGTCTTTGGGCTACAATCCCCTGTTTTGGCCATTGTCTCCAATGTGCTGCAATCCACTAGTTAGGTCATTGCTTTATGTATGATCCACAGATGGGCTACAATGCCCTTTTTAGGCCATTGTCTCATGTAGAATCACCTGATGGGCTACAATATCACTTTTGGGACATTGTCTGGTGTAAGATCCCAAATGGGCTTCAATCCCCTATTTAGTACATTGTCTAGTTGTCTCATATAAGACCCCCAGATTGGCTAGAATACACCTTTAGGACATTGTCTAGTATAAGACCCCCTAGCTGGGCTACAATATCCCATCTAAACCATTTTGGGCTCTATTACCCCATTTAGGCCAGTCATCAACCTGCTGAAATGAATATATAACTTTATGGGTGAAGAAAGATAACTCTTGCAGCATTGTTTTTAATAGCATGTACTGTATATATGTAGGTTACAATAAGCCAATTATTGTTTACATTACACTGAATTTTTGAACCCAAGATAGTTTTCAGAAGAAAATACATGGATGCATCTGATTGGATGTTGGGGTTCTAAAAATAGACAAATTAAAAAATGTAAACAGTATTGATTGAAAATCTATTTGGGGGAACATTTAAGTGCCTAGAAAGTTAAGCTTTTTTTAAAAAAAAGAGGGAGGTAAGACATTTTGTTAGTTTCATTCAGTGCAGATTTTTTCACCCAAATTGTTCGGTCATATATATTCTTGTATTTGATAATAAGTCAGTTTAACATTTCAACTTACACAAGCAATGGTTTTAGGGGTTTAAATTGAGAGGATTTTCACACATAAAATCTTAATTGCAGGAACCCCCATACGAAAAATGCATGTTAAAAATTTGATTCTTATATGATGTCCTGCTTTAGCTATGTAAACAGTGTTAAAATTCCAATAAATTTAGTACTGACATGCGTAAGCGGCGTGTTTTGTGTAAATGTAAAAACTGACTTAAAAAATCCAGTTTGTTATGTGTTATCCATAATTATCGTTATTGTTAATAATGCAGTTATTTTTTGTCTGAATTCTAAAATTTGAATAATTTTTCTAACTACTCTACATTCAAATTAAAATGACGTTCTTCCATTGTGACAGCATGTTTCACGCAATTCAATCATACTCCAAAAGACTTTTAAACTCAGCTACTACTAATATAAAATAGCATGGGAAAAACATTCTGCAAGCCATATTATATCTTTTTATAAAAAGACATTTAATGGGTCGGTCATCAAAGAAAACGGTTGTATGCATGCACTTAGCTGGACTCATCTGCGATATGTGGGACTCATGAAAATTGTTTGGGACTCACCACTTTCAAAAGTGATGAGTCCAGGACTCACCATAAAAAATCCTACAAGTATCACTGAGTGTTACACAGTATGGAACAGAGGGGACATGATCTCGGCTCCAGAGATTGACTTGTGTGGCAGAGCTGATATACTTAGTAGTGTTACAGAGTATGGAACAGAGGGGACATGATCTTGGCTCGGGAGACTGACTTGTGTGGAAGGGCTGATATCCTCAGTGTAGTGTTACAGAGTATGGAACAGAGGGGACATGATCTTGGCTCGGGAGATTGACTTGTGTGGAAGGGCTGATATCCTCAGTGTAGTGTTACACAGTATGCAACAAAGGGGATATGATCTCAGCTCCAGAGGTTGACTTGTGTGGCAGGGCTGATATCCTTAGTAGTGTTACAGAGTATGGAACAGAGGGGACATGATCTCGGCTCCGGAGATTGACTTGTGTGGAAGGGCTGATATCCTTAGTGTAGTGTTACACAGTATGGAACAGAGGGGACATTACCTCGGCTCTAGAGATTGACTTGTGTGGCAGGGCTGATATCCTTAGTAGTGTTACAGAGTATGGAACAGAGGGGACATGATCTCGGCTCCAGAGATTGACTTGTGTGGCAGGGCTGATATCCTTAGTAGTGTTACAGAGTATGGAACAGAGGGGACATGATCTCGGCTCCAGAGATTGACTTGTGTGGCAGGGCTGATATCCTTAGTAGTGTTACAGAGTATGGAACAGAGGGGACATGATCTCGGCTCCGGAGATTGACTTGTGTGGAAGGGCTGATATCCTTAGTGTAGTGTTACACAGTATGGAACAGAGGGGACATGATCTCGGCTCCAGAGATTGACTTGTGTGGCAGGGCTGATATCCTTAGTAGTGTTACAGAGAATGGAACAGAGGGGACATAATCTCGGCTCTGGAGATTGGGTTTCTAGTGCTTGATGCACAGAGCCCTTACCCAACTGAAACAAAATTACAAGAAGACAGACCTGTATACTTATAATGCCTTTTTCATCAGCCAAATTTGATTGGATGTTTTTCACACATGACTGACAAGTCATCCCTTCTATTTCTATAACTGTTGTCTTTTCCATGTCTTCCAACTCTGAAAAATATCATAATTTTTTACATATATTATATTATTAAAGCTCAATAATGCATAACATTTTGACTGTTTGGAGATATAAGCTCTTCACATCTTAATTATATTGCCTTTAGATATTTTGAGTGTGAGCACCACTCAGTCTGAGGTACTGAATGTTACAATCATGATATGAATTTAGTTTCTTTACATCATAACATAATTCTTTAATTCTAACAGTAGTTTTATATCATGGTAAATGGAATTGTATCCCCTTTTAACACTTGACAATAAATTCATCTTTTGTGGATGTGCCTTATACACATATACATGAAGCAGATTTCAGAAATAATTAAAATGTAAAATAAGATCATAAAATAATAAGTATTATAAACAGTTTATGAAGGAAAACTGAAAGTAACTACAGTACACAAAAAATTTATCTCCATTGTGAATTTGATATAAACTGACTTGTTATCACTGAATGATCAATATAAATACAGTAAAATTTGTTCCAGAATTTTCTATTTTCAGTAATCATTTACATCCCTGATTTCATAATATTTTACATCCTGTTGATCACATGTTCTAGAAATATAAGCTTACAGTGTTTGATTGTCTAATATATATATATATCCCCAAATTATCAGTCCAGCTAGTAATAACAGAATCAAATCTCTGCTCCAGGCAAAAAAATTATTACTAAACAAATAAATGACACAAATTTAATCAAACCAAAACTGTCTTATGTTTATTGCTTCACTGAACATAAAAATATCAAATTACCAATGCAAACATTGTCCCAGATTTCAACCTCAAAGACTTTTATTACTCTAAGTTACAAGTTACAAGAAAATAAAGGTACATTAAATGACCTAAACAGAGTCATTAATATTAAGCCTTGGTTTTTTACTTCTATAAGTATGATAATTGTATCTATATTGGTGCACACCTAAGTATGTACCCCAAAACCTGGACCCTCTCAATTTACCATACTGACTGAGACACACCTAAGTATGTACCCTAAAACCTGGACCCTCTGAATTTACCATTTTGACCGAGATACCAGAGACTACTGTAAATTAATTCTTCCATGATATCCAGTCCTTACCCATCTTCATTTTCTGGTCCTGTTACCTATGATGTTATTTATAAATCAGACATCCGTGTGTACACATTTTATACCTATTGCACCACTGGTTATCTTTAAAACACTTTTTTATTAAGCTAATTTGACTCATTTTATGTAATATTACCTTGTACCTGTAACAATTTAATACCAGGATTTTAACTTACCCTTAATTTTCTTATTAAATTATTCGTATTTGTAAACTACACAACTTTCCATATTTCATAAATATTTTTTTTAAATAAAAAAAAATGTAATGTAGCATTGTTAATAAAATGGACTCTTGTCTGTAAATGTAACGGGTTTTAAACCATCAACCTAAGTCTGTATAACAATACCTAAGCATCAAACACATATGGTACCATATATTTTCATCACTGATTACTATACATAAAGATATTATTCGTTATATACGTTTATATCTGTAGAAAACTATTGGGTTGGCATCTCTGCTTTCTTGCAAAATATTTCAAATTATGTTATGTGGTTTCAGAGAATTTGCACTGACAAACTGTTTCAGTTCAAAGGAGCATAACTCTTAAAAAAAATATAGAATTTAATTATGTAATAAAAAAAAAGGTTAAAATTCCTTAAAGTTGTTCTAAGCAATAAATATGACATTCAAACTTGTCTGTAACTGCTGTAACTGATGGGTTTTTTGAGACAGGATTGTAAATACACTTTTTCTGACAAATAAAGATCGGGATAAATATTTACCACCCTGTTGTTGTACATATCCTAATATTTATAATTTGAAAATGGATTTCCAACATAAAATATTTTTTTAGATATATCCGTGAAAGTCTGTCCTAACTAAAGTAAAAATTGCATGAATTTTAGTCTTCACACATGCAAAATATGTTTGACATCAATACATTGTATGTAATTAGCATGTAGTTAATGAGAATAAAGATGTCTATTCATATTTTACAGGGTTCTCCCCAGGAATTTTGGAAAGCACTGTGGTGTCGTGTTTTAAAAAAGGGTCCAATTTTGCACGTCACGTCGTACATTTCGTGCATCACTTGCAGTTTTGTGTGTGTGTTATCCCAGGGGGGGGGGGGGGGGGGGGGGGGTAACGTTGTTGAATTTAATACATGTAATAAATGAGATAGTTTTAATATTTTTCTTAATTTGTTTGTGTTAAATTATTGGCATACATAACAGATGATAACAGATATAAATACAAAGCTACTATTAACATTGGCACTTATAACAAATAACACTAAAGCTACACCACCAATGTGCCATGTACAAACATGCATTGGAAGGTCTACAATTAAAATTTAATTGTAGACCTTCCAATGCATGCTGTATGTGTAAAACAGTCACCATAAGAGCATACCAGGGATACAATGACCAAACAATAAACAGTCACTAACAGCATACATAGGATATAATAACCAAAGCAATAAACAGACACTAATAGCATACAAGGGAGATAATGACCAAAACAATAAACAGTCACTATAACAGCATACAAGGGAGATAATGACCAAAACAATAAACAGTCACCATTACAGCATACAAGGGAGATAATGACCAAAACAATAAACAGTCACTATAACAGCATACAAGGGAGATAATGACCAAACAATAAACAGTCACCATAACAGCATACAAGGGAGAAAATGACCAAAACAATAAACAGTCACATTGACAACATACAAGGGAGATAATGACCAAACAATAAACAGTCACTATAACAGCATACAAGGCAGATAATGACCAAACAATAAACAGTCACCATAATAGCATACAAGGGAGATAATCACCAAATAATAAACATTCACCATAACAGCATACAAGGGAGATAATGACCAAACAATAAACAGTCACTAATAGCATACAAGGGAGATAATGACCAAAACAATAAACAGACACAATAACAGCATACAAGGGAGATAATGACCAAAACAATAAACAGTCATCATAACAGCATACAAGGGAGATAGTGACCAAAACAATAAACAGTCACCATGACATCATATAAGGGAGAGAATGACCAAAACATAAACAGTCACATTGACAACATACAAGGGAGATAATGACCAAA
The DNA here is from genome assembly GCA_944474755.1 of Limnoperna fortunei. Lineage (NCBI taxonomy): Eukaryota > Metazoa > Mollusca > Bivalvia > Mytilida > Modiolidae > Limnoperna > Limnoperna fortunei. The sequence goes on from OX104115.1 coordinate 100,487,102, forward strand.
ACAATAAACAGTCACTAACAGCATACAAGGGAGATAATGACCAAACAATAAACAGTCACCATAACAGCATACCAGGGAGAGAATGACCAAAACAATAAACAGTTACATTGACAGCATACAAGGGAAATAATGACCAAAACAATAAACAGTCACCACAACAGCATACAAGGGAGATAATGACCAAAACAATAAACAGAGCCCCAAAAAATATTAGGTGTAGAAATGAACAGTCAATGCACTTGATTTGAACATTTCACATTTGATGTTTTCACCATATATGTTAAAATCTCAATTCTCATCACTTACAAATCAAACCTTGAATTGACACAATCAGCAAAAAATATTTTGCTTTATTTTATTATTTGTGTTAACAAATGACTCTTATAAGAAAACATAGAAATGTCTTGAAATTCAAATAGAGGAGTTATTGGTAATTATATAAACACACTGGTAAAAAACAAATCCTGTCAGGGTTAAAAAATACAAAAATTACTAAAACACCTGCACATGGAATACCTCTTAAAACAAAGATTGGTGCAAGTCCTTAATTTCATAAAAAAAATACTAGTAGTTATGGTAAAAACCTTTTCCCCTTTCAACATGTTCAAATCAATATATATATACTTATATTTATAACTTCCTCAAAATTGACTTTTTAATCTGACATAAAACAGCTGGTGCTCATAAAAGGAAAAAGTTCACATGGATTTGTACAAGTGTGGACTGATTACTTTTAAACGTTTTGGAGAAGAGAATTTTAAATATTTTACTATGTAACATTAACATGAATTATGACTACCAATTCTCAGATACACAGGCAACATAATAATGAATAGAATTATGTCCCATTTCATCCTTTTTATCTCAAAAATCTTGGATTGATTGTAATAGAATTAAAAGTTCTAGCAAGGGGGAAATAAGAAGATACAAATTTGTATTAAAATTTAAATTTACTACATAAAAATTAAATCTGTCAACTAGATTAAAACTCAAGTGCATACAAATTGATGAAAATATGCCAAAAAATGTTATAACCAATGAAATATAAAAACCATTACTATGCTAATTTTTAGGAAAAATCAAATTTGTGTCAATACATATATGTACTAGTATATCAGTGATCTAAGAGAAAAATGTGTAGAAAATGTTAAATAAAATAGATAGCTTGAAGGATTCTGAACAAAAAATGGCTTTGAAACCACAGTACATGCAAAACATTTAAACAATACATGTAAATTATAAAATCCAAAACAAAGAAAGGCCTCAAAAACCAACAAACTGATGAAATTTCAACAAACATGAATCCTCACCTTTTCCTTTAGCAGCCATCTTGTTTAGTCTTGTACACACTGAAATATTACAGCTAGTTTTTAAAACATGAATGTAACTAAAATATAAAGATGAGCTTAATCCCTTTTTAGCACATTGATCAACATAAAGTTGTTCCCAATAGTAAGTAAGTAAGTAAGTAAGTAAATTCTTTATTTCAAGAGGGTAGCTCAGTTAGTTTGTAAAACTAATCTTCCCTGAGGCCCTCAGTAAAAATTGCAAAATACAATTGTAATATAAAAGTGAACATAATGATAAGAACAATACAATCAATTTTCTTTATCATATAATGCAATACAAAGGTAACTGTTTTATTTAAGTTAAAATAACATCTAGAAATGTGATTGTAGAAAATTCTTTATTTTTGTTTTGTACAAATTTGTGTTTGGTACATTATGAAAAGTTGTTGGTAAATCATTCCACAAATTTGAACCAGAATATAAGAAAGATTGCTTGTACATCTCAATATTAGGTCTTGGGACTGTTAATTTCTTCATTGAATCATTATTCCGTAATGGGTATGGGTTATCAGAAAACTTAAACATGCTTGAAAGGTAAACTGGAGTTTCATCATTTATAACTTTATGCATAAGCAAATATTTATGATACTTGATTCGTTTGTCTACAGTCATCCAACCCAGTGTTTTAAATAAAGGTTCTGATGGTGCAAAGGGATCAGCATCTAGAATTACTCTAGCAGCTCTTTTTTGGAGTTTAACTATTCTTGACAGTAAATCAATTCCACAACCACCCCACACAACACAGCAATAGTCAATTAAGGGGAGAATGTATCCATTATAGAAGCTGTTTCTAGCAGCATGGTTTAAAAATTTCTTTATTTTTATTAAAAGGTAAATTCTGGAGGAAATGTTTTTACAGATATTGTCAATTTGGGCCTTCCAACTAAGATTTTTATCAATTTTCACACCTAGGAGTTTTTCACATTCTGAAAATTTTAAAATTTCTGAGTTAATTAAAAGCAGTGGCTGGTTGTTTAAAGACATCTGTCTTTGTTTAGTGCAAATAAGCATACATTTTGTTTTTTCAGTATTAATAAACATGTTGTTTCTTTCACACCATTGTTCAACATTTGTCAAGTCTTGCTGTACTTTGACTTGAAGATCTTCAAGATCTTTTCCTGACTTATGTAAGGTGGTGTCATCTGCATATAGATCTGTTTTACAGTTTTTAATAGATAATGGTAGGTCATTTATATAAATAATAAATAAAAGGGGTCCAATAATAGAGCCTTGTGGAACACCATATTTAATAAGGTTCTGCTTAGAATAAGAACTTCCAATCTTTACTTGCTGTGTTCTGTTGTTTAAGTAGGATTCAAAAAACAGTAGAGCATTTTGGGAAAACCCATATAACTTAAGTTTCTGACATAACAACGTATGATCAACAACGTCAAATGCTTTTCTAAAATCTAGAAATACAGCCAAATTGATATTTCCATTGTTCATTTCATGTAACCATTTATCAACAATATTTATAAGAGCTGTTTGACAAGAGTGGTTTGGACGGAACCCTGACTGATCAGGGTGTAATAATTTGTATTTTGTCAAGTATTTATACATATTATTTGACACATGCTTCTCTAAAAGTTTTGAGATTGTTGGTAAAACTGAAATTGGTCGGTAATTTGTTGGTAGCTTTTTGTCACCATTTTTATAAATCGGAGTCACCTTAGCATTTTTTAACACAGATGGAAAAATACCTGTATCAATTATTCTATTGTAAATGTATGCTAGTGGCGAGGCAATATGAGCAGCACACAACTTCAATATTTTGGGACCAATATTATCTGTCCCTGAGGACTTGTTTACATTAAGTTTTGTAAGCTCATTAAAAACCTCATTTATTTGAACTGGAGGGATTACAAATTTATCATGATTAGACTGATTGAGCCTTCTTTTAATAAACATTTCAAGATTTTCATTTGAGAATGGGATATTTTGGTTGTTTTTATTACTCCTTAAATTTTCAGTATATGAAGTAAAAAAATTATTAAATGTATTTGCTAAATCAATATCCTTTCTTATATATTCTTGTGTATCTGTTTTAAGTTCAGAAGTTGTTTCTCTCCTATTTCCAGGATTTAAACTATTTATACAATTCCAAAGTTTCTTTGAATCCTTTGAGTCTTTTACCATTTCATTGTAATACTTTCTTTTTGACTTTTCAATAAGCAACTTAGTTTTATTTCTCCAAAATTTGTAATTATCCCACATACCAAGGGCTTTAAATTTGTCTCTATTTTTCCTTGCACATGTGATGTCATTATTGTACCACTCAGGTTGTCTATATTGTTTTACTCTTTTAGTAACAATAGGTGCATGCTTATCTATCAATTCATTCAACATATTATAGAAAATCTCAAGACAACTAGCAGGGTCATTATCATAAGAATGTTCAATTGTATGAAAAGGGGTATTATAAAGATCATTGAGAAAGTCTTCTTCACAAAACCTATGAAAGTTTCTATATGTTATCTTAGTATGAAGGGTTTTTTTCTCTGATATCTTTTCTTTTCTTGTAAGACATATAGGATAGTGATCACTGATGGAATAAAAACTTACATGTGATTCAGATACCATATAAGGATTTGTAACATATATATGGTCTATAGACTAGCTCAGTAGTAAAAAATGTAGATAAATTGTTCAAAATAAATTTTGGTGAATTGCATCCATTTTTCTAAATGAGTCCTTGTCTTTAGAATTTAATTAGCTTTTTTTGCAATGGGTAAAACATGAAGGAATTCAACCAAATTAAATGTTATCGAACAAGTTATAATGCAATTTGGACAAGTAAGTTTTAGTAACTACCTGTTCAATCCAACAATTTCAATAAAGAAAGTTATTATAGAGGCTTACTTTAGCTGCAATTTCCAATTTTTCAGTTGTTAAATAACAAATTTAGAATATTGTAATAAGTAACAGGTCTGTTCACCCCCGAAATGTGTTGCAACTATGTTGTTTAGCCAAAATACTGTTTATCTGGGGAGCCTTATCCAATTGCAATACAATTTTGGTTTTATGAGGACGAAATGTTGTTTTTATTTTTTAATTTAAGATGATAGACAATTATGGAGCAGGCCACAACGTACCATTCAATTATTACATTAGTAGCTAGCCACATCTTTTTGAATTGTAACCATATCGAGTTCTAACTTTTTTAATTGAAACAATTTTATTGCAAGTGTTTGTAATTTATTATATATTTAATTTGTAATTTATTATATGTTAAATTTATATTTTAAAAAAATCATATTTCTAAACTGTTTTTTTTTTATTTTATATCTTAATAACTTTTAAAATACAACAAACTTTATATTTCCAAATTGCAAAATGAACCAGAACCATTATAATAATTCCTTGGTGTGCAAAAAAGGAAAAATACAGAACAGAATACTTTGGGGGAGGGCGGCTATTTGACAAGGTAGCAATTGATATCTACCTGTTTTATGTCAGTCCCACTGTACCCTACTTCCTATGGTATCCTCCCTACAGGTACGTACTTGGAGTCAGAAAAAAATTTTTTAATTAAATAAAATGACAATAAGTGACATAGTGTATAGTAAATGAGAAATTGATCATTTTTCTAATGAGACTGTTGTATAGTAAAAGAGAAATTGGTAATTTTTCTAACAGCAATATTTTGCAACGAGAAATGTCAGAATGTCAAACGAGTGAATGCAAATATACTCACTTACTGACATTTTATTGAATTAAAAAAATTATCCTGACCACAAGTGCTTGTGATCCTAATCCGGGTCTGTTCGCCCTAGTACTTATACGCCCTATTACCTGTTTGCCCATATGTTTGGTATATATATTTATTTAAGATGTTTTATAGAATTATGATAACATGATAAATTAAAATCAAAGTACTCGGCATCCGAGCTAACTAAAATCGTTTTTAAAATTTATTTTTACAAATTAATTATTACACTATAACTAAATTCTTTTATAAATTTCTCCGCTCAAGCCAATTATTTAAAAAAAATTAATGTTCATAAATTAGTTATTTCACATAAACTAATTGCTTTTATAAATTTCTCCTTCCAAAATAATTATTTTTAATCATTTAAATCTTTTTATTAATGATCAAAGAAACGAATTAGTAAGTGATTTTATAATTACATTATTAATTAATTGAAGCCCTTTACTCCATTTTTAATCAAGAAACATAACTTCATGTATAACTATTGTTATTATAATGTAGAACCAATAATCATACCCTCGCTTATTTTTTTTGACGAGGGTACGAATTTAGTCCCATTACCTGTAATGTAGCAGAGCGGGAGTGAATCACTCCCTGCACTTTGATGTCCAAAAGAAGTTGCATATACAATCAGATGTGGTCGATCATGATATCTTTCAACAGTGTCACCATTTTTTTTATTGGTTTCGTTATATGTTACACGCTAATGTTATTATTTCTTATTAATATGATATAAATATCTGGTTTACCTGATGACTTTTTCTTTGATTTCATAGTGCTGGTAACATTTAATATATTGTTAAATTTGCTTGATTTTATTAAGGATATGAAAGAAACATTATTTTCTGTAAAAAAGTTATTTTAACTGAATATTATAATATATTAGGAAACAAATAGTTAATATAAATATAGGTGCCGAACTGACCATACCAAGTGCCGATTTGACTATATCAGGTGCCGATTTGACCTGGTGCCAATTTGACCAAGTCAGCAAGTGCCGATCTGACTCGTCTTTTTTTCTGAAACAAGTGCCTACCTACGACTTCCATAAATTATTCGTTTTCAAATCGTACCAAAAAGGCATTACCTGTTAATATCTCTTTATTTTCAGTTTACTTGGATAAATCTGATGTCATGGGTAGTTCTATACAATTTTTTAGCAGGTATTCATTGATTCTTATTTTATTTATCCAAACAATGCCATATTGGAATACCGGAAATCTTTAATGTAGTATAAATTTGAAACCGAAAGTAGGAATGGTAATTTGAACAACAAAGAACCAAATATTATTGCAACCTTTTGTTCATTTGGGGTAAATCATTCAATTTTAAACTTTAAACATTAAATTTTGTTTAACTAGATGGAGACCATGACAATCTATATTCATAATAACGGTCTTTCATTGCCGGATTTTTCTTTACCGAACTGTTTATAATTTGTTTCTATTTTTTTACAGCGTTGTGACAACGTAAAGGAGGATGGCAGATTCATATTCTTTTGTCAAAGGCGGTAAACTTAAACTGAAAGGACATAAAGACAAAAAGTACAAATGATTTATTACATTTTATTTTGTGTGTACACATGCTTATCTGCCTATTTTCTTACAGAATAGAAAATATTTATAGTTGTAATGCCCTTAATTTAAGGACAAATGACATTACAACTATAATTTGACATAAATTGCACAAGGCATTCACATAATTAACAAACAATAACAAGTAAACTTTTAAGTATTAAAATACATGTTTCACCAGTGACCTATATCGGTAAATAAAAAGTGGTGCGTCTTTTACCACAGACCACCTTTTGCTTTTTATAACATGAATATGACATTTTAAGATATATTTTATTGAAATAAAGTGTATTTGAAGCAATAAAACGATTTATTGCCATGTTATTCCAAAGCTACCAACTACAGAACACTGGCATCTACCACAGGCCATATTAGCATACAACAGGCAACACTTTCTATAATACATAGTTGAATTTATTTATTTGTTTTAATGAAATGAAGCCAAATAGTGTTACGAACAGATGTAAATGTAGATCGTTTATTTTGAAGAAATAAAGTATAAGTTGTGTATGAAAGGAAGTAAGATACTTTATAGCTCTTTCATACAGATGCATCATTATTATATAATATTAACTGCACATTTATTATCTTATAAATTATACACATAGATCGTAAAATGCTAATAAACAGAATCAATGTTTGTCACTTACGTAAATTACTATACCCAGCATGACTACAATACTAACAATTTGGAGAAATTCAGGACAACCACGAAATACAGTTTGAAAAAGTACAGCATTCACTTCTAACGAAAACCAAAGTGAGCAGCATAAATCAATTATTTATATAAGCTGCATTAGTTGTAAAATTTATAGAAGTAAAAAAAAATTTGCAGATTTTTTGTGGTTTTTTTTAAAGTAAATATACTTATATAATATATATATATATATATATATATATTTAAATACAATAGTAAATAGACATAAAAATTTAAATACAGAATTACAGTAAAATTTTTCACTAATCAACAAATTTCAATTTTTTTTATTTTAAAAAATAAATTGTCAAAAAGCTTGAAAAAACACAAATACACAACTAAACAGCTTTGATCGTAAACATGTAAAGTTTAGATAAATATAATAATTCTTATTTAAATTCAAGTGAAAGTGACACATTCTTTAAAGATGTCTTTCAATTTCAATATTTTGTATAATTTATAAATTCAAACAAAGAAATTCAAAAGTTAAATGGTTAATTGAATTTGTCCTGTAATCCATTTAAAATGATTGTAATAAATGAGATATCATAAAAGTTAATTACCCATAACGATAACAGTTAATTGAATTACAATTTGTAAAGAGAATTATCTGTCATAGTGTAATGAAGAAAAAAAAATGCGATGAATATTAAAACATGATATGAATTTAAAAACATAACTTGAAATTTTGGGTTCATTTAGAATTTTTAAAACATAATTATCCTCTTGTTAAAAAATGTTAAGTATAAAATAAATTTATAAATACTGTTGTTACTTAGAAGAGTTTGTCAGAGAAAAAAAAGAAATCAACAAAACTTATCTTAGACATACAACAATGAATTTTACTTACCACTCTTAGTCTTTGAAGGGAGGAGGCATACGTGTAAACACCGAATTCTTTATGAAGCATTCATTACAGATATATGAGTTTTGTGGCATGCACACATACACGATGTCTGCTAGTGTTAGATTCTGGCATGTATAGTGGTACCATTCATTACAGGCTTTACACTTAACGGAATCTTGGACAAAGTTGCCCCTACAGTCTCTACATGACCAGAAAGCTGACCTCGAACTGTATTTAATCAGACGTTTAGGCATGATAGATCAATAGAAGGTTTGGTTTGCGCTAACGATTACGAATACAATGCAATTATAGCAATCAGATCACTATAGCAGAAGGAAGATGTGGTTTTATATTCTAATAAAAGAAAAAAATTTCATAATTAACCAATAATATTTTATCTGTTAGCAAAATATAATCATTACAACCAATAGAAGTGATGTTATTTGTTTTATTAGGAGTAACATTGGTCTAATGAATATATTTATCAATTTAGTATTTAGAAATTTATAAATAAATAAATATTAATACAAACTTTGGTTCAGTAAAAGGAAGAATTCATATATCAAATTTATCTTATTTAAAAGCCTACAGTGGTAAATTTATCATGTCTTCTATTGGCAATTCAAACCATTGTATGTTTGTTTTCTATATTTAGCATAATATTGTTAGAATAGGCTTTTAAAATGAATAATATAAACATTATAAAAGAAATACTAGTATTATGATATAAGGTTCTTTGGCTTTAAACAATGGCCTGTGGTATAATTAGCTGGCCAGTGGTACGCAAACATGTCTCACCTATATAGATATAATTAAATCAAACCACAAATATTGATATAAAATATTTATTTTTCTAATATTTTTTTCAATAATTCAATAAAATATATCATACAATGTCATATTATGTTATAAAAAGGTGGCCGGTGTTAGACGCTCCTGATAGGAAGTTATAATTTATACATGTATAAAAAATGAAATGAAACATTAAGTGTTGTGTCGAGCAAGCAGAGGAGGGGGAGTGAGTCAGAGTGAATGAATAAATAAAGTATCTAACTTATAAGATAAGCTTATTTTGATATCCAGTTAACAATGACCTCTTTGTGTCTTTAGCACATTCACAAAAATGAAGTCGGTAAAATGCAGAAGACACAGGGTACATACTCAAAAGTCAAATGTTGATATCAGGAATAACAGTTTTTTGAAGTGTTCAATATAAAAATAAAGAGTAGATACATGAAGACTCAATTGATAAAAAAGTGAATTAAGTCATTGTCATTATATACATGTATGACCAAATATTATAAATTAAGAGTACCCAATGCACAATGACAAAATTTGATTTTCGAAATGCTGAGGGGACCAAGGGTAGATACTAAAAGGTCAAATTGGTCTGTTGTGGATATTGAACCTCCTCGTACCCAATGCATCATAGCAATTAATTTAGGATTGCTGTAATGCAGGTGGTACCAAGGTAGATACTATAAGGTTCATTTTGTAATGATATATGTATGCATTGCATTTTATGAGGCCATGCAGCAATAGGTAAATAATGTTGACAGATGAAGTCCAAGTGAGAACTGTGAATCAAATATTAGATTTTTACTTCGTTTGAAGAAATAAAGAGGGAATACACAGAACCTGTGAATTTTCTCAGCACAATAACCATTTGAGTTTATCCGTATTATTTAGGTTCTGGATGTTTGGACAAGACTTTGCAATTAATTTGTATAATTCTTTCTATCTCCACGGTGTTAACTGCAGTCAAAAAGAAAATGAACTCGTCATCCAAGTGAGAACTGACAATACTGATTACAATACTACCAATAATTTATTTAAACCACAATACAGGTACAATCACTAGCATACAATACTGGTACAATCACTAGTATACAATACTGGTACAATCCCTAGCATACAATACTGGTACAATCACTAGCATCCAATACTGGTACAATCACTAGTATACAATGCTGGTACAATCACTAGCATACAATACTGGTACAATCACTAGCATACAATACTGGTACAATCACTAGCATCCAATACTGGTACAATCACTAGCATACAATACTGGTACAATCACTAGTATACAATACTGGTACAATCACTAGCATACAATACTGGTACAATCACTAGCATACAATACTGGTACAATCACTAGCATACAATACTGGTACAATCACTAGTATACAATACTGGTACAATCACTAGTATACAATACTGGTACAATCACTAGCATACAATACTGGTACAATCACTAGCATCCAATACTGGTACAATCACTAGCATACAATACTGGTACAATCACTAGCATACAATACTGGTACAATCACTAGCATACAATACTGGTACAATCACTAGTATACAATACTGGTACAATCACTAGTATACAATACTGGTACAATCACTAGCATACAATACTGGTACAATCACTAGCATCCAATACTGGTACAATCACTAGTATACAATACTGGTACAATCACTAGTATACAATACTGGTACAATCACTAGCATACAATACTGGTACAATCACTAGCATACAATACTGGTACAATCACTAGTATACAATACTGGTACAATCACTAGCATACAATACTGGTACAATCACTAGCATCCAATACTGGTACAATCACTAGTATACAATACTGGTACAATCACTAGTATACAATACTGGTACAATCACTAGCATACAATACTGGTACAATCACTAGCATACAATACTGGTACAATCACTAGCATACAATACTGGTACAATCACTAGCATACAATACTGGTACAATCACTAGCATACAATACTGGTACAATCACTAGCATACAATACTGGTACAATCACTAGTATACAATACTGGTACAATCACTAGCATACAATACTGGTACAATCACTAGCATCCAATACTGGTACAATCACTAGTATACAATACTGGTACAATCACTAGCATACTATACTGGTGCAATCACTAGTATACAATACTGGTACAATCACTAGCATACACTAATGGTACAATCCCTAGTATACAATACTGGTACAATCACTAGCATACAATACTGGTGTAATCACTAGCATACAATACTGGTACAATCACTAGTATACAATACTGGTACAATCACTAGCATACAATGCTGGTACAATCACTAGCATCCAATGCTGGTACAATCACTAGCATACAATACTGGTACAATCACTAGCATACAATGCTGGTACAATCACTAGCATACAATACTGGTACAATCACTAGCATACAATACTGGTACAATCACTAGCATACAATACTGGTACAATCACTAGCATACAATGCTGGTACAATCACTAGCATACAATGCTGGTACAATCACTAGCATACAATGCTGGTACAATCACTAGCATACAATACTGGTACAATCACTAGCATACAATACTGGTACAATCACTAGCATACAATGCTGGTACAATCACTAGCATACAATGCTGGTACAATCACTAGCATACAATGCTGGTACAATCACTAGCATACAATACTGGTACAATCACTAGCATACACTACTGGTACAATCCCTAGGATACAATACTGGTACAATCCCTAGTAAACAATACTGGTACAATCACTAGTATACAATACTGGTACAATCACTAGTATACAATACAGGTACAATCACTAGTATACAATACTGGTACAATCCCTAGCATACAATACTGGTACAATCACTAGCATACACTACTGGTACAATCCCTAGGATACAATACAGGTACAATCCCTAGGATACAATACTGGTACAATCACTAGCATACAATACAGGTACAATCACTAGTATACAATACTGGTACAATCACTAGCATACAATACAGGTACAATCACTAGTATACAATACTGGTACAATCACTAGTATACAATACTGGTACAATCACTAGTATACAATACTGGTACAATCACTAGTATACAATACTGGTACAATCACTAGTATACAATACTGGTACAATCACTAGTATACAATACTGGTACAATCCCTAGCATACAATACTGGTACAATCACTAGCATACACTACTGGTACAATCCCTAGGATACAATACTGGTACAATCACTAGTATGCAATACTGGTACAATCACTAGCATACAATACAGGTACAATCACTAGTATACAATACTGGTACAATCACTAGCATACTATACTGGTGCAATCACTAGCATACAATACTGGTACAATCACTAGCATACAATACAGGTACAATCACTAGTATACAATACTGGTACAATCACTAGCATACAATACAGGTACAATCACTAGTATACAATACTGGTACAATCACTAGCATACAATACTGGTACAATCACTAGCATACAATACTGGTACAATCACTAGTATACAATACTGGTACAATCACTAGCATACAATGCTGGTACAATCACTAGCATACAATACTGGTACAATCACTAGTATACAATACTGGTACAATCACTAGCATACAATACTGGTACAATCACTAGCATACAATACTGGTACAATCACTAGCATACAATACTGGTACAATCACTAGTATACAATACTGGTACAATCACTAGTATACAATACTGGTACAATCACTAGCATACAATACTGGTACAATCACTAGCATACAATACTGGTACAAATTTTTATTCCAGTTTTATTGTGCACAATACTGGTAACTGGTATTGTGATCGCAAAGTACACCTCTCATTGACTATGCAGTATTTGCACTACATTAAATTAAATGTAACAGGATGGCCAATCTGAGTCCTAACAGGAAGTAGATATATAGCTAGTCAAAATTATCTGAGTCATCTGACAAATCCTTTAAAGCTCACTGGGTTTGCAGACAGGCTGGTAATACATAGATCTGAGAGTTGACATGATGTTGTTTCACACTTCTACCATTTGATTGACTCCCCAACTAAAAACCCACATGTTATCCTGTTAGGATTTGTCAGGTTTGGTGTAAATCACTATTAGAATGATAATTCTTTGTAAGGAGGCAAGAGTGTAACAGGAGGCCTATTGAAATCCTGGGTTGGAACCCCCAGAGATGATGTGATGTTGTTTCATGCTTCTTTATATACCTTTACACATCTTTTGAGAGATTTTGTAAATACAAATCTAGATAATTAACTTTCTTGACAATAAAAAAAGGAAGATCATGTGGGGTGTCATGTGATGTGTATGAACTTTATGTTATACCAATGTTGTGTATAAAAAAAGATCACGTGGGTTGTCATGTGATGTGTATGAACTTTATGTTATACCAATGTTGTGTATAAAAAAAGAAGATCATGTGGGTTGTCATGTGATGTGTATGAACTTTATGTTATACCAATGTTGTGTATAAAAAAAGAAGATCATGTGGGGTGTTATGTGATGTGTATGAACTTTATGTTATACCAATGTTGTGTATAAAACGAGAAGATCATGTGGGATGTCATGTGATGTGTATGAACTTTATGTTATACCAATGTTGTGTATAAAACGAGAAGATCATGTGGGATGTCATGTGATGTGTATGAACTTTGTTATACCAATGTTGTGTATAAAAAAAGATCATGTGGGATGTCATGTGATGTGTATGAACTTAATGCTATGCCAAAATGTATAAATTTGAATAAAAAAATCAAATGAGACAAATACAACAAACAGGCAAATAGCTCACAAACAAATATGTATAACTGTTGGAACAGAATGGTCAATGTAGGGATCTGGGTACTGATCATGAAGCAGCAATGGTCAAATGTCAGGATCTGCAATGGGTACTGATCATAAAGCAGAATGGTCAATGTCAGGATCTGCAATGGGTACTGATCATGAAGCAGCATACATATTTTTACCTTCATTGAATGTATTATCCATTGTCATATACTGGATTATAAAATTGACCTGGATATATTTTAACCTTCATGGAAATTGAATCTGCGCCAAATTTTCAAATGCAAACACTGAAATACCATCACCCACCCCCTTCCAATTGGAAATCAAACCTCCCTTGTTTTGTAATTTGAACTGCCTTGGAATATTGAGACCCCTCTATTTTATACATGTAAATTATGATGATTTCATGACGCTTTTAATACGTGTGTTACAGACCAGACGGTAGGTAGTTCTTAAGTAAGCTTTTGAAACGTAGAGTATTTTTACAGTGAAAAAAACACAGGGGCAAGTTTTCTGTTAAGGGGGTTTAAAATACCATACAGCATTTCATTTGGTTTTGCATCCATGAAATGAAATGGGACTATAGAACACTGAACAGGGTTTTAAATACTAGGGCAGCTGTTTTAAAATAATTAAATGTCATAATAATTTGAGGAGAAGGATCAACATCCAATGGAAGCCAGGCGAAATGTAGCAAATTTGTGTAAATATATAAAGAATCTTAAAGAGAGTATTATTTATATAAAACTTTACATTGTAGACAAAAACACAAGAAACATAAAAAGAGGAAACATGACGAGATTGAAACAGAGGCTCCAAAGCCAGACAAAGGAGATGGTGATAGACATGGTATAGTGTACATTAGTTTTTTTCCAACACAGTGTTTATCTAGATGGTATTTGATTGGTTCTGATACTTTGGAGAATGACAAAGGAACTAGAATTTATATACAAGTAACTTATGTTTGTAAACACAGACAGAGGAGTACCAAAATTTAGTTTTTTAGGTCTATTAAGCTTATCCTGAATAACAGTCTTTATTGTCCAGAACATTTGAAATGAGAGTTGATATGATATTGGATAGTGGTATCATTATAAAGAAAGTCTAACTACTTTACATTGTATTTGAAATGCTCTTTATCATTGGAACATAACATTACATAGAAATTCCGGTAATATATGTAATGTTAGTATGCGGAATTCATGACATGGGAGCAAAGATAGGTTTGCGGGTACATTGTTTGGTATTTGTAAGAAAGGCAGCAGTTGCAGGTAAGTTCACTATTTTTTTGCTGGTAACTTTCCACCTTCCATGACATTTATTTCGTCTAAAATAGCTTTGCAAAGTTCACAAAGTTAACAATAAGTAGATCTATGCACTCAGGTGAGATTTTTGTCATACTTCTTCTAGCAGGTTATTTAAGACCATGAGAACTAATAGCAATTCATATGAACTGTTTGTCCTCACCACTCAAGTCTGCATACAGAACAATCTCATCTTAATGACTTAAGTCCTCGTATGTACGATTCCATCTTGTAATATGTGCAGAGGCTATGTAGTGTGAACAAAGGGGTTTTAATGTCAAGGAATGCCTGCCTATATGTTTGAATAATTTATGATTCTGTCGATAACGTTCCTGTAGACGGGAGACTGCTTTGGCACAATGATTTATGATTCTGTCGATAACGTTCCTGTAGACGGGAGACTGCTTTGGCACAATGATTTATGATTCTGTCAATGACGTTCCTGTAGACGGGAGACTGCTTTGGCACAACGATTTATGATTCTGTCGATGACGTTCCTGTAGACGGGAGACTGCTTTGGCAAAATGATTTATGATTCTGTCGATGACGTTCCTGTAGACGGGAGACTGCTTTGGCACATTGATTTATGATTCTGTCGATGACGTTCCTGTAGACGGGAGACTGCTTTGGCACAATGATTTATGATTCTGTCGATAACGTTCCTGTAGACGGAAGACTGCTTTGGCACAATGATTTATGATTCTGTCGATGACGTTCCTGTAGGGGTGCAGGTCAACTCGTACCTCGACCAACTCGTACCCTACCAACTCGTACCTCTACCAACTCGTACCTTTGCATTAAATATAGTAAATTTAGTACGTTATTAATAATAATAATAAAAATATATGTTGTAAATTAGATAACAAATAAATATTTTGCAGTTTGCGAACAGATTACGCTTTTTTAACAATTAATTACAAAGAAAAGGATCCAATTATTATTTTTAATTGTCCTATAATCACGACCGCATATTTTTCTTGTGTACTTAATAATTTTAAGTTTTTACTCAAAAAAATACAAAGCCACACAACTGTAAAAACTGGCCTGAAAGATCAAAGTTAAAAGTAAAGACAACAAATATTTTCCATAAACAATGAAATTAAATGCGATGACAATATAAAATCAAAGAGCAATTTATGAAAATTTTAATTTACCATGAACTCTTCGTGTGTAATATGTTCGCGTGCAGTTCGTTTGCGACAGCATCCATTAATCATCAACACACTTTCCTGTGACTTTTGCAGTTCATTGACTCACAGAACATGCACTGGTAAGTTTATTTTTGTTTCCGAATTAGCATGCAAATAAAAAATTTTGAATGTCTAAAGCAAGCTTGATGTTTTTTCAAGTTCTTTTAAAATCAACGATATACACTTTCGCTGTTTATCCAGAGTGTTCGATTCAATTTATAATATTTTTTTTCACTATTTTATTAATATTGCATTAAAAGAAGAACACTATATTTTATAGAACATGCGGAATCGTATTGTGTAAAGAATAGACAATAATTGTATTTACCTTCATACGCGTAAACACCATAAATTAATTATCACACGCGCGTGTCACTAATCCTATCAACATGTATTAAGTAAGCTTAATTGCATCATTGAAATATAGATATGAAATTTAAATTTTACCCAATAATGTTTATGCTAATATTTAGTCATTTATGTTTGCCCTAAATAGTCTCTATTTCCCTCTCCATGTCAATGTTTTTACTCTATCACTGTTTCTGAATGTCGACAGTCTGTGTTATCTGGTGAAAAGATACCATTTGTCTGTAAGAGATGTGACAGTTCACCAGTTGAAGAAAGCACCATAGGTTCCATTGAGTTAGGTACTTTCCATGTATCTCTAAACCAGTCCACCAATACCACAACAGACCATGACCAACCAGCCAACTCAACTGCTTCTGACCAAACACAAGACAATTCATTTGATCACAACTCCTTAGACTCCTCCTTCAGTGTAGCTGACGAATCCGGTTCTACAATTCATCTAGATGGCTCTTTTGACATCTCGATCTTGTCGTTCCAGTGCTGATCCTGATGTAATCCATGAGAAGTAAGTAATACTACTGAAAAAAGTCCGCGGATGCATCGTTTTTTTCTAGAAATAAAAAATATTGTTAAAAAATATTAACGAATTTTTTTATTTCAGTTCTATCCAAGACGACCCTCTGCCAGACCAACTAACTGAAGAAGATGACACGCTAACATATTCCATAGTTGATGGTGGTTCACAAAGAGGAAAGCGAAAACTGGTGGACATTGATGGCTACACTTACACAGTAAAGGTTTGTTTTTTGTGATTTATTTAGAAATATTTGTCTTAATTTTTAATATTAAAAATTTAAATCACCTTTAAAAATGTTGCACTATCATGGTGATAATTACAATAATCACCTCACTGTTTATTGGATTAATTAAGGGCACACGTTCTGATTGCAAATTGGATTAGTGCATGATGGTTGATTGGATAAGAGCCCAATATATGCTGTAGTTATGTAGAATTTTATAAAATATAGTTTATATATGAAAACATGCATTTTCTTTCCAGAGGCAGAAAGGTGACTCTACTACTTGGTGGTGCACAGTCCGTAACAAGACAACAAAATGCTCTGCAACAGTGCTACAGAAAGATGATAGTTTCATACCAGGCCGTTTTCAACATTGCCATACTGCTGATCCAGGAACTATAACTTCAGTCAAGATTAAAGCACAGGTATAAACAGTGTAATATTTAAGAATTTGAAAAAAAGATGTACTTTTGTTTGTTTCATTGATGTTTAACGCCACTTTCGGCAATTTTTCAGCTATACCATGGCGTACAGTTTTTATTATCAGTTAAGATTGGAGTCGAGTACAACCTGTCCGCGTATTGTAAAGAATTATATAAGTTTGCGGAAAACATAATATACTTGTTTTGCAATTGATACATAACATTGTATTTATTATAAAAAATTGATACATAATACAATGTCTACAAGATATGCAATGTATAGAACAAAAAATATCCCTCAGAGTCTCTTGAAACCTCACGATTCATATTTGACACGCTCTGATGCTAGTTAATAATAAAACAACAAGTAATTTGGTTTATAACTTATTTTCCTGTCTTTTACAGATTGACCAAGGCTTTATTCCTGCCAACTTCTTAAAGAATGACATCCGTGTAGACAACCAGCGACATATTCTGTTTGCTACCGATGACCAGCTAATAGTTCTACAGAAAGCACACCGTTGGTTTATAGACGCCACATTCAAAATTGTGAAAGAGCCATTCAAGCAGTTGCTGACAGTACATGCCTTTATAACAGCCAACAACAACACCAAAATGGTACCATTAGCCTTTGTCTTGATGTCCAGAAGACGAATAAATGACTATATCCAGGTTTTTCAAGCCCTGAAAGACCATCTCCCACAGATCAGTGTTCGGGGTTTTGTTGCTGACTTCGAAGCTGCAATTTGGCAAGCTGTGAGAGAGGTGTTTCCTGGAAAACCAGTCAATGGATGCCTATTCCATTTTACTCAGGCAGTTTTTCGTCATGTTCAAGAACTTGGATTGCAGGTACATATTTATAATACGCACTAGGCCTTTGTACATCAAATATCACATCAAATAACAGAATTCTCGCGTATCAAAGGGGTAGTTATACCTTTAGTATTGCCGAGCTATATAAATTTTCTACAGTCTAAATGTAAATAACCACAACTACATATGCTTTTTATACAACGAATTCATAATTTTGCTAACACTTTATTTAAACTAATATTTTTTTTATTACAGCCAGCCTACCGACAAGATGATAGTATTTTTAAGTACATCAGAAAGCTGATGGCATTGCCGTTCCTGCCAGCCGAGCACATTCGTCCAGCATTTACGAAGCTTAAAGGACTTCAGACTGATCCAGTCAAGCAACTTGTAAAGTATATAGAAGAAACATGGGTGATTAGCAATGTTTGGCCTGTGGAATCATGGACAGTTTACAGTCAACCAACCAGGACGAACAACGATATTGAAGGGTGGCATCGTCGAATAAATAAGAGATCCGGTGATGAGAAGAAGCCGTTTTACTTGCTACTTCCAAAACTACAAGAAGAAGCTGCTCTTCTACCAACACAGCTGAAAATGATCACAGAATCTAAACTTAGTAGGCAGCAGAGATCCACTACCAAATACATGCAAGCGGAATTTTTCAAGTTGTGGGATTCATATTCTAGCGGCCAGATCTCCGCCAGCCAACTTCTGCGGCAGTGTGGTCAGTTGAATGGACCATCACAAGACGCGTAATTTATATATACAAACTCTTGATATTAAAATATATATCAATATAAATGTTTATATTGTTTAGAGACTACTAAAGACTTATTTTTAAAATATATGTCCTGTGAGATGTACTTCTGGTTTTAAAATTGTCCTGTGTTTAATGGTTTTGTTGCTTGCTTTGTTTTTGTTAGTTTATTAGTGCTGTACAATACATATGATAATAAATAATAATAAATATTACAAGTTTATATTTTTAGTTTAACATAATTTCAGCCATTTATTATATTGTGTCCTTTTTCATTCTACCATATAATGCAAAGGTACGAGTTGGTAAAGGTACGAGTTGGTAGGGTACGAGTTGGTCGAGGTACGAGTTGACTAGTATCCTCCTGTAGACGGGAGACTGCTTTGGCACAATGATTTATGATTATGTCGATGACGTTCCTGTAGACGGGAGACTGCTTTGGCACAATGATTTACGATTCTGTCGATTACGTTCCTGTAGACGTGAGACTGCTTTGGCACAATGATTTATGATTCTGTCGATGACGTTCCTGTAGACGGGAGACTGCTTTGGCACAATGATTTATGATTCTGTCGATGACGTTCCTGTAGACGGGAGACTGCTTTGGCACAATGATTTATGATTCTGTCGATGACGTTCCTGTAGACGGGAGACTGCTTTGGCACAATGATTTATGATTCTGTCAATGACCTTCCTGTAGACGGGAGACTGCTTTGGCACAATGATTTATGATTCTGTCAATGACCTTCCTGTAGACGGGAGACTGCTTTGGCACAATGATTTATGATTCTGTCGATAACATTCCTGTAGACGGGAGACTGCTTTGGCACAATGATTTATGATTCTGTCAATGACGTTCCTGTAGACGGGAGACTGCTTTGGCACAATGATTTATGATTCTGTCGATGATGATCCTGTAGACGGGAGACTGCTTTGGCACAATGATTTATGATTCTGTCGATAACGTTCCTGTAGACAGGAGACTGCTTTGGCACAATGATCTATGATTCTGTCAATGACGTTTCTGTAGACGGGAGACTGCTTTGGCACAATGATTTATGATTCTGTCGATGACGTTCCTGTAGACGGGAGACTACTTTGGCACAATGATTTATGATTCTGTCGATGACGTTCCTGTAGACGGGAGACTGCTTTGGCACAATAATTTATGAGTCTGTCGATGACGTTCCTGTAGACGGGAGACTGCTTTGGCACAATGATTTATGATTCTGTCCATGACGTTCCTGTAGACGGGAGACTGCTTTGGCACAATGATTTATGATTCTGTCCATGACGTTCCTGTAGACGGGAGACTGCTTTGGCACCATGATTTATGATTCTGTCAATGACGTTCCTGTAGACGGGAGACTGCTTTGGCACAATGATTTATGATTCTGTCAATGACCTTCCTGTAGACGGGAGACTGCTTTGGCACAATGATTTATGATTCTGTCCATGACTTTCCTGTAGACGGGAGACTGCTTTGGCACAATGATTTATGATTCTGTCCATGACGTTCCTGTAGACGGGAGACTGCTTTGGCACCATGATTTATGATTCTGTCAATGACGTTCCTGTAGACGGGAGACTGCTTTGGCACAATGATTTATGATTCTGTCAATGACCTTCCTGCAGACGGGAGACTGCTTTGGCACAATGATTTATGATTCTGTCAATAACGTTCCTGTAGACGGGAGACTGCTTTGGCACAATCATTTATGATTATGTCAATGACGTTCCTGTAGACGGGAGACTGCTTTGGCACAATGATTTATGATTCTGTCGATGACGTTCCTGTAGACGGAGACTGCTTTGGCACAATGATTTATGATTCTGTCAATGACTTTCCTGTAGACGGGAGACTGCTTTGGCACAATGATTTATGATTCTGTCAATGACGTTCCTGTAGACGGGAGACTGCTTTGGCACAATGATTTATGATTCTGTCAATGACCTTCCTGTAGACGGGAGACTGCTTTGGCACAATGATTTATGATTCTGTCTATAATGTTACTGTAGACGGGAGACTGCTTTGGCACAATTATTTATGATTCTGTCAATGACGTTCCTGTAGGCGGGAGACTGCTTTGGCACAATGATTTATGATTCTGTCAATGACGTTCCTGTAGACGGGAGACTGCTGTGGCACAATGATTTATGATTCTGTCAATGACCTTCCTGTAGACGGGAGACTGCTTTGGCACAATCATTTATGATTATGTCAATGACGTTCCTGTAGACGGGAGACTGCTTTGGCACAATGATTTATGATTCTGTCGATGACGTTCCTGTAGACGGGAGACTGCTTTGGCACAATGATTTATGATTCGGTCGATAACGTTCCTGTAGACGGGAGACTGCTTTGGCACAATGATTTATGATTCTGTCGATGATGTTCCCGTAGACGGGAGACTGCTTTGGCACAATGATTTATGATTCTGCTTTATGATTCTGTCGATGATGTTCCCGTAGACCGGAGACTGCTTTGGCACAATGATTTATGATTCTGTCGATGATGTTCGCGTAGACGGGAGACTGCTTTGGCACAATGATTTATGATTCTGTCGATGATGTTCCCGTAGACGGGAGACTGCTTTAACACAATGATTTTTGATTCTGTCGATGATGTTCCCGTAGACAGGAGACTGCTTTGGCACAATGATTTATGATTCTGTCGATGACGTTCCCGTAGACGGGAGACTGCTTTGGCACAATGATTTATGATTCTGTCGATGACGTTCCTGTAGACGGGAGATTGCTTTGGCACAATGATTTATGATTCTGTCGATGACGTTCCTTTTGACGGGAGATTGCTTTGGCACAATGATTTATGATTCTGTCGATGACGTTCCTGTAGACGGGAGACTGCTTTGGCACAATGATTTATGATTCTGTCGATAACGTTCCTGTAGACGGGAGACTGCTTTGGCACAATGATTTATGATTCTGTCGATAACGTTCCTGTAGACGGGAGACTGCTTTGGCACAATGATTTATGATTCGGTCGATAACGTTCCTGTAGACGGGAGACTGCTTTGGCACAATGATTTATGATTCTGTCGATAACGTTCCTGTAGACGGGAGACTGCTTTGGCACAATGATTTATGATTCTGTCGATAACGTTCCTGTAGACGCCCGGGAGACTGCTTTGGCACAATGATTTATGATTCTGTCGATGACGTTCTTGTAGACGGGAGACTGCTTTGGCACAATGATTTATGATTCTGTCGATGATGTTCCCGTAGACGGGAGACTGCTTTGGCACAATGATTTATGATTCTGCTTTATGATTCTGTCGATGATGTTCCCGTAGACGGGAGACTGCTTTGGCACAATGATTTATGATTCTGTCGATGAAGTTTCCGTAGACGGGAGACTGCTTTGGCACAATGATTTATGATTCTGTCGATGGTGTTCCCGTAGACGGGAGACTGCTTTGACACAATGACTTATGATTCTGTCGCTGATGTTCCCGTAGACGGGAGACTGCTTTGGCACAATGATTTATGATTCTGTCGATGATGTTCCCTTAGACGGGAGACTGCTTTGGCACAATGATTTATTATTCTGTCGATGATGTTCCCGTAGACGGGAGACTGCTTTGGCACAATTTGCATTTACCATTGATAACCCTGCTATAGATTGCAATGTGTCATTGTATTGAAGTGACTTAAGGTAGATGAACCTTCAATGTGTCATTGTATTGAAGTGGCTTAAGGTAGTTGAACTGCAATGTGTCATTGTATTGAAGTGACTTAAGGTAGATGAACCTGCAATGTGTCATTGTATTGAAGTGACTTAAGGTAGTTGAACTGCAATGTGTCATTGTATTGAAGTGACTTAAGGTAGTTGAACCTTTGTGTCATTGTATTGAAGTGACTTAAGGTAGTTGAACTGCAATGTGTCATTGTATTGAAGTGACTTAAGGTAGTTGAACCTGCAATGTGTCATTGTATTGAAGTGGCTTAAGGTAGTTGAACTGCAATGTGTCATTGTATTGAAGTGACTTAAGGTAGTTGAACCTTTGTGTCATTGTATTGAAGTGACTTAAGGTAGTTAAACCTTTGTGCTTTGCTAAGTGATGATATAATGGAGATTTGGTTAAACCTTTGTACATCACTGGGTGGGGATATATAGAGAATTGGTTGTAATATTAAAAACTTATGTTTTGAACTATGAAATGTGGAACCAGATTTGATAGTGGTGTAAGGGAGGTAACTGGAATTGAGCACAATTTTGCAGTAGTTGTACCAATACAACTAGATAGTGTTGTTGCATATCTTTTGCAATACATTGACATAGAATTGTTTTTTTGTATTTAACAATTGTTTTTTTTCTTTTTGTATACTTAAAGGTGGCTGGTGGGTTGTCAAGAAGTTTGATGACATCACAGTGTTTTTATTTGTATACTTAAAGGTGGCTGGTGGGTTGTCAAGAAGTTTGATGACATCACAGGAAACACAGCCATAGAAATGGAGGATATGAGATATATATCAGCTCAGGATAATGGCAGATTTAAATTAGGACCACCTAGAGATGAGGGTAAGTGTTGTTTAGCCTTCTCTATTTTTGAACAGTTTTAACTCCCAACTTGATTTCAGACTACTATGCACACATAGAAATAGCAATGTCAAGTACTAGTGTAGTAAAGTACTAGTGTAGTAAAGTACTAGTGTAGTAAAGTACTAGTATAGTAAAGTACCATTATAGTAAAGTACTAGTGTAGTAAAATACTAGTATAGTAAAGTACTAGTATAGTAAAGTACTAGTGTAGTAAAGTACTAGTGTAGTAAAGTACCATTATAGTAAAGTACTAGTGTAGTAAAATACTAGTATAGTAAAGTACTAGTATAGTAAAGTACTAATGTAGTAAAGTACTAATGTAGTAAAGTACTAGTGTAGTAAAGTAATAGTGTAGTAAAGTACTAATGTAGTAAAGTTAAGTACCATTATAGTAAAGTACTAGTATAGTAAAGTACTAATGTAGTAAAGTACTAGTGTAGTAAAGTACTAATGTAGTAAAGTACTAGTGTAGTAAAGTACAAATGTAGTAAAGTACTAGTGTAGTAAAGTACTAGTGTAGTAAAGTACCATTATAGTAAAGTACTAGTGTAATAAAGTACTAGTGTAGTAAAGTACTAGTGTAGTAAAGTACTAATGTAGTAAAGTACTAGTGTAGTAAAGTACTAGTGTAGTAAAGTACTAATGTAGTAAAGTACAGTGTAGTAAAGTACTAGTGTAGTAAAGTACCATTATAGTAAAGTACTAGTATAGTAAAGTACTAATGTAGTAAAGTACTAGTGTAGTAATATACTAGTATAGTAAAGTACTAGTATAGTAAAGTACTAGTGTAGTAAAGTACTAATGTAGTAAAGTACTAGTGTAGTAAAGTACTAGTGTAGTAAAGTACCATTATAGTAATGTACTAGTGTAGTAAAGTACTAGTATAGTAAAGTACTAGTGTAGTAAAGTACCATTATAGTAAAGTACTAGTGTAGTAAAATACTAGTATAGTAAAGTACTAATGTAGTAAAGTTCTAATGTAGTAAAGTACTAGTGTAGTAAAGTACCATTATAGTAAAGTATTAATGTAGTAAAGTACTAGTGTAGTAAAGTACTAATGTAGTAAAGTACTAGTGTAATAAAGTACTAGTGTAGTAAAGTACTAGTGTAGTAATATACTAGTATAGTAATATACTAGTATAGTAAAGTACTAGTGTAGTAAAGTACTAATGTAGTAAAGTACTAGTGTAGTAAAGTACTAGTGTAGTAAAGTACCATTATAGTAAAGTACTAGTGTAGTAAAGTACTAGTATAGTAAAGTACTAGTGTAGTAAAGTACCATTATAGTAAAGTACTAGTGTAGTAAAATACTAGTATAGTAAAGTACTAGTGTAGTAAAATACTAGTATAGTAAAGTACTACATGTAGTATTATCATTTTGAAGATGATGTTGATATGGATATATTCAAGATGGAGTGTTTCACCGGGTTCTCAGGCTTCCATCCCCAATAAAACTGGACACCATGATATAGCTGAAAAAATTTCTGAAAGTGGCACTAAACACCAAATCAACAAACAAACAAACATACCTTATACTCATTTATCATGATTACCTACCTTATAAATATATGTAAATTTATTTATTTATTTGTTCGTTCGTTCGTTCGTTCATTCCTTCATTCATTCATTCATTCATTCATTCATTCATTTATTCATTTATTTATTTATTTATTTATTCATTAATTCATTAAATTTAGGTGAAGAACCAGATGCGATAGAAATTTTAACAGCTGTGAAAATTAATGATACAAAAATAGCATTAAAGTCAGGGTATGGTAAATATCTGGGAATCGATGCCAGTGATCATGTCACAGGTAGAGCTGATGCTATAGGAGCAAGGGAACAGTGGGAACCAGTTTTCCAGGAGGTGAGGAAATGTAATAGATGTATTTGTATGTACTAGAAATTGTCAAAGAAACATTTCTGTTTAAAGTAAGAGTAACAAATGTTCAAGTTTGAAAAGAGAAGGGATTGGGTTCCCACTAACAGTTCAAATTGATGTGGGAACCAGTTTTTCAGGAGGTGGTTCCCACTAACAGTTCAAGTTGATGTGGGAACCAGTTTTTCAGGAGGTGGTTCCCACTAACAGTTCAAATTGATTCCCCGGAATAATTCAGATATGTATAACTGAGTGCCAGTAAGACACGTTTTGAACCTGAACATTAGATAAGTCATCTTTTTAATATTTTGCTAGGGGGCCTCAGTGGACGAGTGGTCAATGTAATTCGTCTACTATTGATCACGTGGTCTGTCAACACTGAGATTGGGGGTTTGATTCTCACTGCAGGCAGGGTGTACTCGACTCCAATCTTAATTGACAAGGATTGCCAGTTTTCCTACCGCAGGTCGGGGGTTTTCTCCGGGTACTCCAGCTTCCTCCCCCAATAAAAACTGGACGCCATGATATAGCTGAAAAATTGCTGAAAGTGGCGTTAAAACATCATCAAACAAACAAACAAACAATATTTTGCTAATGATTCTTTTTCCATTTTCTAGGGCAAAATGGCATTGAATGGGAGTAACAATTGTTTTATGTCCTTCAATGATGATGGGGACATTGTTTGTACAAGTAAAAAGGCTGGAGAAAGAGAAATGTTAAAGGTAGATCATAGAATTAATTAGCTAATGGTCATATAAATATGGCTGAGCCGAAGGGGACTATAGGTTTCACTCTGTCCGTCAGTTCATCACACATGTTTTACTAAACGCTTGCAGATATTGAGCTGATATTTGGTATGTGCTTCAACTATGATGAGTTACAGATCAAGTTTGAATAATGTTCCGGTCTAATAATTTTGAGGAAATTATGGCCCTTAGACTTAGAAAATGTCTTAAATATAACTGTTTTCCTGACCTTTTTTTTCTAAACGCTTGAGAATATTGAGCTGATTTCAGTCCAATGATTTTTGACTTTTGACAAAATTATGGCCCATGGACTTAAAATTTAAAAAAAAAATGATAATTTTCCAGACATTTTTTCTAAACGTTTGCATATATTTATCTGAAATTTGATTTGTGAGTCAACCATGATAAGTTACAGATCAAGTTGGAATATCGTTCCGTTACAATGATTTTTTGACGAAATTATGGCCCTTAGACTTAAATTTTTTTTTTACCATTAAGGGACTTAGTATAGCCTCTGCATGTATCCACACTTGTTGATATTTGCTTCACATTAAGATCCAGTGGACAGCCAAGTGGACTATATCCAGTGGACAGCCAAGTGGACTATATCCAGTGGACTCTACAGCCAAGTGGGCTATATCCAGTGGACTCTACAGCCAAGGGGACTATATCCAGTGGACTCTACAGCCAAGTGGACTATATCCAGTGGACTCTACAGCCAAGGGGACTATATCCAGTGGACTCTACGACCAAGTGGACTATATCCAGTGGACTCTACAGCCAAGGGGACTATATCCAGTGGACTCTACAGCCAAGTGGACTATATCCAGTGGACAGCCAAGTGGACTATATGCAGTGGACTCTACAGCCAAGGGGACTATATCCAGTGGACTCTACAGCCAAGTGGACTATATCCAGTGGACTCTACAGCCAAGGGGACTATATCCAGTGGACTCTACAGCCAAGTGGACTATATCCAGTGGACTCTACAGCCAAGGGGACTATATCCAGTGGACTCTACAGCCAAGTGGACTATATCCAGTGGACTCTACAGCCAAGTGGACTATATCCAGTGGACTCTACAGCCAAGTGGACTATATCCAGTGGACTCTACAGCCAAGTGGACTATATCCAGTGGACAGCCAAGTGGACTATATCCAGTGGACTCTACAGCCAAGTGGGCTATATCCAGTGGACTCTACAGCCAAGGGGACTATATCCAGTGGACTCTACAGCCAAGTGGACTATATCCAGTGGACTCTACAGCCAAGGGGACTATATCCAGTGGACTCTACGACCAAGTGGACTATATCCAGTGGACTCTACAGCCAAGGGGACTATATCCAGTGGACTCTACAGCCAAGTGGACTATATCCAGTGGACAGCCAAGTGGACTATATCCAGTGGACTCTACAGCCAAGGGGACTATATCCAGTGGACTCTACAGCCAAGTGGACTATATCCAGTGGACTCTACAGCCAAGGGGACTATATCCAGTGGACTCTACAGCCAAGTGGACTATATCCAGTGGACTCTACAGCCAAGGGGACTATATCCAGTGGACTCTACAGCCAAGTGGACTATATCCAGTGGACTCTACAGCCAAGTGGACTATATCCAGTGGACTCTACAGCCAAGTGGACTATATCCAGTGGACTCTACAGCCAAGTGGACTATATCCAGTGGACAGCCAAGTGGACTATATCCAGTGGACTCTACAGCCAAGTGGACTATATCCAGTGGACTCTACAGCCAAGTGGACTATATCCAGTGGACTCTACAGCCAAGGGGACTATATCCAGTGGACTCTACAGCCAAGTGGACTATATCCAGTGGACTCTACAGCCAAGTGGACTATATCCAGTGGACTCTACAGCCAAGTGGACTATATCCAGTGGACTCTACAGCCAAGGGGACTATATCCAGTGGACTCTACAGCCAAGTGGGCTATATAGTAGGCGGTCTACTAGTATGATCACCATCTTGTCAACACTGAAGTTGTTAGTGTCGTACCTTAATTGACAATGATTGTCAGTTTTCTTGCCATTTGGGGTTCTCACTTATATTAGCAAACCGGCTTTCTCACAAATTTCAAACTTGATGCAGTTATATTGCTGGAAGTTGCATGAAACACCATTTAAACAAGCAAACACATCTAAGGTTTCCTCTATAACTATATATTAGAATACAACTGTGCAGGATTATTGTATAGTGGTTCATTCTTCTTGGACAGTCCAGCAATACAGGCTTTGGTCCACATGGGTTTTTCTTGGACAGTCCAGCAATACAGGCTTAGGTCCACGTGGGTTTTTTTTCTTGTATGGTGGTTCATTTCCATAGGACAGTTTTGATTCTTGTTTTTTGTGTGTGCATGAACCAGAAATTTTGCTTTAAAAATATGACTGAATCTAAGTTCTTAATTTAAGTACAAATGGAACTAAAATGGTACAACAATTATTGATGAATTTTATTGCATAAAAATAAAAGAGTCATTGAACTAATGTTGTCAAAATTTTCTTGTAAATTTGTAGATTAGAGTTAATGAAAAGGTAGAAAAAGATCCATTAGATGATATTCCATTGGAAGAACGTGGAAAAATTAAAGATGCAGAAATTAATTATGTGTAAGTTTTTGTCTTGAATGCAGAGATATATACTGTAGTGACATTTTGGCAGCGGTGTCAACACTTGACATTTTGTTAGTGAGAATTTGGCAGCGGTGTCAACACTTGACATTTTGGCAGCGGTGTCAACACTTGACATTTTGTTAGTGAGAATTTGGCAGCGGTGTCAACACTTGACATTTTGGCAGTGGTGTCAACACTTGACATTTTGTTAGTGAGAATTTGGCAGCGGTGTCAACACTTGACATTTTGGCAGCGGTGTCAACACTTGACATTTTGGCAGCGGTGTCAACACTTGACATTTTGGCAGCGGTGTCAACACTTGACATTTTGCTTTATATCTTTGTAAACTTAAGCCCCAGGTCCATCAAATTTGGTCCAATGGTTGCTTATGATGACTACTTGCCAGTCAGTCATCTGACCTCGACCTTATTTCCACCACCCAGTGACTACCTCAAAGTTTTTGGATTAGGGCAATTCCTCTGTAACCATGCATGGTAGGATGACAATATTTGGTATACAAGTTGCTGATAAATAGTACATGACTGTCTTGTAGGTGTTACCTGACCTTGACCTCAACTACACGGTCCAGTGACTACATATAAGTTTTTGGATTAGCGCAGTTCCTATGTAACCATGCATGGTAGGATGACAATATTTGGTATATAGGTTGCTGATGAATAGTACACGACTGTCTGGTAGGTGTCCCTTGACCTTGATCTCAATTTTGTATTAGGTCAGTTTCTCTGTAACAATTCATTGTATATTTTAAATGATGACAATTTAATGCTATTTACATGTTGCTCATGACGTAATTTTTTTCATTACTGATGCAGAATTCAGGTGAGACATTTTTCTGTGTCCACAGTCTGCTAAAGGCAGGGTAATAATGAAGAAATATAATAAAGAGCCAGCAAAGGGATATACAAACTGTCTTAAAAAAGGATTGTAGTCACAGTACACAGGTATATTTCATAGAAAAACACCTTAGTGTGTTTAAATTACAAA
Organism: Limnoperna fortunei; assembly: GCA_944474755.1. Lineage (NCBI taxonomy): Eukaryota > Metazoa > Mollusca > Bivalvia > Mytilida > Modiolidae > Limnoperna > Limnoperna fortunei. The sequence continues at coordinate 100,517,328 of OX104115.1, forward strand.
CATGCTGCCTTTATAATCAATTATTCCAGTGCATTTGCACTACATTTTGTTACCAGATGGTATTACTTGTCAGTATATTTATCTTCTGTCTTGAAGAAGGATCCATTTCTATCAGCATTTATTGGTTTATTCAATGTTACTTTCAGGTCATGATACAAACAAATATTTTTGGAATTTTGTACAATTTGTTACAGGAAAAAATTCCAGAGTTTTCAAGACAGAAAGCTTAAAATTAGTAAAGAAGAAGTCAGCAGCTTGAAGAAAGCAAAGAAAGATGGCACACTTCATGAATGTATGCTGGATAGGTAAGTTGTATTGACACATTGTGATATATGGCCATTGTGGTCCATCATAGGACACTTCTTTCTACACACTGTTTTGGTGTTGATCTGAAATATTAAATGACTGCCAATGGGAAAATGGTTGGCTAAGTTGTAAGAAATCTTCTGAGAAATTGTGTGGCAAGTTATTCCTAAAATGTAAAAATGTGTCACATCATCCTCTATTCGAGCTTTTGGTGTTGACCCTAAATCCCAGATATTTTTGGTGTTGACCCTAAATCCCAGATATTTTTGGTGTTGACCCTAAATCCCAGATATTTAATGCAAAAGATATCTAATTCAGTAAAAAGTATACCCCAAAATATGAATGGAAACATGTTAAGAGACAATGTAATTATGTAGTTAAATATTTATTTTCAGGAGAGAAAAGATGAAAGCAGACAGATACTGCAAGTGAAAAGGAAGACAGACTGTGCTCTGCTACTTAACAAACACCATTATAGATCATCATTGAATCTACAACTGTGTAAAACGGTCTGATGATGTGTTTTAAAGTTCATCTCGAGTCTATAAAAGTTATATAATTTTTACTATTGAAACTGTTGTTTACATTTGATGACAGATTTTGTTTAATTGATCATTTGTTGCAAGTTTATATTATAAAACCTTGAAATGATCAGACTTTGTATGAAAACCATTTAATTTCCCACATCAGCTCTAAATAACTGGTTATATAGAGTATAGTAGTATTACTGTTGCTTTAAGTATAAACAATGGGAGATAACTTGCTATAAGTATTGCAAAGGGAGATAACTGATCATGTTCGATTCAGCCTGGTAGAAATATATATTTGTGAAAACAATAAAGCAGCTAATTTTTACTGATGTATTGTTTGTATTTTTCATTTTGGGACCATCCCATGGAGAAACAAATATGCCAGGGTTCTTAGGAACAATTCCAAAGAGCTTAAACGACAAACCATATTCATTTTGTAATATGCTTCTGATTTTGATCAGGACAGTTAAGCCAACACCTATACATTTATGTCATGGTTGAGAGTAGTGCAAGGTTATTGGGTAGTTATGGCGGACAAACAAGAATGTTGTTAGGTCTTTTAGCACTGAAATGTGGCATCAGAACCACATTCTTGGAGATGAGTGCCACATTCTTGGAGATGAGTATGCCACATTCTTGGAGATGAGTATGCCACATTCTTGGAGATGAGTGCCACATTCTTGGAGATGAGTATGCCACATTCTTGGAGATGAGTATGCCACATTCTTGGGAGATGAGTATGCCACATTCTTGGAGATGAGTGCCACATTCTTGGAGATGAGTGCCACATTCTTGGAGATGAGTATGCCACAGTCTTGGAGATGAGTATGCCACATTCTTGGGAGATGAGTATGCCACATTCTTGGAGATGAGTGCCACATTCTTGGAGATGAGTATGCCACATTCTTGGAGATGAGTATGCCACATTCTTGGAAATGAGTATGCCACATTCTTGGAAATGAGTATGCCACATTCTTGGAAATGAGTATGCCACATTCTTGGGGATGAGTGCCACATTCTTGGGAGATGAGTATGCCACATTCTTGGAGATGAGTGCCACATTCTTGGAGATGAGTATGCCACATTCTTGGAGATGAGTATGCCACATTCTTGGAGATGAGTATGCCACATTCTTGGAGATGAGTATACCACATTCTTGGAGATGAGTGCCACATTCTTGGAGATGAGTATGCCACATTCTTGGAGATGAGTATGCCACATTCTTGGAGATGAGTATGCCATTCTTCCACATTTCGAAGGCTCCAAAAACATAGGTCTAATATTAATCTTTCTTGTTAGTGGCCAATCGGCATGAAAAACCCCAAAAAGTAAAGGACCATCAAATGAATATTGCTGGACAGTTTCATGGAATTTGTCTTTAATTTGTGCAGACATTTCAGAAAAGATTAAAACATGTTACCAAAGCCTGTGTGATGGCATACATATTGGATTTGCAAACAAAATATATTAAGTGGTTCATCCAATACACATTCATTAATTGGGTTTATAGTTTCTAAGAAGGCACTTCAGATTTTCTCCGAGTCCAATATGATACTACATATGCAACTTCTTTTAGGCAACCATATTGAAAACTGAAACAAAACTTGGTCAAAAACAATTTCTAATCTGGTTATAAAAAACATTGTAGGAGAACATCCAATGAATATTGCTAGCCTATGAACAGTATTAAGTTTTCATTGATGCTATGATTTAGACAATGCCAATAGGTTTCCGGGTAGAAGTCCTGCTGTGACAGCTCTTCATAAACTTTGTAGAGAACCTTCCAGTACATGTTCCTGTACTATGTGGCTTCAATCAGTCCTGCTGTGACAGCTCTTCATAAACTTTGTAGAGAACCTTCCAGTACATGTTCCTGTACTATGTGGCTTCAATCAGTCCTGCTGTGACAGCACAAACTTTGTAGAGAACCTTCCAATACATGTTCCTGTACTATGTTGCTTCATCAATCCTGCTGTGACAGCACAAACTTTGTAGAGAACCTTCCAGTACATGTTCCTGTACTATGTGGCTTCAATCAGTCCTGCTGTGACAGCTCTTCACAAACTTTGTAGAGAACCTTCCAGTACATGTTCCTGTACTATGTGGCTTCAATCAGTCCTGCTGTGACAGCTCTTCACAAACTTTGTAGAGAACCTTCCAGTACATGTTCCTGTACTATGTGGCTTCAATCAGTCCTGCTGTGACAGCTCTTCATAAACTTTGTAGAGAACCTTCCAGTACATGTTCCTGTACTATGTGGCTTCAATCAGTCCTGCTGTGACAGCACAAACTTTGTAGAGAACCTTCCAATACATATTCCTGTACTATGTGGCTTCAATCAGTCCTGCTGTGACAGCACAAACTTTGTAGAGAACCTTCCAATACATATTCCTGTACTATGTGGCTTCAATCAGTCCTGCTGTGACAGCACAAACTTTGTAGAGAACCTTCCAATACATGTTCCTGCACTATGTGACTTCAATCAGCTCTGAATTTTCTCAGAAGGCACTTGAACATATATGTATTTCTATATAGTCAAATGACATAAATTTTGAATTTCCAATCAACAAAAAAAACAAACTTTGCAGAGGAACATTATGAACGTGACCAAGTTTTGTTTCAATTTTCATGTGTGCTATAAATAGGTCTCAGATTTGTGTTGCTGTTTATACTGTTGACTTTTGTTAAACTTTTCTATAGTGTCTTTACAACCGTAGTGTGCATGAAATGTTACATACATTTTCTTAGCTAATAAGCTTGGTGATCACTAGTTTTCTTAGCTAATCAGCTTGGTGATCACTAGTTTTCTGTATCAACAATCAAGACAAAGTAATTGTAGATTGTTTACATCTCCTTATTAAGCAATTTGGTAATTCACATTGTGCATATTACCAAAAACCAACATCCTCCGCATAGACACTACTGTTCGGGTTGAACAAGCGTGGATAATTATACCCACGCTTCGAAGAACCCTTGTCCATTCGTTTGTTCATCTGTCCGTCCGTAACAAAAATTTCTTTCACAATTTTCTAAGCAACTAGAGCATGTAGAAGCCCAATATTTTGTATATTGCTTTATCCTATAGTGCCATATGGTGTATATAGCCATTTCATGCTCCTGGGTCATCCACTTCCTGTTTACTGAATAGTTAAATTTTTACACATAGTTGACATACATGCAAAATTTCCGTCGCAGTTTTCAAAGCAACTATAGCTTGCAGTAGCCTGATATTTTGAATATTGCTTTATCCTAAAGTTCCATATGGTGTAAAGTGATTTTATGCTCCTTGGTCATCTACTTCCTGTTTACCAAATACTTAGGTTTTTACACCTTGTTGAATGCTAAATTTCCGTCGCAGTTTTCTAAGCAACTATAGGATGCACAAGCCTGATATTTTGCATATTGTTTTATCCTATAGTCCCATATGGTGTAAAGCAATTTTATGCTCTTTGGTCATCTACTTCCTGTTTACCGAATACTGAAATTTTTACACATAGTTGACATACATGCAAAATTTTGGGGAAAGTGGGGGTATCACTAGTGAGCATTAGCTCACAGTCCACACTTGTTATGGTGTGGTGCTAGATTGAAGTGGACACGACATAAAGTGCTGCCCTTTCAGTCCAAAAATATTGATAGCCAACAGACAGATCTAGAGGAGCATATGATGACTTATGTGGCATTAGATTGAAGTGGACACAACATAAAGTGCTGCCATTTCAGTCCAAAAATATTGATAGCCAACAGAGGATAACATGCTGACACATGTGGCAACTTTTTTTCATTAAAAACTTGTGAATTAAGTCTATCAAAATTTACCTACAGAAATTATTATTCTACAAAAAACAAATAATTTGTCCTTATTACCTCTTGAATCTTAAAAACAAGAAAGATATATAGACAAACCAGTTGACACAACACACCAACTGATCCTTTTAATATGAAATTAATTCCCATCAAAAGCAGATAAAAAACCACTCTCCGGCAAAGAGAACATAACTGGTTCCCAGATATAACCTCTGTCACACGTCATTCTCCATTTACTGCGGGACTACATTTGTCGTCTGCCCGTGACGTTTTGTAAACAAAAAAGATGTTTGTAAAATAATACACGAGATCTTATTTATTTTTATATAGTATTTTATACACTTTTGAGATACAGTTTTACTTTAAAATTACTGTGTTAGTACGCTTAGAGTATCTGCCATGAGAGATATCTCTCACAATGTCAACCAATGGTATGGCAGAGGTATTTGTGGTTGACATAGGATACCCAGAATCCTTTGTGTGGAGATTGATAAAACACAAATTTAGCCCTATTTGACCCTTAATATCTCAAAAACCATTTTAAAAAAAGGAAAATCTCTTTACATACTTCTAAATACAATGTATCATGAAACAAGGAATTTTTTTTTTTTAAATCAAAATTGGATTAAAAATATAATTTATCTTAATGGCAAAACAAAATCTGACCCCTTTTGACCCCCTTTAGTTTGAAAAGTGTAAAAGATGAAAATTAGGTGACACACTACCAAAAGCTTGTTTAGTGAGAAATCTGAAAGTAAACATTTCCTACACATAGAAATATTGGTTCCTTTTATTACAAAAACTAAACGAGATACATAAAAAACTAGAATTGTTTTAGGTTACTAAAACTGATCTCCCCTTCATATGAAAATTTTGTATTAATTTTTATCTGGAACTACGTTGTGATTGTGTTTCTATAAAAAAAAATGACAATGTTGTTAAGATGACATTGGTGGTTTTTTTTTTTTTTTTTTTTTTTTTGGGGGGGGGGGATAAAAGGTCTGCTATTTCTGGGTTTGTTGGAGCTCATATTGTGACAGAAACCTATCATAACTCATACTTTCATCAATTGTTGGATATGACCATGAATCCTGGCAATCATTGGAGATCTAAGACAATGTTCTATCTACCTACAAAGTTTTATTTTGATGGTATGTCATTTTCATAAAGGAAAAAGCAAAACTTCTAAGCCCCATGTCAAAAGACAAAAAAGTTATGGCCCAGACAAGACTATCATCAAAAGTGACCTTGAGGTCAAAGGTCAAGGTCAACCATGTTGGTATTCGACACATTGTCTTGGAGTGACTTACCTACATACCAAATATCTAAGGCCTATATGTCAAAAGACAAAAAAGTTATGGCCCGGACAAGTTTCGCTGAGAAGAATAAGAATGAGATGAAGAACTCATGGTAAAACCCATTTGTAGCTGCAAAAAATCCCATGCTGGTACGTGACACATCGGCTTGTAGTGACCTACCTACATACCAAATATCTAAGGCCTATGTCAAAAGACAAAAAAGTTATGGCCCTGACAAGACTATGGTCCAAAATATCATCAAAAGTGACCTTGAGGTCAAAGGTCAAGGTCAACCATGTTGGTACGCAACACATTGTCTTGTATTGACTTACCTACATACCAAATATCTAAGGTCTATGTCAAAAGACAAAAAAGTTATGGCCCAGACAAGTTTCGCTGAGAAGAATAAGAAGAAAAAGAATAAGAATAAGATGAAGAACTCATGGTAAAACAATGTCTCCCTTCCATGAATGGGAGACAAAATAAACATGCATATTTTAGTACATTTATTCAAAAATAAAATGACTTGAATTTGACAATACTAAAAGCGTGTTTAACAAAGAATCTCCATCCAAATTGTATAAATATTAATAAGTTGAAATTTATGAAAATTTTAAATGGCATAAAAAAACTGCATATGCATGAGATACACGAATTTTAAAATCTCATATTTTAAAAAAACAATTTTTACGTTTGGCACTTTTTCTAAGCAATAGGAAGACCTCAGTAGCCAAGTGGCTAAGGCAGTAAGTAATCTACTATTTATGTATCACATGCCTTTCGATAATGAGGCTGCAGGTCCGAGTCTCACAAGTGTGCATGATTACAATCATAATTTACAAGGATTGCCAGTTTTCCTACTGAAGGTCAGGGGTTTTCCTACTGAAGGTCAGGGGTTTTCTCCAGGTACTTCTGCTTCCCAATTAAAGCTAGTTAACACACCACTATATAGTTGAAAAATTGTTGAAAGTGTTATTAAACACCATTCAAACAAACAAACCAAACAACGACACCTGAACATGTGAATACACAAACAACGACACCTGAAAATGTGAATACACAAACAACGACACCTGAAAATGTTATTACACAAACAACGACACCTGAACATGTGAATACACAAACAACGACACCTGAACATGTGAATACACATTATAAATTCCAACCTTTATTTGTCCATATTGCTAAAATATAAAAAAAACAACTGTAAATCAGACACTAGGCTGTCTACATACAGTGATATGGATTACGACAAATTTTTATCGAAGTTTGGGGGTTTTCTCTGGGTACTCCGGCGTCCTCCCCAATAAAAACTGGATGCCATGATATAGCTGAAATATTGCTGAAAGTGGCATTAAACATGTACAACATTCAAACAAACAAACGACAAATTTGAAGTCGAATACATGTAATATAACTATCAGATAGCAACCATTTATTTTAATGTATCGTATTGTATTAATATATATATATAATGACGTGACAAAAACAATACATTTGTATTAGACCTGATTAGATATATTCTCATACAACTGTTTTCGTAAATTTAACATAGTTTTGTAATCTTTTATGTCTAAAATTTCTGAGATGGAAACTAAATGGTACTTTTGCAGGTTTACAATATCTGACTTCTCACATCTTACACAGTCAATTATTTCTAATGACAGTCTAAATGATTCTGACATGGTGTTCTCCAGTGGATAGATTGGAGCCGTCCACAAACTTAATTTTGTTGTGTTATCACCATGGCTACCAGTCGCCAATTCGTTAACATCTAGGTTACAAATAGATAAAGCCTTGCTGAAAGATCTTTGTAAAAATAGAAGATCATGTGGTGTGTTTAGTTTCTTCAGATCATCAGAAATGTGAAAAAATATGGTAACAAACTTGGTAGAATGTTTATAGAAGACTGGAATTGTATGGTAAAAGATGTCATGTGGTATGGTGTAAGATTCTAGTGTCAGATCCAGTTCTGAGCTGAGGAGGGAACAATTACTGATGATAGAGTTCTGGCCAATGGTTACAGGTAGATCACTGTGGAAAAACTCTACAACAGCACCTCTATCTACAATGGAGTCTGTTGTTAAATAAGAGTGCATTACGCATCCCTGTGAAATATCAGAAAATTTCCTCTTTTTTAAACATTCTTCACTAGCTCTGTTTTCAACCCAACTGTTGAAGATATCCATCTCCAATCCAAGTTCCTGTTGGAACTGTTTATCAAAGCAGAAGTGGTGACTAAACTCCTTGGTCGTGCCTATATGAATGAATCTTGAGGAGTTCATCAAAAGTAAGGAAATGCTGGTTCCCTGCAACAACTGGTAAATTTTCTTCCTTGTTGGTATTAGACTTGGTGTTGGGTTACTGACATTTGGAATGTGGGATGTGTATTCGATGCTAGCCTTTGGTCCAAGTGCTTGTAGAAAATCTCCATATGCATCAATTTCACATGTGATGGGAGAATTCTCTTTATAAAAGTTAATAAACATCTTGGCAACATCCATTCCAAAGAAGAAGGAGCTATCTGTGTAAACAGGATTCCCTTTAATACTTATTCCCTCGGGAAATTTTAAATGCCCCTCCAAAACTGCGCCTGTTTTATAAATTTGAGTTTCCGAGGGTTTTTGCAATACTTGGACACACGGATGGTTCATGATGTGTTTAGATGTATCTACACTGTCTGGGTCACTCAGTACATACACACCGTGTTGTGTTCCTATGGTAACAGACGATGGGTGAGCAAGAGCTGTAAATCCATTTTCTTCAAATTTCCATTGTAACTCATCATCTCCAAGATTATACACCAAGAAATCATCAGAACATGCAACAAATATTCCTGGAGGCATTCGAGGGATAAATGGCCAATACATGGCTAATTTAAAATCCAACATCTGAAACAGAGGGTTCCCCAAGGGTATAACAGAAAATATCTTGCCAAGTATGCTTGCACTTGGCATTCTTTTACTCTGACCACCAGCATGCAGCAGGAGAACTCTCTTTTGGAACAGACTAGCAGCATATTTGTCTTGTAAGAAATCTATTGCCGTCAATGTCGACCCACCATTTCCTACAATAGAGAAAACACCTTTAATAAGAAAATACATGAAGCAAGATTTATTCTCACTTTTATCACAATGATTGGTCTAACTAAATCTTGTGGCAGATCACATGCCCTTTTAACTGTCTCTGATTGGTCTAATTAAATCTTGTGGCAGATCACATGCCTTTTAACTGTCTCTGATTGGTCTAATTAAATCTTGTGGCAGATCACATGCCCTTTTAACTCACTGTCTCTGACTTTTAGAAAATCACATGAACAGTTCCATCTCATATGCTGAATTTTGATTGGTAAATACATTACAATTGCTCAGGATTATATTTTATCAGAGTGTGCAAGTTGGAATTCACTTGTCAGACAATATTTGTATATTGTACCAGACATTTGGACAATGTTATTGTCAACCCCAGCAACCATAGATGTAATCGATCCTAATTATTTATCTTTTAAAAATTTGATTACTAGAATAATTTAACTGCACACATCCAGATTTAACCCAGGTGGATCTGAGATATTGACTGTACCTACCCAGATTGTACCAGGTGGATCTGAGATACTGACTGTACCTACCCAGCTTTGGACCAGGTGGATCTGAGATACTGACTGTAGCTACCCATCTTGGATCCAGGTGGATCTGAGATATTGACTGTACCTTCACAGCTTTAGACCAGGTGGATCTGAGATATTGACTGTACCTACCCAGCTTTGGACCAGGTGGATCTGAGATACTGACTGTAGCTACCCAGCTTGGATCCAGGTGGATCTGAGATACTGACTGTACCTTCCCAGCTTTGGATCCGGTAGATCTGTGATACTTACTGTACCTACCCAGCTTTGGACCAGGTGGATCTGTGATACTGACTGTACCTACTCAGCTTTAGACCAGGTGGATCTGAGATATTGACTGTAACTTTCCAGCTTTGGACCAGGTGAATCTGAGATATTTACTGTAACTACCCATCTTCGGACCAGGTGGATCTAAATACTGACCGTAACTTCCCAGATTTGGAGCAGGTAGATCTGAGATACTGACTGTACCTACCCAGCTTTAGACCAGCTGGATCTGAAATATATTGACTGTACCTACCCAGCTTTAGACCAGCTGGATCTGAGATATTGAGTGTACCTTCACAACTTTAGACCAGGTGGATCTGAGATATTGACTGTACCTACACAGCTTTGGACCAGGTGGATCTGAGATACTGACTGTACCTACACATCTTTGGACCAGGTGGATCTGAGATATTGACTGTACCTTCGCAGCTTTAGACCAGGTGGATCTGAGATATTGACTGTACCTACCCAGCTTTGGTCCAGGTGGATCTGAGATATTGACTGTACCTACCCAGCTTTGGTCCAGGTGGATCTAAGATACTGACTGTACCTACCCAGCTTTGGACTAGGTGGAATTGAGATATTGAGTACCTTCCCAGCTTTGGATCAGGTGGATCTGTGATACTTACTGTACCTACCCAGCTTTGGACCAGGTGGATCTGTGATACTGACTGTATCTACCCAGCTTTGGACCAGGTGTATCTGAGATATTGACTGTACCTTCACAGCTTTGGACCAGGTGGGTCTGAGATACTGTTTGTACCTACCCAGCTTTGTACCAGGTGGATCCGAGATACTGACTGTACCTACCCAGCTTTGGTCCAGATGGATCTGAGATATTGACTGTACCTACCCAGCTTTGGACCAGGTAGATCTGAGATACTGACTGTACCTTCCCAGCTTTGGTCCAGGTGGATCTGAGATATTGACTGTACCTACCCAGCTTTAGACCAGCTGGATCTGAGATACTGACTGTATCTACACAGCTTTGGTCCAGGTGGATCTGAGATACTGACTGTACCTTCCCAGCTTTGGTCCAGGTGGATCTGAGATATTGACTGTACCTACCCAGCTTTAGACCAGCTGGATCTGAGACACTGACTGTACCTACCCAGCTTTGTACCAGTTGGATCTGAGATACTGACTCACTGACTGTACCTACACAGCTTTGGACCAGGTGGATCTGAGATACTGACTGTACCTACCCAGCTTTGGACCAGGAGTATCTGAGATACTGACTGTACCTACCCAGCTTTAGACCAGGTGGATCTGAGATATTGACTGTACCTTCACAGCTTTGTACCAGGTGGATCTGAGATACTGACTGTACCTACACATCTTTGGACCAGGTGGATTTGAGATACTGACTGTACCTACCCAGCTTTAGACCAGGTGGATCTGAGATATTGACTACCTTCACAGCTTTAGACCAGGTGGATCTGAGATACTGACTGTACCTTCACAGCTTTGGACCAGGTGGATCTGAGATACTGACTGTAGCTACCCAGCTTGGATCCAGGTGGATCCGAGATACTGACTGTACCTTCCCAGCTTTGGATCCGGTAGATCTGTGATACTTACTGTACCTACCCAGCTTTGGACCAGGTGGATCTGTGATACTGACTGTACCTACTCAGCTTTAGACCAGGTGGATCTGAGATATTGACTGTAACTTTCCAGCTTTGGACCAGGTGAATCTGAGATATTTACTGTAACTACCCATCTTCGGACCACGTGGATCTAAATACTGACCGTAACTTCCCAGATTTGGAGCAGGTAGATCTGAGATACTGACTGTACCTACCCAGCTTTGAACCAGGTGGATCTGAGACATTGACTGTACTTACCCAGCTTTGGACCAGGTGGATCTGAGATACTGACTGTACCTTCACAGCTTTAGAACCAGGTGGATCTGAGATACTGACTGTACCTTCACAGCTTTGGACCAGGATGATCTGAGATAATGTGACTGTACGGTACATACCCAGCTTTGGACCAGGTGGATCTGAGATACTGACTGTACCTACCCAGGTTTGGTCCAGGTGGATCCGAGATACTGACTGTATCTACCCAGCTTTGGACCAGGTGAATCTGAGATAATGTGACTGTACCTACCCAGCTTTGGTCCAGGTGGATCTGAGATACTGACTGTACCTATCCAGATTTGGACTAGGTGGATCTGAGATACTGACTGTACCTTCGCAGCTTTGGACCAGGTGGATCTGAGATAGTGTGACTGTACAGTACCTACCCAGCTTTGGTCTGGATGGATCTGAAATACTGACTGTACCTACCCAGTTTTGGACCAGGTGGATCAGAGATAATGACTGTACCTACCCAGCTTTGGTCCAGGTGGATCTGAGATACTGACTGTACCTTCCCAGCTTTGGTCCAGATGGATCTGAGATACATGTATTAACTGTACCTACCCAGCTTTGGTCCAGGTGGATCAGAGATACTGACTGTAGCTACCCAGCTTTGGTCCAGGTTGATCTGAGATACTGACTGTACCTTCCCAGCTTTGGACCAGGTGGATCAGAGATACTGACTGTATGGTACCTACCCAGCTTTGGTCCAGGTGGATCCGAGATAATATGAATTGGTAAATTCAATGGTAGTTCATTTCTCTTTAACTTGTCCTGTAGTTCAGCATCAAAAATGATTTTCTGATCTTCATCTGCTGTTGTTATGACAACTACATCCCAAAATTTGTTGTGACCACTGTCTTTATCTTTACCTGGAGAAAAGATACATCTAGTTAAATATGTTATGACAACTACATCCCAGAATCAGTTGCGACCACTGTCTTTATCTTTAACTGGAGAAAAGATGACAGTTTTAGATAATCCCAGAATTTGGTATGGCAATTGTCTTTATCTTTACTTGGAAAAAAGGTGACAGTTCTAAATATTCTGTCTTTTAAAATTCTTGTGAGAAGTTTTGTTCATTTGGAAAAACTGTATAAGGTAAATGATAAACATGATCAGTATTATTAAACAAGACCTTTGCCAATGAAATATGGCTGTATGTTTATCATACACTACAGATTGTGTTGATTCTCTGCTATCCTCGTGCCCACTGTGGTATGCCTGTTTGTGCCCATGTATAACATGTATAATGCCCACTGTGGACCAAGTACCCACTCCATGAAGTGGGCTTCATGATGGGCATAATGCCTCTTGTTGTCAAAGTGGATAACAGTTGTGGAATATGACGTTTCTACAGTAATTATAATTCCTCAATCCATACTCAGTTGAACGTAAAACATCCACCTACCTGTAAAGGGGGGGGGGCAAACGTGGACATGACACCTCACGACAGTGGGGGGCACACCCTGGTCATGGACAAAGGTAAAACATATAATCATACCCTCGTTTCTTTTTTTTTTTTGGCAAGGATACGAATTTAGTCCCATTACTCATAATGTAGCAGAGCTGGAGTGAATCACTCCCGGCACTTTGATGTCCAAAAGAAGTTGCATATATACACTTGGCCATAAGTTAGGGACCACTAGGATTTTAGCGGAGGTGATTTTTTAAAACCAATATTTTTATCAATATATAACTATCCATTGTTCATTTCACGTTTCTTTTAAAATAGTCGACTATTTTAAGGAAGTTTATGATTTTAATATTCAAAATGTATAGAAAAGACCAAGATGTAATTTGTAAAAATATGCCATAAAACTGCAAAATCATAACTCAAAAAAAGTTTCAGTTTGAACTGCTGGTAATGTTACATACAAAGAGTTGGCAGGTTGAGGGTTATTAAGATGTAAGAAGAAATCATTTTTAAACATTTATTCACAAGAAAAGAGTCAGTATCGTGTGTATCCACCGGTGCAATTCTTGAACTCGTCTCCTCATGCTCTGGACAAGTCTCTGAAGTCTATGCTGAGGGAATCGCCGCCACTCCTGAATTAAAGTATCACTCATTTCTTGAATGTCTGACATGGAGGGTCACGTTCATTCACTTTTTGGCTGAGATAGTCCCAAACATGCTCTATCGGATTCATATCCGGAGACATGGCAGGCCATAGTAATGTCTCAGTTGCCTCATTTGCAAGATAATCTTTGACGATGTGTGCTCTATGAGGTCTTGCGGTGTCGTCCATGAACAAGGGTCTGTTTCCAAGTGGATGCGCATCAAAATGGGGCACAATACGGGGGGTCCAGAATCTGATCTCTGTATTTTAAAGCAGTTAATGTCCCATCTAATGGATACAAGTCTAACTTACAGTCATATGCGAAGCAGTCCCAAACTGTCACTCCGCCACCACCAAAAGCTGTAGATCCCAGAACATGTGCAGGATCCAAAGCTGTGATGCATTGATGCCATACCCGCATCCTACCATCAACTGTTTTCAGAAGAAAACGACTTTCGTCGGACCAATGAATTCTTTTCCAAGAGCGAATATTCCACCAGATATGGTAACGCACCCACTGCAGCCGAGCATCCTTATGTCTTTGTGTAAGTGCTGTTGCTTAATTAGTCTCCAAGCTCGAAGTCTTCCGCAGTTTAGACTTCTGTTTACTGTCCGTCTACTGATTCTAACATGGTCATTCCATCGACTGAGCAACCTGTTTGCAGTGGTAAAAGATTGTTGTCTAGCAAGTCTTTGAAGTAGTCTATCTTCTCTCTCTGTTGTCTTCTTCTGATCTTGGCCTTTCCCAACAATACCAGTTTCATTATATTGTCTTATTAGCCTACTGATGACAGAATGGCTAACATTGAACCTATCTGAAACCTAACGGTATGTCATTCCAGCCCTTATACCAACTGCTTGCCATCTCTCTGCATCTGCTAGTTTTCGACGTACCATGTTGATATGATTTCAAAACAGGATAAATTTTACCTGTTACGCACACGTGCACATGATGAAATGAAAAAAGGCGCCAAACTTGGGTTTTCAAAAGCTGAGGGTAGTGTTTTTATGCCACCGAGACGACATGTCGGGGGGCATTAAGTTTTACTCATGTCCGTCCGTCTGTCTTTACATCTGTACAAATTTCCGTCAAGCTTTTCTCAGAAACCATACATCAGAACAATTTGAAATTTCGCAGGGTGGTTCAGTATCACAAGTTGTACCTCCTTAGCGACTTTCAGACCTGTCGAACAACTACTTCCTGTTTGGGACTGGGCCGATATGAAAATGTGTTAACATGAGTATGAAAATTTCCGTCAAGCTTTTCCCAGAAACCGTACATGAGAACAATTTGAAATTTGGCAGGGTGGTTCAGTATCACAAGTTGTATGTCCTAAGCGACTTTCAAACCTGTCGGACAACTACTTCCTGTTTGCGACTGGGCCGATATGAAAATGTGTTAACATGAGTATGAAAATTTCCGTCAAGCTTTTCTCAGAAACCGTACATGAGAACAATTTGAAATTTGGCAGGGTGGTTCAGTATCACAAGTTGTATGTCCTAAGCGACTTTCAGACCTGTTGGACAACTACTTCCTGTTTGGGACAGGGCCGATATGAAAATGTGTTAACATGAGTATGAAAATTTCCGTCAAGCTTTTCTCAGAAACCGTACATCAGAACAATTTGAAATTTGGCAGGGTGGTTCAGTATCACAAGTTGTACATCCTAAGTGACTTTCAGACCTGTCGGACAACTACTTCCTGTTTACGACTGGGCCGATATGAAAATGTGTTAACATGAGTATGAAAATTTCCGTCAAGCTTTTCTCTAAAACCGTACATGAGAACATTTTGAAATTTGGCAGGGTGGTTCAGTATCACAAGTTGTACATCCTTAGTGACTTTCAGACCTGTCGGACAACTACTTCCTGTTTGCGGTTAGGCCGCTATGAAAATGTGTTAACATGAGTATGAAAATTTCCATCAAGCTTTTCTCAGAAACCGTACATGAGAAAAATTTGAAATTTGGTAGGGTGGTTCAGTATCATAAGTTGTATGTCCTAAGCGACTTTCAGACCTGTCGGACAACTACTTCCTGTTTGCGACTGGGCCGATTTGAAAATGTGTTAACACGAGTATGGAAATTTCCGTCAAGCTTTACTCAGAAACCGTACATTAAAACAATTTGAAATTTGGCAGGGTGGTTAAGTATCACAAGTTATACGTCCTAAGCGACTTTCAGACCTGTTGGACAACTACTTCCTGTTTGGGACTTCCTTTAGCGGGGGCATCCATGTCCCATGGACACATTCTTCAATTTTTTAAATCTCTATTGTTATTGTATGGTGAATCAAGCGATTTAAAAATTTTAACAATAGATACTACAAACCTAGCTTTTGTTGACAACATATGTACAAAGAACCAGAAACAATTAATTTTTTTATTTATTTGAAGCAAAACCTGGTGGTCCCTAACTTTTGGCCAAGTGTATACAATCAGACGTGATCTTGATATCTTTCGATAGTGTCACCATTTTTTTATCAGTTTCGTGTTTAAAATCGATCATTATTGATACGTGATAGTTATTGCCATTTTTAATAACCCGCTGTGCGTTGTGTATTAATTGACATCTCAAAAGACCATTTTTACCTTGACCTTAGACATATAAAAGTTATTTCAATTGGCCTAACTCAACAAATGCAATTGTGCAGAAAATTCAACCCGATATTCATTACATATATACTAGCAGGGGTCACCACACTCTAAAAAAGTAGGGAGAAGTGACTTCTCCCTGGCAGCCAAACAGGGAGAAGTCAGGCCCTGATAGGGAGACTTCAGGAGACACTAGGGAGAAGTCAGGGGGACCGTACAAATAATTAATTTCGCAATAGTTACATACATTGTTCATTTACATCAATTTCCAGGATCATTTCTCTTGTGTTTTAAAACCATAACACACTTAGATAAATAAACTGATTCAGTTTTTTTTCTTTCTTTTTCATTACTATTCATGGTATGCAATATCAAACAGCACATAACCTTTTGGCTTTATCATAAAATCAATGAAAAAACACCAGATATAGGCACTATTTTTCAATCTACTTCAGTACTTGTAGCCGTACAAAGGATTCACAAATAAAAATAGATCAACAAAAATATTTGTATATGTGTAGACATAAACTTCATTCATGAGTTCTTGTATCATAATATTCCTAACAGTTTTGTGATGGTTGTTATTTTATACTAGTATTTAAGTGTGATTGTGCTATTTTATATTTATTTCGTTATTTGCTTCTCTGGTTGATTATATCATAACCTTGGGCAAAGCCATTTTGGGAAGGGATCACCGGGTCTATTCTTTGACTCCGGCCGGGGTTACCTACTTAGAGTATATATATACAGTTCGATCCCGGCCGCGAGGATTTTGGGAAGGGTAGCAGACGACATAGGCAAATATCCAGATAAACAGTAGGTTTATCTATTAAATTGTATAATTGAATATAATACATATTACTTTTATCTTCACTTGGTTACAACGATGTATTTATTTGTTATTCTCCATAATAAATTTATGGAACTTTAAAACAGCGTTTGTTTTGAAATATTTAAGAACTCGGGAAAAGTCACTCCCGTGACATTTTGGGGGCTCGTCCGGGATCCGATTATAAACAAAGAAGCCTTTTACCAAAAAAAAAAAAAAAAAAAAAAAAAAATATGCTTTTATGCTAGTCATGGATTCGGCGAAAAAATTTCCTTTCTTTCGTCAATTTCGAACATCGGTTCAACTTTAGGCAATGTTGCATTGCATGAAACTCCGAAATATCTTTCGGGATTAAAAAAGAAAATAATTGAAAAACGGAACTCAGATCCTTGTAACCAAGTGTAATATGGAGTAGGCATTGCCAAAATGCGAGCACAGACAATATAGTCTTTTATTATCAATATATAATGTACATTTCATAATTGACGTTACTTCCGAATACCCTAAATGTTCCTCTAAATTCCAGTGGTCACGTGACGTCTTTCTGTGTAATGGTGACGTCACATGAAATGTAATTTGATTGTCAGTTTTTAAAGATCGATTTAGAGATTGCAAAAAAATTGCATGAAATTTTTGTTGTCATTTTTAAATATAACATTAACTTTTTATCGTTGTCAAATTTATTTTTAAGTCTTTCTTTAAAATTAAATTTAGTGCTTCTTCATTTACTTTGTTCCAGTTTTTTTACGATATCAACTTCCGGACGAAAAAATATCAATATCAGCATTAAGCAGATTTTGATCACGCGATTTCATTTTGATCACATGACACGTAATTGCCGTAGAGCTCACCGCTCTTCGCGGGCAGCTTCGCTGCCCGCTGCGAGCTGTGCTCGCTATGATGTGCCTGTAAACATGAAACACAAACAATCACAAGAAAAATCATACTTACCGCGTCACCAGAATCAAAGTTCCGACATAGAAGCCGACGAGTTTGATTCTTTTATCTCAAATCACACCAGTGAAATACACAAGGATGAAACAAACGTTTCTCCTGCACGCGAATTTAATTCGCCACAGCAAGATGCTGACGTAAATGACCAAATTTTGTGCGAACATGTACATGAACCATTCACTAAAGATGATGTTCAAAGTCACAAACAACATAAATACTCTTTGAATAGTCTGACCACTCATGATGACAACGAAACTTCACAAATATTTAATAAAATCAATGCTAGGAGGAGTGGGTCTGACTTGTTCCCTCATTATTCTCACGATGAGACGCCTCTAAAGCGCTAGAACTTGTGTTGAAGATCCGCATGGACGTTTGACGTATGACCAAAGTAAAGCTCGGCGCTTTGATGACGTCACGAAATCCAATCACGTAACCGGTGCTAGGTCAAATTTCCACCCGGCGTCCGACAAAAGTTCTATGAATTTTCAGTTATTTGACGAATTATTAACATATGAAAATGACAAAGAACAATCAAAAGCTAATGCTTTAAACTTTCCAAGACCTAGTTACAATATAAACGCGTCGGGTAGTCGAAGTGTGGATCAATATGAGACGAGAGCAAACAAACAGGACATAACAGGTGCGAGCACCGTGATTGACAAGACTGGTCTGTCCGGTTACGGAAATCGTAGAATTTCCGTTCCAAGAGAAGATCTTGGCTCGTTTGAAAACATAACCGAAACTAGACGCATGACCTGTGACGCAAATCAAACTCAAAACGAAATTAGTTTTGGCAGAAACTGTGACAATGCGATGCAAATTTCACAAACATCACCATCCGGACATGATATGCTAACTGCAACCCGGAAAGGGTCAGACACAACGGGTCGTAGGGGCTCATTGGCGGCCCATAAAGACCGTAAAGAGATAACAAAGAGGGTTGGTAGAAAGCAAAAAGACCCTGACACTTATGACGGAACTCAAGTCGAATGGCAAGACTACATTTGCCATTTTGAGCAGGTCGCTCTTTGGAATGACTGGTCGGAAGATGAAATGGCCGCTCAATTGGCCATGAGTCTCAGAGGCACCGCCCAACGTGCATTGAGTGAAATCAATAAAGATGACATTTTCGATTACGAAAAACTAAAAAATTCCCTTACACAAAGATTTTGTCCGCCAGAAAGGGAGTCGGCCTTTCGTTGTGAGTTCAGAAATAGGAGAAGGAAACGCGATGAATCTGTAGCTGAATATGGCTACGCTCTAAAACGGTTAGCTACTCGCGCTTTCCCTTCAATGCCGCTAAGAGTAACTGAAAGTCTTATTATTGAGCAATACATTTCAGGAATTGGGGATACCGATATGAAAAAGCATGTACAATTTTCACACCCAAGCACGCTAGACAAAGCCATATCTCTGGCTCTCGAGTACGAAGCTTTTGAAGGCACTCAAATAATGCCTAGGAAACCTAAAGCCGACGAAACGTCGGTTTGTTCTGCCATTAAGGCAGAAGAGAGAACAAACTCGAGTGTGACGTCTGACGCTCTTTTGACAAAATTATTGACAGGTATTGGGGAAATGCAAAAGACTATGACAGAATTGGCCCAAAGTCGAGTAAACAGACCAAATGACACTTCAAATCGGCAATGCTTTTATTGCAAAAAGGAAGGTCACATAAAAAGAAATTGTCCACAGCTCAACCGACAAAATGTCGGCAGAAACAATAATAGAAATAGACAGGGCAGTCAATCCAATAATGGTCCCCTAAATCATAGGCAGACCTACAATGGTCATTTGAATGATAGACAGGCCCATAATTACCCTACAAATTACGGACCTGGGTCCAGCAATAACTCAAATTACGGACATACATATCCTGAAATCTCGAATTTCGGACAGGCTCGCCAGGGTTCTACAAATATCGGACACAATTACAATGGGTCTACAGATTATGTCAAACCTGAAATTTACCCCACAAAACATGAACAGCCTAGCAGTGTTTCTTTAAAATAGAAGGGACTGAGTTTGAGGCCGGTAGCTCAGTCCGTAGGGAAAGGGAAAATGATAAGATATTAGAAAGGCCGTCTCCGTTGATTAAAATATGTAGTATTTCACAGTTTTGTTGGTTTGCCGATATTTCTATTGGAAATACAAGCATTGACATGCTTGTTGATACCGGGTCTGACGTGACCCTCATCTCGTTAGACAATTTTGAAAAATTTAAACCAAACACGTTTGTTTTGGGTAAAATATCTACGAATTTGACAACCGCAGATGGCGATCCTTTAAATGTCGCCGGGATAGCAACTATCCCTCTTTGCATCGAAAAACATTTTGTTTATCATTCTGTGGTTGTGGCCGACTTAGGGGAACTAGATGGTATTTTAGGAATGGATTTTCTAACCAAAAATGAAGTATCGTTTGATATATCAAAGGGTTTATTGATGTCCCCAAATTTTCAAGTGCAGATGCACAGGGATAAGAATAAGCGTGAAATTTGCGCTAGAGTGCATCTCTCTCACACTGTCCACATTCCGCCGAAGTCCGAAATTTATGTTGAGGGAGAAATAAGGGGTCACTTACCAAACGTTAAACAAGGTTGTCTAGAACCTTTAGATCAATTTAGGGGGAGTAGAGATCTTCTTATGCCAAAGTCAATTGTGAATTTATCCACAGAAAATGTAATATTTTCTATTATGAATCCTACCCATGAGCCGAAAATAATTAAGCAGAACGTTCAAGTTGCATCCGTGCAACCAATTGAATGTGTTATAGAGTGCGATCCGGATAGTTTGCCTAAACGTGTCGATACACGCCAGAAACAAATTATGTTACCCGAGCATCTGCAACAATTAGTTGACAAGAGCTCACAGAAGCTTACGCATACGGAACGCGATCGACTTGCTTCGGTAATAGCAGACTACGCCGATGTTTTCGTTGGCCCGGATGGCAAATTAGGACACACCGATTTGGTTCAACACGAAATCGAAACTTCCGATTCGAGGCCAATAAAACTGCCTCTCCGCCGCCTTCCTATAACGCAACGCGAAACAGCAGAAATCGAAATCGACAAAATGCTGGAACAAGGAATAATTGAACCCAGTTATTCTCCATGGGCCGCTCCCATTGTACTAGTAAAGAAGCGTGATGGGTCCACTAGATTCTGTGTCGATTACCGTCGGCTTAATTCGATCACGAAAAAGGACGCGTACCCGCTACCACGCATTGACGAATCCTTAGACGCACTCGCAGGAGCAAAGTACTTTTGTTCCGCTGATATGGCAAGTAGCTTTTGGCAGGTAGATGTGGCCGAAAAAGACAGACCTAAGACTGCTTTCATTACTCATAAAGGGCTGTTTCAATGGTGTAAAATGCCCTTTGGACTCGCCAACAGCCCTAAAACCTTCGAAAGGTTGATGGAATTAGTTTTATCGGGGTTACATTGGGACCGATGTCTTGTATACATAGACGATCTTATCGTCTACGGTAAGACCTTTACCGAGACACTAAATAACTTGGTCGCGGTTTTCGAAAGACTAAGAACAGCAAACCTTAAGCTTAAGCCTAAAAAGTGTGTCTTTTTCCAAGATGAGATCAGATATTTGGGGCACATAGTCTCGGAAAATGGTATTAAATGCGATCCAGATAAAATAGAATCCATTGTGAATTGGCCCACACCGCAAAACGTGAGCGAAGTCAGGAGTCTGTTAGGCATTGCTTCTTATTACAGGAAATTTATTCCTGCATTTTCGGAACTCACGTTTCCAATAAACCGCCTTACTAGAAAAAACTGCAAGTTTGATTGGACAGACGAATGTGAAGCTGCCTTCCGAAAGTTAAAGCTAGTTCTTACGTCACCACCCATCCTGTCATACCCCACACCAACAGACAAATTCATTTTAGATACAGACGCTAGTTTGTTCGGCATAGGTGCCGTATTGTCGCAAGTTCATAATGGGGAAGAACGCGTTATCGCGTACGGGAGTAAAACGTTGTCCAGATCCCAAAGTAAATACTGCACTACCTATCGCGAACTACTAGCCGTGGTAACTTTTGTAAAACAGTTTCGGCACTACTTATATGGTCGAAATTTCTTGATTCGAACAGACCATTCCTCCCTTATATGGCTAAAAAATTTCAAAGAGCCAGAAGGGATGCTGGCGCGGTGGATATCCCTCTTGGACACCTATGATTACGACATTTCTCACCGCCGCGGCACAGCACACGGAAACGCAGACGCACTTAGTAGGAGACCTTGTCGCTCATGTAAAAGGACGGATTGTCCTCAATGCTTCAATAGCAACAAAATTGTTGCACCTATTAACAACATGGTCCACGAGAACTCAAGGAAGAGTTCCACTGCCGATTCCAACTGGCTGCAACAGTGGTCCCAAACTGAACTGACAAATTTTCAACAAGACGACGAGAGTATTAAGACAATCAGCAAGCATTTGCTTGGAAGTAATTCTAAACCCGAAATACATACACCCAATCAAGATCTAGTCGCGCTTTTGAGACAATGGGACCTATTGAAAATTGTGAATGGGTTGCACTTTAGAGAATTACATGATAACAACGGGTCCATTTCTCTTCAGCTAGTTGCGCCAAAACCTATCAGGTTCCAAATCATGCAGCAATTGCACAACTCAAGGACCGCCGGACATCTCGGTCGAGAGAAAACTTTAAGCAAAGTTAGGTCACGATTTTATTGGCCCGGAATGTCAACCGACATAGCGAGATGGTGTCAGACATGTATTGTATGTGCCCGCGCTAAATCCGGTCCGGGGATAGGAAAGTCACCTATGCACCACTACACGGTTAGCAAACCGATGGAGTGTATCGCGATAGATATAATGGGTCCCTTACCGGAGACCGATAACGGCAATCAGTACATAATGATAATCGGTGACTATTTTTCACGCTGGAAAGAAGCCTATGCGATACCCAACCACACGGCTATAACAGTAGCCGATAAGCTAACCACTGAGTTTATATGCAGATTCGGCGTACCCACTCGCATCCATACCGATCAAGGAAGAGAGTTTGAATCCGGGCTATTCTCTGAAGTTTGCAAGTTATTGGGGGTTAACAAATCACGCACTACGCCGTACCACCCACAGTCTGACGGGATGGTAGAACGCTACAATCAAACGGTACAAGTTATGCTTTCGATGTACGTTGATGAGAATAGGTCAGACTGGGATGACCACTTGCCGTATGTGATGATGGCTTATCGGGCCTCAAAACATGAAAGTACTAAATGTTCGCCCAACCTATTGATGTTGGGACGCGAGGTTCAACTACCCATAGACTTAATTATGGGAACCCCTCCGGACACGGATAGTAATGTAATACGCACTTGCGAATATGTGGAATGGGTAAAAAGTGCACTCGAACGTGCGTATCAATATGCTTTTGAAAATATGCAATCTAGTTTTCAATCTCAAAAACGATATTATGACACTAAATTAAAATTTAGAAAGTTTTATGATGATCAGCTTGTGTGGTGCTGGTACCCCCCGCTAGCGAAACAAAAACTAGGACTCGGCTGGACAGGACCATATCGGATCGTACGAAAAATATCTGATATTACATATCAGATTACGTCTTGTGAAACGGGAAAGATCAAAACGGTTCATGTAGATCACTTGAAACCAGTCGAAGGCAACGGTCGCGAGAATGAATTTCTAAACGTCACACCACTAGGAAACTCCTACTAGCACTGTTATTGATTTGGATGATAATAATAATGAAGACTCGCCAAAGAGTCCACCCACTCCAGAACTCAAATATACGAAGAAGGGCAGACTAGTCAAACCGAGAATCTTGTATTCTCCATAACTAAAAAAAAAAAAAAAACAAACAAACTATTATTTAAATAAGGAAATAACTCATTTATCATTTATTTGTCAACATGTGTTGATATACAAAAATACTGATACATATTTATTATCATATAAAATAATTTAGGTTAGATATGTCTGTATGGCACAGGTGTTTGTTGTTCTCCACATTTCTGAGGCGCCCGTTTTGTGCTTCTTGTGCATTAAGTAATACCATGGGCAAAAGCTTTCGGTGATGCCAAGTAAGTACTTGGGTTTCTACCGGTAAATGGTAGGGTTTTTTTTTTTAATACTGTTTGGTCTGGCTAGGTAAATAGTCAGGTTTGTGAAGCAATTTGGCTTCATGGGGCACAGTCTGTGTGGAGCCACAATAACGCATCTTGTGCCATGAGAATATGTTCTGTTACTGAAAGTGCATTTTTGTTTTCAGCAGCCATGGACATTGATGAAGATAACGTTTTAGACTTTGACGAGGATGAGTTTGACCTCGATGCTGACATAAAGGAACTAGTGTCTGCAAATCCAACCAGTTCTCAGGATCTAGGACAGACTTCCACAGAGGTTGTCTATGTTACTGGCGGTCACATGGTATGCCCAGTGTCAGGCTGTAATGCAGGAAAGTTTCCCACCAAAGGGAAGTTTACGCGTCACTGGACAGAGAGACACACCAGGTTCTCTATGCGATATGTGTGTGGACTGGGTTCATGTCGTACAGCCTGCAGACGTCGTTACGACATGAAGATGCACATAAAAGATGTCCACCGTGTGTCCGACATGAAGAGAGT
Organism: Limnoperna fortunei; assembly: GCA_944474755.1. Taxonomy (NCBI): domain Eukaryota; kingdom Metazoa; phylum Mollusca; class Bivalvia; order Mytilida; family Modiolidae; genus Limnoperna; species Limnoperna fortunei. The sequence goes on from OX104115.1 coordinate 100,542,090, forward strand.
CGAGGAGCTGGTATCCAGGTGCAGCCAGACCATGTCGAGGAACAGAGGCTTTCTGCCTCCTGGAAGTATGGTATATCGAGGACGAACATCGCGACAGAGCACACAATCTTTTGTAACCTCCTCTGAAACCTCTACCACAACTACCTCGTCAGGTATTCCGAAACCCAACGTATCTGCAATTGCTTCTTCTGACATTATCAGTACTGCCTTCCACCTTGCCTCCACAGATAATTCGGACGATCAACATTTTAACGTTGTTCTGGGTCCTGAACCTCCTGCAAACCTCTCTATTACTTCACACCAGAAAATTTCGCTACAAGACTACAGACTTCGCCAGTCTTCAGAAGCTGATCTTAGGAGCGTCCTGACAAAGTCTAGTGCCTCCGCCAGCACGGTTTCTGTGCCCAGTACCAAAGACGCAACATCTATAGATTCTAGGTCCACCTCTTCAGGGACCACTACTGTCCCTGCTTCTTCTACTACGGGTGTCGTCAGTTCACGGCCTGTCACTACTCAGGGTAGCCAAACTTCTTGTTTGGAATTACCCCCCTTGATCCTGCCACCTCTGCCAGAGAGTCGAGAAGAACTCCAAGCCTACATCCGTTGGTGCTGCCTTTCTATGGATCAGATAGGCAGACAGCGTGAGGCAGCGAAGCAAGCCTTGACAGAGATGGGAAGCCAGATGGACGAGGAGAGGAAACAGCGAAGGAAGCTTGAATCAGAGGTCAGACGGCTTCAGCGCGAAATTAGTGAAATGAAGTGGAAGGATGCGTTCTTCGCCACCGTATTTCCAGCCCCAACAACAGATGCGTCCGAAGAGTAGGTCCTAGAAAATAAGAAGAAAAAAAAAAAACAATTATTAGTGACATTTTCCAAGACTATATATTTTTACTTGTATTGTTGTTGAAATTTTATTCTATTGTAAAATTGTATATTATGGTTAACATTATAGTAACTAGTACTTAGTGATAATATGAAACTAGCACTGTGTGAAGGATATATAGACTATAAGATATTTGTTAATATTTTGTTTAATTGATATTTAATTTTCACATACCTGTAATCACCATCCTCTTCATTATTCAAACATGTAAGCTGGGTATTTCTCTAGACTAATGTTCGATGAACATTAGGTCTTAAGGGGAGGAGAGTGTGATGGTTGTTATTTTATACTAGTATTTAAGTGTGATTGTGCTATTTTATATTTATTTCGTTATTTGCTTCTCTGGTTGATTATATCATAACCTTGGGCAAAGCCATTTTGGGAAGGGATCACCGGGTCTATTCTTTGACTCCGGCCGGGGTTACCTACTTAGAGTATATATATACAGTTCGATCCCGGCCGCGAGGATTTTGGGAAGGGTAGCAGACGACATAGGCAAATATCCAGATAAACAGTAGGTTTATCTATTAAATTGTATAATTGAATATAATACATATTACTTTTATCTTCACTTGGTTACAACGATGTATTTATTTGTTATTCTCCATAATAAATTTATGGAACTTTAAAACAGCGTTTGTTTTGAAATATTTAAGAACTCGGGAAAAGTCACTCCCGTGACAGTTTGTTATGAACATGCCATGTTTATCTGAGCAAATTTCCAAAGAAGATATATAGCATAACATTACATTAAACCCAAAAATAATTCTTCTGTTCAGCACACTTCCACTTGGACAAAGTTGTGCTGATCCAAATTGCTTCATGGGACACTACAGAACTTATCATGATGTCAATAATTTACTATACATCTTTATTCCTTCAAGTGGAGCTAATATACTTATTAAAGAAAATTGTTAAAGTATAATACTCTTTGAAAGAACTGAAGTTTGAAACCAATTTAAAGTGTTTGTTTGTCAAAAAATTACGATTTTTCATTATGGGCCGTTGTACATTACTTTTCTTTGTTGTTCACTTCCGGTAATTAGTCACATCCGTTAAGTAAACAAATGGCGCGTAATACATTTGAAAGACGTAAATCGTTTGAAAATATGTTAAATACCCATATTGTTTGCCGTTTTTTATTGGAATTACACATTTAATGATAAATTGGTAGTCTGGGTGGAGTATTTGGACTAGATTTACAGGTATCTTATGTGAACCATAGGGCGACTTAAGGGAAACGACAGGGAGACTTCGACTTCGCTTTTGAGGCGCCTAAGGGTGACTTCTGACAGGTCCTAGTAGGGCGACTTTGTCGCCCATTTCGCCCAGTGTGGTGAGCCCTGTATACTAGTACTTAACAGCTGTGCAATGCTTAAACAAAATTGGTTGGAGTAATTCTCACCGGCAATTAATTTTCACCACCTGATCTTTAAACAACTTTTGTGAAAAAGTGGCATTTTAAAAATGATAAGCATAACCTGTCTTGGAAGTAAGATAGTGGAATCTGTCCAATGAAGCCATTGCCATCAATTTTAATGACAAAATAAAGGCACATATTTGCAATCAGCAAAATGCTGAGTATTGCTTCAGTCACTTAAATGGCGAGATTCTCTGACAAGTCGTCAAATAATATTAATTTCAAGTCGGAGCATATTACCGACCAGTGGGGACCGATGTCCAGCAGTACAGTTTACGAGACAGACTAAATATAAAACTAATTGAAGCATGCATTCGAAACCAAAAGCATGCTACGCGTTATTGAAGAATAACTGAGATGTTATATAACTACTGGAATATTGCACACAAATTTCCCCCTGACCTTGCTGCGGAACCGTAACTCTTAAGGTCCTTTGACATGTCAAACGACCTCAAGAGCTACGGCTCCGCAGCTACCCCTGTACCCCTGACCATATTTCCCATATACTCAAAATTTTTTTAAAGAAAAAAGAAAAGGTTTAACTCTAGATAATATTTCACTGTGTGATCGCTTGTATGGCCTCTTTTACCTCGTAATGCAGAGTAATTCTTAAGAACATTACTCATATATTGTGATATTCCAGGGTCTCCCATAATGTTGACAGGTGTCCGTTTTCATTGACCAGAGTTGTCTTTCCTAAGGAATACGCTATTAATTTCCCAAATGCGGATTGACCACGTTACTTTTTCCGGATTAAGTCGGAGACATTTAATCTATAAATTCAAAATGTAATTATTATCATAATAAGTCACTATATATAACGAGATATTTTTTTGATAAAACCAAACAACTGTTTGTGAGTGGTCAGATAATATTTTAAATCATAATTGTTTATAGATGCTCTACCAAGAAACTTTAGATTTAAATTTAGCTCTATTAAACACAATAAATTACTTTTGTCCATCATCGTATCATGTAGAAACATATAATGAATTTACTGGGTACGAGATTGTTCCATATTTAGTGGACGAGAATGTTCCAGTGGTACATATTTTATGGGGACGAGAATGTTCCATTGGCAGTCGCGTAGCTAGGTTCTGATTGCAGTGCACGCAAAACTTACGGCTGGGGGTCTGGGGTCCGCTCCGCGGATATAGCCTTTTAGAACTAAATTTAAAGTGTATGGAAGCTTACCCAGTCACGAGCATTCAAAAACCTTTATTTCAATGCATTTTTAAAATACTTTTTTGGTAAGAATTTGCAATCTTCCAGCCAGGGATGTTCCAATGATTGATTAAAGGAATAAGGACAAAATGATATGAATAAAACGAGTTTTACGAGAAATCATATTTTAAAAACGAAAAAGAAAATGATCTAAGTAAACGATCAGACCAAAAACACAATATATCCCACAACAATTTAAAACTTGGCGATCTATTAAATTGCAACTAAAACTATATGACTATAGTCATTAACCAGCTGTACTTTTAGGAAAAAGGAATCTATTTTCCGACACGATTCAGCTGCCTTCTTCATTTTGTGTGATTCGGGATTACGCCATGTAGTAACATCGCACCAAAAGTAGGATAATTTCCGGACTGAAAAGTACCTAGACATATAGAATGAGTATAGTTGGAGAATTTTTGGACTGCAAACTACCCAGAACATATAGAATGAGTATACCTCTTCCTCTTCCCTTGTCCTTTCTTTTTCATATGTTCGATCTCTTCTTATTATCTCTTAATGATATATAATTGTTTTCGGGTACGATTGAGTAGTTAGGTGAAAACCATATTCTACAATATAGTTCATGTTGTAAGTGATAAAATGGCTAATTTAATATTAAAGAAAATATTTCATTTACAGTTTTTCGTATTTGTTAAATCCTTCAAGCTTTAAAATACATTTTGTTGTCCCGATCTAATAAGAAGAAGTAAAGATGTACAAAATTGCATATTAATGCGCGCTTTACCAGTGTCTATCTCGGTAGTATGAATAGATCGATTTAATTTTTATTTTTGGATTATTTTACTATCTATAGGGTAAGCCTAGTATTTTTATTAGTGCATTCTATTCTTGACATAGTAAAATGTATATACTTGCGTTTCTTTTATTAATTAGTTATTTAATTTGATACGAAAAAGGCATTTAAAAATTTTGTTATGTTATATTACGTAATGTATTTCATCGCTTACATTGTATTTCTTGGGTAAACTTCGTAATTTGTTTATGCATTCTTATTTTAACATGATAAAATGTATTTTTTCTGTTTCTTTTATAAGTTACCTAGATAATTTGATAATAAAAGTGGATTTTTAGATTTTGTTTAACGCGCTTGTGACCACTCATCCAGAAATCCTTGATCTTATTTCTGGATTATTTTATAATTTATAAGGTAGAAAATGGAACCTTTACGTAGAAAATTAGTCAATCTTGAACATTTAATTTAATTTCCCTGGGTTTTGTTTATTGACGGTTTCGAAATCCCAAACTCTCGTGAACGATTCGTGTGTGGTAGACGAGTGGTGGTTTTAAGGGGGCGCTGAGATATTTCTGTGATGTGATTGTATATTAGATGTGCCTTGTTTATTTGCTAATTGATTATTTATTACCTGACACTGAACTTTGATGAAAGGTAAAAATGAAAGACCAATTAGACTCGCATAGTAAGCCGCTAAAATGCAAATTTAGATTATGATTTTTATATGAAAATTAGATTTTCAAACAGGCATGTTATTTAAGAAAATTGATGTCTGAATCAGTGAAAAATGTCGTAGAAATTAGTAGGGAAAAGAAATTTCTCAATAATAAAAAAGCACAATAGATATAGATTTTTATTTAATTCAAGATTTAAAAATTTTGGTTTTAAGCTATTTTAACGAAGCAAGTTATATATATAATAATACAAAATAAAAAAAATTCAGTTACGTTCGAATAAAGGTCATCAACATCATAGAAGTTAATAATCTCATAAATTGTTTTGCAAAATAAGACTCTAATTGTTTTGTTTTTTTTATTTTTTTTTATTTTAAATTCTGAAAATTTTATATAAAGTTCTTAGCAATGTTTATGCACATGAATGCTAGTTTGACGTTTGAAATACATTTAATTGCAAATCTTTTGAAACAATTTTAATTACAGTGAAATTAAATCAATAGAAATTGTAACTTGTCGGTATGTTTTCTTTGATTTTCCGAGGACGCGATATCTGCCGATCTAACATTCACATTTTTCCCCCACAGAACCACGTGACTATGGTCAATGTATTTTTATTGGTAAACATTTGTCTTTCCAAAACTTTGTTTTTCTTTTATTAAAGTACTCTGCTCAAAGTTCACAATCGTCTATATTTGTCACTCTTACAGCATATGATGAAATTTTTATATAAAACAAATTGAAAAAAATAAAATATATTAAACCAAATCGGATACACCTATAAAATATAAATCGAACATCTCTGGATATGGGTTGAACCCATACCTTTTCTTGTTATAAAACAAAAATTGCCGATTGTGCACGCAGGTGCGTCGTTGCGTAAATGGTAGCTACGCCACTGATTGGTACATATTCAGTGGACGAGGATGTTCCAGTGGTACATATTTAGTGAGGACGAGAATGTTCCAGTGGTACATATTTAGTGGGGACGAGAAAGTTCCAGTGGTACATATTTAGTGGGGACGAGAAAGTTCCAGTGGTACATATTTAGTGGGTACGAGATTGTTCCTGTGGTACATATTTAGTGGCGACGAGAATGTTCCAGTGGTACATATTTAGTGGGGACGAGAATGTTCCAGTGGTACATATTTAGTGCACGAGAATGTTCCAGTGATACATATTTAGTGGGACGAGAATGTTCCAGTGGTTACATATTTATTGGGGACGAGATTGTTCCAGTGGTACATATTTAGTGGACGAGAATGTTCCAGTGGTACATATTTAGTGGGGACGAGAATGTTCCAGTGGTACATATTTAGTGGGTACGAGATTGTTTCCTGTGGTACATATTTAGTGGCGACGAGAATGTTCCAGTGGTACATATTTACTGGGGACGAGAATGTTCCAGTGGTACATATTTAGTGGGGACGAGAATGTTCCAGTGGTACATATTTAGTGGGTACGAGATTGTTCCTGTGGTACATATTTAGTGGCGACGAGAATGTTCCAGTGGTACATATTTAGTGGGAACGAGAATGTTCCAGTGGTACATATTTAGTGGCGACGAGAATGTTCCAGTGGTACATATTTAGTGGACGAGAATGTTCCAGTGATACATATTTAGTGGGACGAGAATGTTCCAGTGGTACATATTTAGTGGGGACGAGAATGTTCCAGTGGTACATATTTAGTGGACGAGAATGTTCCAGTGGTACATATTTAGTGGGGACGAGATTGCTCCAGTGGTACATATATAGTGTGGAAAAGAATGTTCCAGTGGTACATATTTAGTGGACGTGAATGTTCCAGTGATACATATTTAGTGGACGAGAAAGTTCCAGTGGTTACATATTTAGTGGACGAAAAAGTTCCAGTGGTACATATTTAGTGGACGAGAATGTTCCAGTGGTAAAATTTAGTGGGGACGAGATTGCTATATTGGTACACATTTAGTTGGGTCGTGACTGTTCCAGTGGTACATATTTAGTGGACGAGAAAGTTCCAGTGGTTACATATTTAGTGGACGAAAAAGTTCCAGTGGTATATATTTAGTGGACGAGATTGCTCCAGTGGTACATATTTAGTTGGGTCGCGACTGTTCCAGTTTAGTGTGGACGAGGTTGCTCCAGTGGTACATAATTATATAGTGGTTAAGAGGTTGCTCCAGTGGTAAAATTTAGTGTGGACGAGAATGTTCCAGTGGTAAAATTTAGTGGGGACGAGATTGCTATATTGGTACACATTTAGTTGGAACGTGACTGTTCCAGTGGTACATATTTAGTGGGGACGAGATTGCTCCAGTGGTACATATATAGTGTGGAAAAGAATGTTCCAGTGGTACATATTTAGTGGGGACGAGAATGTTCCTTCCAGTGGTACATATTTAGTGGACGTGAATGTTCCAGTGGTACATATTTAGTGGACGAGAAAGTTCCAGTGGTTACATTTTTAGTGGACGTGAATGTTCCAGTGGTTACATACTTAGTGGGTACGAGAATGTTCCAGTGGTCCATATTTAGTGGGGAAAAGAATGTTACAGTGGTACATATTTAGTGGGTACGAGAATGTTCCAGTGGTACATATTTAGTGGACGAGAATGTTCCAGTGGTACATATTTAGTGGACGAGAATGTTCCAGTGGTACATATTTAGTGGGTACGAGAATGTTCCAGTGGTACATATTTAGTGGACGAGAATACTCCAGTGGTACATATTTAGTGGACGAGAATGTTCCAGTGGTACATATTTAGTGGACGAGAATGTTCCAGTGATACATATTTAGTGGGACGAGAATGTTCCAGTGGTTACATATTTATTGGGGACGAGATTGTTCCAGTGGTGCATATTTAGTGGACGATAATCTTCCAGTGGTACATATTTAGTGGGGACGAGATTGCTCCAGTGGTACATATATAGTGTGGAAAAGAATGTTCCAGTGGTACATATTTAGTGGGGACGAGAATGTTCCTTCCAGTGGTACATATTTAGTGGACGTGAATGTTCCAGTGGTACATATTTAGTGGACGAGAAAGTTCCAGTGGTTACATTTTTAGTGGACGCGAATGTTCCAGTGGTTACATACTTAGTGGGTACGAGAATGTTCCAGTGGTCCATATTTAGTGGGGAAAAGAATGTTACAGTGGTACATATTTAGTGGACGAGAATGTTACAGTGGTACATATTTAGTGGGTACGAGAATGTTCCAGTGGTACATATTTAGTGGACGAGAATGTTCCAGTGGTACATATTTAGTGGACGAGAATGTTCCAGTGGTACATATTTAGTGGGTACGAGAATGTTCCAGTGGTACATATTTAATGGACGAGAATACTCCAGTGGTACATATTTAGTGGACGAGAATGTTCCAGTGGTACATATTTAGTGGACGAGAATGTTCCAGTGATACATATTTAGTGGGACGAGAATGTTCCAGTGGTTACATATTTATTGGGGACGAGATTGCTCCAGTGGTACATATTTAGTGGCGACGAGAATGTTCCAGTGGTACATATTTAGTGGACGAGAATGTTCCAGTGATACATATTTAGTGGGACGAGAATGTTCCAGTGGTACATATTTAGTGGGGACGAGAATGTTCCAGTGGTACATATTTAGTGGACGAGAATGTTCCAGTGGTACATATTTAGTGGGGACGAGATTGCTCCAGTGGTACATATATAGTGTGGAAAAGAATGTTCCAGTGGTACATATTTAGTGGACGTGAATGTTCCAGTGATACATATTTAGTGGACGAGAAAGTTCCAGTGGTTACATATTTAGTGGACGAAAAAGTTCCAGTGGTACATATTTAGTGGACGAGAATGTTCCAGTGGTAAAATTTAGTGGGGACGAGATTGCTATATTGGTACACATTTAGTTGGGTCGTGACTGTTCCAGTGGTACATATTTAGTGGACGAGAAAGTTCCAGTGGTTACATATTTAGTGGACGAAAAAGTTCCAGTGGTATATATTTAGTGGACGAGATTGCTCCAGTGGTACATATTTAGTTGGGTCGCGACTGTTCCAGTTTAGTGTGGACGAGGTTGCTCCAGTGGTACATAATTATATAGTGGTTAAGAGGTTGCTCCAGTGGTAAAATTTAGTGTGGACGAGAATGTTCCAGTGGTAAAATTTAGTGGGGACGAGATTGCTATATTGGTACACATTTAGTTGGAACGTGACTGTTCCAGTGGTACATATTTAGTGGGGACGAGATTGCTCCAGTGGTACATATATAGTGTGGAAAAGAATGTTCCAGTGGTACATATTTAGTGGGGACGAGAATGTTCCTTCCAGTGGTACATATTTAGTGGACGTGAATGTTCCAGTGGTACATATTTAGTGGACGAGAAAGTTCCAGTGGTTACATTTTTAGTGGACGTGAATGTTCCAGTGGTTACATACTTAGTGGGTACGAGAATGTTCCAGTGGTCCATATTTAGTGGGGAAAAGAATGTTACAGTGGTACATATTTAGTGGGTACGAGAATGTTCCAGTGGTACATATTTAGTGGACGAGAATGTTCCAGTGGTACATATTTAGTGGACGAGAATGTTCCAGTGGTACATATTTAGTGGGTACGAGAATGTTCCAGTGGTACATATTTAATGGACGAGAATACTCCAGTGGTACATATTTAGTGGACGAGAATGTTCCAGTGGTACATATTTAGTGGACGAGAATGTTCCAGTGATACATATTTAGTGGGACGAGAATGTTCCAGTGGTTACATATTTATTGGGGACGAGATTGTTCCAGTGGTGCATATTTAGTGGACGATAATCTTCCAGTGGTACATATTTAGTGGGGACGAGATTGCTCCAGTGGTACATATATAGTGTGGAAAAGAATGTTCCAGTGGTACATATTTAGTGGGGACGAGAATGTTCCTTCCAGTGGTACATATTTAGTGGACGTGAATGTTCCAGTGGTACATATTTAGTGGACGAGAAAGTTCCAGTGGTTACATTTTTAGTGGACGCGAATGTTCCAGTGGTTACATACTTAGTGGGTACGAGAATGTTCCAGTGGTCCATATTTAGTGGGGAAAAGAATGTTACAGTGGTACATATTTAGTGGACGAGAATGTTACAGTGGTACATATTTAGTGGGTACGAGAATGTTCCAGTGGTACATATTTAGTGGACGAGAATGTTCCAGTGGTACATATTTAGTGGACGAGAATGTTCCAGTGGTACATATTTAGTGGGTACGAGAATGTTCCAGTGGTACATATTTAATGGACGAGAATACTCCAGTGGTACATATTTAGTGGACGAGAATGTTCCAGTGGTACATATTTAGTGGACGAGAATGTTCCAGTGATACATATTTAGTGGGACGAGAATGTTCCAGTGGTTACATATTTATTGGGGACGAGATTGTTCCAGTGGTGCATATTTAGTGGACGATAATCTTCCAGTGGTACATATTTAGTGGGGACGAGAATGTTCCAGTGGTACATATTTAGTGGACGAGAAAGTTCCAGTGGTTACATATTTAGTGGACGAAAAAGTTCCAGTGGTACATGTATATATTTAGTGGACGAGATTGCTACAGTGGTACATATTTAGTTGGGTCGCGACTGTTCCAGTTTAGTGTGGACGAGGTTGCTCCAGTGGTACATAATTATATAGTGGTTAAGAGGTTGCTCCAGTGGTAAAATTTAGTGTGGACGAGAATGTTCCAGTGGTAAAATTTAGTGGGGACGAGATTGCTATATTGGTACACATTTAGTTGGGTCGTGACTGTTCCAGTGGTACATATTTAGTGGGGACGAGATTGCTCCAGTGGTACATATATAGTGTGGAAAAGAATGTTCCAGTGGTACATATTTAGTGGGGACGAGATTGCTCCAGTGGTACATATATAGTGTGGAAAAGAATGTTCCAGTGGTACATATTTAGTGGACGTGAATGTTCCAGTGATACATATTTAGTGGGAACGAGATTGCTCCAGTGGTACACATTTAGTTGGGTCGAGAAAGTTTCAGTGGTACACATTTAGTTGGGTCGTGACTGTTCCAGTGGTACATATATAGTGTGGACGAGGTTGCTCCAGTGGTACATATTTAGTGGGAACGAGATTGCTCCAGTGGTACATATTTAGTGGGAACGAGATTGCTCCAGTGGTACATATATAGTGTGGACGAGGTTGCTCCAGTGGTAAAATTTAGTGGGAACGAGATTGCTCCAGTGGTACATATTTAGTGGGAACGAGACTGTTCCAGTGGTACATATTTAGTGGGGACGAGATTGCTCCAGTGGTACATATTTAGTGGGGACAAGAAAGTTCCAGTGGTACATATTTAGTGGGGACGAGAATGTTCCAGTGGTACATATTTAGTATAATTTGCAATGACATAGACTTAAACTATACCATTTGAAGATTTTTTTAGTGGTATGAGTGAACTATAGGTCGCTTGAAATATATTTCGAATTAAAGTGTTTGTCAAACTGCAAAGATATGTTGAAGTTACATGTAAACAATTAACATTCTAATAGTACTACGTGTCTGCGTTCTGATATATACGTCTACAAATTAAGCCCAACACTGTTAGAATTAGATTTTTCATACTGTCAGTTTTTTGCTTACCCTCAGCGGGATTAGGACTCACACCGTTGTGACATTGTGGCACCAATTCGCCTGCACTATGTCCAGCGGTCTAGATTTATTAAGGTCTTTCCTACTTCCAGTGGGAAGACCTTATTGTTTTTGCTTCGATTACTTTTAAGGACTTTCCCACTTCCAGTATTATTTTTCTTTTTTTCCACCATATTTCAAAACCAAACTGTTTAAAAACTATGCGACATATCATTTTGGTCTTTCGCGACGAGTTCTGAGCACTGAAAGTCTATATGGAATTCACCCTGTGAAAGCTAAACATTTTTCTTTGCAGAGTTATCTGCCCAAACATCGAGAAACGTGTTATCGCGTTATCTCTGGAACTATAACAGATACAAGAAAACTTAAAAGTGACAAATGTTAAGGAACTTTTGAGACAACTTCATGCCACAATTTGGCTAAACATTTCTGACTAGCGGACGCGAGCGGTATCCCTTGAATGTTTCAAGGACTCCGCTTATCACAAAAACTCACAAAGCGTAAGTCGAAATCATCAAAGGATTTCACCATTTGTCGTACTGTGGCATGTCCTTAAAGAAAATATCAAAGTCAAAGTTCAGACCTTAGGCCTTGAATCTTGTTATCATTACAACTCAAAAACTATAAAAGGTAAAAGAAGACAATAATAGGAAAAATACTGCTCTCATCAAGACCCTCATTTGAAAAACACGTCAAATAAACAAATAGTAATCAGGTTTGGTAGTAACGGTGAAAATGATTATTATAAGTAACTGATAGGTAACCAGTCATGACAGTACATGTTGTAAATATTGATCAAATAAGTGAGCAAAGCACTTTAGCTTGCACAAAGTAATTGTTTATTATAACAAATAGTTCATGACAGTTCGGGTCAAATTGCAGTTAATGGACCGGTTGGTGGCGTCCCAAAAATATATGGACCTCAGTTGCGCTTCGGTAGTGGATAAGAGATCTTTTGGTGGTTCCCCATGTATATGCGGCGAATATTGGTCCGATACTAGGAGCTGTCAACTGCAGCATGGTATATCTTCCTTTGTAGATATAGGGATTATATACTAAAATATGTATATAGAGGTACATAACGTAACTTTAGAGAAGTATATATCGACCGACTGCGCAGTTCAATCTATTTCGAGAGGTCGATATACAACTTGTATCGACATATAAAAGGCTAAATCTATTTATTACCAATTGAATGTAAATTTCTGCATTGAATTCAGATAAGACATGAGAAACAATCACCTTGCACCATACATTATCCCTTACTGCGGGCCCGACTCCAACCTGATTTCACAAGTATTCAAAATAATAACTGGATGCCATGATATTGCTGAAAGTGGCATTAAAACGAATGTTAACAACAACAAAAAACAATTCAGTGCATATATTGGTTTGATACATTTACTATATCTAGATATGCTTAACTATTCTTTTATTTGTGTTTAAGTAGATATGTTTGTTTTAATTTGTTTTGTTGTCGTCATTGTTTGTAGGCATTAAGGACAGGACCAATGAACGCATATACTATAATAAGATAAGATACTTTATTTACAAATGACGGTAAATTTATTAATGACATAGTATATTCTGCTAATAGTAGTATAATATACAATTATACAGATGATGACACTCTTTCTTATGCCGACAATATATAGACAATGTTTTCCGATAACTTTAACTGGTAGTCTTAAAAAGATGGACTTGTTTTCTTACAATTTCAAATTTCAGGCGGGAAAAACATTTGAAAAAAAGTATTTGCTTTAGTTTTAATTGTAATAAAATTTGAATGTGAAAAAAAACCTGCAAAACTGCTCGCAGTAACAATAGAGCACAAACTAAATTTTGATCAACACATCACAGAAATTGGTAAAAAAAAAAGCATCGAGGCAGCTTTACGCTTTTAATTATTGTCCTATTACATGGCATTTCTCTGGAGAAAGGAACACGAAGTAAATAGAAAAGATACACGAGAGAGCACTCAGGCTTATTTTCAGTGACTATAGTTCATCATTCAAGAAAAGTGTAAGCTTTGTTTAAAGATATGATTGGCGTAAAACATTGCCAGGATTTATTTTTCTGTGTACAACCTGTCGAGCAAATCTCGCAGATCACCCCTATTGGGATTATATACTTAACTTACTATACGGATTACTCGGGTGCGACCGGGTTGACCCCCAGGGAATATTCAGCATATTAAAACGACAGCGAAAATTTAAAACAATGGATGTTACATTTCAGTGTACAAACCTCAAATATCGTGATAGTTACAAGGGCCATACAATACTTCTGCCTATATAATTAACTGTAATCAGATCAATGGTCGTCGCAGGTCTTTAAATTCATTAAATAGGTAAAGACCTGGTATTTAAGATCTAATGCAGAAGTCTTGTCATTCCATCAAGACAAGAATGATAACAGAAATAAGATAAGTTCGTTTAAATTTGATGCTACGGATAACATTCTACTCATTGTGTGGTATAACGTTCGACGTCCATATGCCATGTGAATTCCAGATGTCAGCAGGTGCTAGCTAGTGTTTTAAGTTTTATTAATTGATGATAGAAATAATTGTTTTACCTGTATAAACATGAGAGGCATATTTAAGATGCAAGTTACGCAAATGACAACAGTCTGTGTAATCCACCGTGATGGAGTAGTGGTGTTCACGGATTCCATTATAATCTATTAGGTATATTTTGCGACAGTTTTCAATTGTGCTCCAACCAAAGTTTAGAAAATTTGCTAGGATCCTTGAACAATTAAACGCAAATGTCGCGTTCGATATTTGCAAAGGATTTCTGAAGCAGGCTTCAATGGAAATATGCGATTGTGTTTGTTTTCATTATAAACATCGACTATAACATGGCACTGAATCAATTAAAGTTGTACATAAGGATGCATGTTCCAAGATAAATACATAATTAAATCGCTTTTACGATCGCTGAAACCATTACAGACTTTTAACAGTTTTTTCGTCATAAAGTTTCAAATGAATTAACCGATTTTGGTTTTTCGCTTAATTAAAAAAAAACAATTTACCATCTACCATAGTCATGTTATCGTTGTTTTAATTATAACTGTGTAAATCTAGCATGAATTAAAACAAATTTCTTTTAATTTTGAGTTATTTTCGTCTTTTGTGTTGAATACTATACTAAACAACTATAATATATTTTGTAGTTTCTAGTGGCAGAAGAAAAATGACGTTTATTTGGTAAGTTCTGTTTTTTTAGTTCAATTAAACAATACGTTATTTTTGTAAAATGTTTTATTAAGATCGTCGTGTCTCAGGCAGCCGGAAACTACTGACAGTAATGAGAACAGTTTGATATATTGTTCGTTAATTTATTTTCAATTCTACCGAATTTGATATTTAGTAAGAAAACAGAAACTGTATCATTAATTGTTAAAACAGACACGGAAAGCGGTGCTTTGTATAATAATTTATAAGAAGAGTTATTGTAGCCATAGAAAACATATACACTCCCTTGATCATATCACAGACATCAACAAAAAGACGATTGATAATTCATTATATACGTACTGAGGTACATTGACAGCAATAGTCAGTGCAAAGCAATAATAACCTAATAATTTATAAAAAGGCAGGATTTCAGCTTTTCTTTAGAGTTACTATGTAGAATAAAGGTCATTTCTGCTTTTCTCTAGAGTTAGTATGTAGAATAACGGTCATTTCTGCTTTTCTCTAATAGAGTTAATTTGTAGAATAACGGTTATTTCTGCTTTTCTCTAATAGAGTTACTATGTAGAATAACGGTCATTTCTGCTTTACTCTATTAGAGTTACTATGTAGAATAACGGTCATTTCTGCTTTACTCTAATAGTTAATTTGTAGAAGAACGGTCATTTCTGCTTTTCACTAATAGAGTTACTATGTAGAATAACGGTAATTTCTGCTTTACTCTATTAGAGTTACTATGTAGAATAACGGTCATTTCTGCTTTACTCTAATAGTTAATTTGTAGAAGAAAGGTCATTTCTGCTTTTCACTAATAGAGTTAATTTGTAGAATAACGGTAATTTCTGCTTTGTTTTAGAGTTCTTATGCTTGACCAGTACTTAATTCTTCAAATCCTAGATGCTTGACCGATGCTTTATTCTTCAAATGCTAAGTGCATGACCGGTGTTTTATTCTACAAATGCTAGGTGCTTGACCGGTGCTTAATTCTTCAAATGCCAGCTGCTTGACCGGTGCTTAATTCTACAAAAACGCTAGGTGTTTGACCGGTGCCTAATTGTTTAAATGCTACGTGCTTGACCAGTGCTTAATTCTACAAATGCTAGGTGCGTGACCGGTGCTTAATTCTTCAAATGCTAGGTGCTTAACAGGTTCTTAATTCTTCAAATTCAAGATGCTTGACCAGTGCTTAATTCTTCAAATTCTAGGTGTTTGACCGGTGCTTAATTTTTAAAATGCTGGGTGTTTGACCGGTGCTTGTCTTCAACTCTAGTTGCTGACCGGTGCTTAATTCTTCAAATTCTAGGTGTTTGACCTGTGTTTAATTCTTCAAATGCTAGTGCGTAACCGGTGCTTAATTCTTCAAATGCTAAGGGCTTGACCGGTGCCTAATTCTTTAAATGCTCGGTGTTTGACCGGTGCTTAATTCTTCAATTGCTAGGTGCTTGACCGGTGCCTAATTCTTTAAATGTTAGGTGTTTAACGGGTGCTTAATTCTTCAAATGCTAGGCGCTTGACCGGTGCTTATTTTTTTGAATTCCAGGTGCTTGACCGGTGCTTAATTCTTCAAATTATAGGTGCTTGACCGGTTCTTAATTCTTTGAATACTATGTGCTTGACAGGTGCTTAATTCTACAAATGCTAGGTGTTTGACAGGTGCCGAATTCTTTAAATGCTGGGTGCTTGACCAGTGCTTTATTCTACAAATGCTAGGTGCGTGACCCATGCTTAATTCTTCAAATGCTTGGTGCGTTACCGACTAGTGGTGAATCAAAGAGTGTCCGCGAGTTATAACCCTTTTGATATTAGTGGTGAATCAAAGAGTGTCCGCGGGTTATAACCTTTTTGATGATAGTGGTGAATCGAAGAGTGTCCGCGGGTTATAACCCTTTTGATGTTAGTGGTGAATCAAAGAGTGTACGCGGGTTATAACCCCTTTGATGTTAGAGGTGAATCAAAGAGTGTCCGCGGATTATAACCCTTTTGAGGTTAGTGGTGAATCAAAGAGTGTCCGCGGGTTATAACGCCTTTGATGTTAGTGGTGAATCAAAGAGTGTCCGCGGGTTATAACCCCTTTGATGTTAGTGGTGAATCAAAGAGTGTCCGCGGGTTATAACCCTTTTGATGATAGTGGTGAATCAAAGAGTGTCCGCGGGATATAACCCTTTTGATGTTAGTGGTGAATCAAAGAGTGTCCGCGGGTTAAAACCCTTTTGATGTTAGTGGTGAATCAAAGAGTGTCCGCGGGATATAACCCTTTTGATGTTAGTGGTGAATCAAAGAGTGTCCGCGGGATATAACCCTTTTGATGTTAGTGGTGAATCAAAGAGGGTCCACAGGATATAACCATTTTGATGTTAGTGGTGAATCAAAGAGTGTCCGCGGGTTATAACCCTTTTGATGTTAGTGGTGAATCAAAGAGTGTCCGCGGGATATAACCCTTTTGATGTTAGTGGTGAATCAAAGAGTGTCCGCGGGATATAACCCTTTTGATGTTAGTGGTGAATCAAAGAGTGTCCGCGGGTTATAACCCTTTTGATGTTAGAGGTGAATCAAAGAGTGTCCGCGGGTTATAACCCTTTTGATGTTAGTGGTGAATCAAAGAGTGTCCGCGGGATATAACCCTTTTGATGTTAGTGGTGAATCAAAGAATGTCCACGGGATATAACCCTTTTGATGTTAGTGGTGAATCAAAGAGTTTCCGCGGGTTATAACCCTTTTGATGTTAGTGGTGAATCAAAGAGGGTCCGCGGGATATAACCCTTTTGATGATAGTGGTGAATCAAAGAGTGTCCGCGGGTTATAACCCTTTTGATGTTAGTGGTGAATCAAAGAGGGTCCGCGGGTTATAACCCTTTTGATGTAAGTGGTGAATCAAAGAGGGTCCGCGGGATATAACCCTTTTGATGTTAGTGGTGAATCAAAGAGTGTCCGCGGGATATAACCCTTTTAATGTTAGTGGTGAATCAAAGAGTGTCCGCGGATTATAACCCTTTTGAGGTTAGTGGTGAATCAAAGAGTGTCCGCGGGTTATAACGCCTTTGATGTTAGTGGTGAATCAAAGAGTGTCCGCGAGTTATAACCCTTTTGATGTTAGTGGTGAATCAAAGAGTGTCCGCAGGTTATAACCCTTTTGATGTTAGTGGTGAATCAAAGAGTGTCCGCGGGTTATAACCCCTTTGAACTTAGTGGTGAATCAAAGAGTGTCCGCGGATTATAACCCTTTTGACGTTAGTGATGAATCAAAGAGTGTCCGCGGGTTATAACGCCTTTGATGCTAGTGGTGAATCAAAGAGTGTCCGCGGGTTATAACCCCTTTGATGTTAGTGGTGAATCAAAGAGTGTCCGCGGGTTATAACCATTTTGATGATAGTGGTGAATCGAAGAGTGTCCGCGGGTTATAACCCTTTTGATGTTAGTGGTGAATCAAAGAGTGTCCGCGGGTTATAACCCTTTTGATGTTAGTGGTGAATCAAAGAGTGTCCGCGGGATATAACACTTTTGATGTTAGTGGTGAATCAAAGAGTGTCCACGGGATATAACCCTTTTGATGTTAGTGGTGAATCAAAGAGTGTCCGCGGGTTATAACCCTTTTGATGTTAGTGGTGAATCAAAGAGGGTCCGCGGGATATAACCCTTTTGATGATAGTGGTGAATCGAAGAGTGTCCGCGGGTTATAACCCTTTTGATGTTAGTGGTGAATCAAAGAGTGTCCGCGGGTTATAACCCTTTTGATGTAAGTGGTGAATCAAAGAGGGTCCGCGGGATATAACCCTTTTGATGTTAGTGGTGAATCAAAGAGTGTCCGCGGGATATAACCCTTTTGATGTTAGTGGTGAATCAAAGAGTGTCCGCGGATTATAACCCTTTTGAGGTTAGTGGTGAATCAAAGAGTGTCCGCGGGTTATAACGCCTTTGATGTTAGTGGTGAATCAAAGAGTGTCCGCGAGTTATAACCCTTTTGATGTTAGTGGTGAATCAAAGAGTGTCCGCAGGTTATAACCCTTTTGATGTTAGTGGTGAATCAAAGAGTGTCCGCGGGTTATAACCCCTTTGAACTTAGTGGTGAATCAAAGAGTGTCCGCGGATTATAACCCTTTTGACGTTAGTGATGAATCAAAGAGTGTCCGCGGGTTATAACGCCTTTGATGCTAGTGGTGAATCAAAGAGTGTCCGCGGGTTATAACCCCTTTGATGTTAGTGGTGAATCAAAGAGTGTCCGCGGGTTATAACCATTTTGATGATAGTGGTGAATCGAAGAGTGTCCGCGGGTTATAACCCTTTTGATGTTAGTGGTGAATCAAAGAGGGTCCGCGGGATATAACCCTTTTGATGATAGTGGTGAATCGAAGAGTGTCCGCGGGTTATAACCCTTTTGATGTTAGTGGTGAATCAAAGAGTGTCCGCGGGTTATAACCCTTTTGATGTAAGTGGTGAATCAAAGAGGGTCCGCGGGATATAACCCTTTTGATGTTAGTGGTGAATCAAAGAGTGTCCGCGGGATATAACCCTTTTGATGTTAGTGGTGAATCAAAGAGTGTCCGCGGGTTATAACCCTTTTGATGTTAGTGGTGAATCAAAGAGTGTCCGCGGGTTATAACCCTTTTGATGTTAGTGGTGAATCAAAGAGTGTCCGCGGGATATAACCCTTTTGATGTTAGTGGTGAATCAAAGAGTGTCCGCGGGATATAACCCTTTTGATGTTAGTGGTGAATCAAAGAGTGTCCGCGGGTTATAACCCTTTTGATGTTAGTGGTGAATCAAAGAGGGTCCGCGGGATATAACCCTTTTGATGATAGTGGTGAATCGAAGAGTGTCCGCGGGTTATAACCCTTTTGATGTTAGTGGTGAATCAAAGAGTGTCCGCGGGTTATAACCCTTTTGATGTAAATGGTGAATCAAAGAGGGTCCGCGGGATATAACCCTTTTGATGATAGTGGTGAATCAAAGGGGGTCCGCGGGTTATAACCCTTTTGATGTCAGTGCGAATCGATTTATTTTTCCCTTGTCCAGGATGTGTGATAATGTCCGGGAAGTTTGATATTCCGATTTATTTTCACTCCTATACGTTCAACGATGGTTTAGACTTTGTTAGGAGCGTCCCATGCTCATTGGGCGGCAAAGGATTCTCGGTCTAGTTTTGGGATGAACTACAGTCCGGTGTAAGACAACAATCGTCCGTTGTTCAGTCAGCAATGTTTTTTGTCCAATTGTTTCAAGATGTCAACATTTTAAGCTATATAATTTAAATGAAACGTTAGAATCAAAAGAAAACGTTCCTTTCATTAATGATAAATAACATGCATATACCATTCTGAAAGTAAACAACGATTAATTCCGGTTGGTATTTTAAAGAATGATGCAAACAAGACTGGATTTTATAAGTATAACAGATTTTATATATGAAGATCACTCGTGGGTTGTGTATACCAATTATGACACTGTTGATGTGTATACATTACTGATAAGACTGGCTAATTATTGATATAAATATTTTGTCAGATTATGGATGTGACTAGAGGATTAATATCAGCTTCATTAATCCTGCAGGTAAGGATACATTTGTTTATAGTAGCGTTTGAAAATTTCTTGACATATAACATTTTATTGCTTATAATAATAGCATTAACAAGGACATATAAACATAATAATAGATTTGCGATTGAGTAACGAATTGTTTTATCTATTATCATTTATATCGTGATTTCTTATATAAAAACCTAGTACAGTTTATCTATACTGATCTATAATGTATGTAAAAGTATGGTTTTATTCTATATTGTATTATTAACTCAATCAACACCGGGAACTATTTTATCCTATATTTTATGTAAAGGCAATATATACTCTTCAAAAAAGAAACGCATGGTGGTTTTTTTGACGCATGTTAATAAGCGACATTCAAATTAAATTTGTACAAAAATACTAACGATATGCACTTAAAATGTTTGTTGTATGCAAAATAACAGTAAATGCCTATACAATCACAGTTTAAAGTCCTCCATGTTACTAATTCCCGGTCAACTGCAAGTTAGTAACGTGTGTGACCACATCGAGAAACCAGCTATGCCCTGCATCTCCTTGGCATGGACTCCATAAAACACAAACATGTTTGCGAGGCATTCTTCGCCATTCCTCTTGCAACATCTATCATAGGTGATCCAGTGTCTGCAGTGTTTGTTGAAGAAAGTGTCTGGTTAGTTGAGCTGTGTGCGGCCTAGCATTATCCTGCAGGAATAACTCCGTCTGGTGGTCGATAATTGGAAGAAGATGTGGTTTAAAGATGTCGTCTCTGTACCGTTGAGCCGTTAGGTTGTGTGGTACGTACACAAGCTTTGATTTTCTGTCAGATGAGATGACCGCCCACATCATGATGCTACCTCTGACGAATCTATCCGGGGCCGCGGTGGCCGAGTGGTTAAGGTAGTTCGTCTACTATTGATCACGTGGTCTGTCAACACTGAGATTGCGGGTTCTATTCTCACTGCAGGCAGGGTGTACTCGACCCCAATCTTAATTCTCTCCGGGTACTCCGGCTTCCTCCCCCAATAAAAACTGGATGCCATGATATAGCTGAAAAATTGCTGAAAGTGGCGTTAAAACACCATTCAAACAAACAAACAAACAAAACGAATTTATCCACTTCCTGGACACATGACTGCGCGAATCGTTTATTTCGTCGGCGCTAAACATGTGTTCTACCATCACGCTGCTGTAGCAGGAACCGCGACTGGTCATTTGACCAGATTCTGCACCAGTTCTATAATGTCCAGACCCTCAACCTCAACCTGTTGCACCATCTGACTCTTCCCGTCGATGTAACGCCGTTAAAACTGCTAGGTCTCCTATGTCTAATTCCATGTTGTCGGAGCCCGTTTTTCTTACGGTTGGGGAGCTGATTCTTCGCAATCCATGTATCCCTACTGCAGTTGTTATTGCCGTGACTGTTCGATTCCGTAGATTTAATACCCGGATGTACTCATCTTGACGTGCTGTGGTTATGAGAGGTCTACCACTTCTTGGATGTTCATTAGTCGTATCGGTCTGTTGGAATCGGGCCCATGGTCTGGAAATGGTACTCTGGTTCACATTCTCGGTCCGTGCAACCTCACTCCGAGAGACTCCAGTCTGTAGTCGTCCGATGATGATATTTCTGGTAGCAGTATCCAACCGTTGCATGGCAAAACTTTTATGTTTTGACGAGTTGGACCATCAAACCCGTTCCTTTTATACGCTACTGACAGACGGTTAAGTAGGCCACGAACTTTCCGTTGGAATCGCTTTCACAATTTCGCGGCAATTCATGGTGTATGCACTTTCAAGTGTCATTTTTATATTGTGGCAATATGCCAAATTTGAAGAAAAGACCAAAACCATTTAACTTACTTGTACTACAAATGTGTACTTAAAGGAAAATTATGCTTCAGCGAAGAACAGGTTTGTAGTATGCTAGATTTTCTGATCGACAAAAAAAAAAAAAAAACAAAAACAAAAACAAAAACAAAAAACAAAAACATACATGTATTTGTAACTTTTGCAGGATGTGTTTTTTCAGCGTGCAGACAATCGGAATTCCAATGGGTACAAACTGTGCCCCACGCCTTGCCCAATTGTTCCTGTATCCTGAAACGAAATGTCTTCGACGTCTTATTAAAGACAAGAAGATAGCAGAAGCTAGGTCCTTTAAATTTACATATAGATGTCCTTTCAATTAACAACACTTAATTTGCTGAGTGGCTTCCGTTAATATATCCTTCAGAACTAAAAATTAAAGAAACCACAGAAACAGCTTCATCTACATAATTTTTAGACTTACACCTCGAATATGACACCGGTCATCAATAACGGTCATCTTAGCTCAAGAAATTACCTCAAACGAGACGCATGCAGTGTCTATATTTCTCCATTGATCAGGTATGCAAGAGCTTGCAGCGATTGTACTGATTTTTGTAAACGTCACCTATTTCTTCGGGATAAACTAATAAACCAAGGTTACAAGAAAAAAACTACTCGTCCGCGCCTTTAATAAGTTTTACTATAGATACAACTTCCTTGTCGAAAAATATTGTATCTCGTTTGAAAATATGGTTGCAGATAGTTTTCCCAATTTTGAATTCAGTGTACAGCTAACGTGCCACGATGATTGTTTGATACACCTATTAGTGACTAGTGGTATATGATACCCATCTATTTTAATTAACTAACCAACTCACATTCTACAGTAATGGAAGCGGGAGGTTCGGCATGACATAAAACCAGGTTTAACCCACCATTTCATTTGAAATGCATGTACCAAGTCAGGACCATTGCTGTAGTTGCTTTACGTTGGTTGTTGGTTCTGGAGTTGGCCGGTTTCTGGTACATTTTAAATTATAATTGATAATTATTAAAAATTCATTTTTATAAATTATCAACACCGGGTACGTTATATGTAATTAGCTACATCAAGATTGTATTCCAATGTTGTAGGTCTAACAACACACATTCTTTTTTTTTTTTTTTTTTTTTTTGAAGAGATTTCAATATATTATTACAGACATACACAGACAATACAAGACATAACATACAAAGACATTATTTGCACATATCATGTTGAGTATAAATATAGTGTAGATTAATTTTTCTGCATATTATTAGATTGCACAGGTCTCTTAATTGATTGTATTGCAACATTACATCTTTTCATTTAATTTTTGTGAATCTCAAGGATATTTACTTGAGGTAGTTACTTAATCAATACATACACATATACATAGACATATACACACACATACACATGTATAAATTGAGTCCATAATATTTATAATAAATATGTTACAAAATATATGATATTTGTTGTCCAATGCCATCAAACAATGCAGAAAAGATTACATAATACCTACTAGTACAATACATGTACATGATGTTCTTTTAAAAGGGACCAACAATACACATTCTGTTAAATCTCTAGTACAAATGGGTTCACATTTTATAATATATTTTTATGTCAATTGGTTTACGTCAAAATTACAAATGGGTTTACGATACAAAATTTAAAAATATCACAGGGAGTTTGTGAGAATTGTATACGATGAATTCCATTTAAAAGTCTATGTCCTTACTCAATACTGATGGTCGTTGCTTGAAGTTGTTTGTTTCAAGAAAGCCCAAGCAGTTTGAAGTTGTTCGTTTTACGGACGGCCAAGCAGTCTGAAGTTATTCGTTTCACGGACGGCTAAGCAGTATGACGTCATTCGTTTTGCAGACGGCCAATCATTATGAAGTTATTCGTTTCACGGATGACCAATCAGTATGAAGTTATTCGTTTCACAGACGGCCAAGCAATATGAAGTTAATCTTTTTACGGATGGCCAAGCATTATGAAGTTATTCGTTTCACGGACGGCCAAGCAGTTGCAGATGTTCGTTTCACGGACGGCTAATCGGTATGACATTGTTTATTGAACGGATGACGAAGCAGCAACGTGATGCTGTATTTATTAACGGACGCCATTTTGGAAGCGGGACGAAGTAACAAAATGAAATTTTATAGGTTAACGGACGCAAAAGAGAAACGTTGATTTTGTACGGACAGTCAGTTGGAAGCGGGACGAAGCTCCAACACATATAACGGGCGCATAAAGCCGTTCTTGTTAGCTTTAGTGGTTTTATCCGTGTTTGTCGATCATGTACATACCTTTTGTTTGTCTTGGATAAAAACTTTATATTGTGTATTACTTGAACAACGTAAAAAAAATCTATAAAAAGTGACAGATGTTAATGTAAACACATACATAATATCATATTATTTAGCAGCTCCACATTACGACAACAAAATCACGATATAAACGCATCATTTATCCATTTAACCAGCGCATGATTTATTATATCCAAGATAAAAAATCCATAAAAAATATGCGAATATGACAGATTGTATGACATTTGTTTGTTTTTGTATGTTTCAACGCGTGATGGCTGCTGATAATGCAGATCTGCACATCTGTGAAATTTGAGGAAACTTTTGTTGTTAACATATTTTTTTCGACAGAAATAACATAGATGTCACTATAAAGTTTACGTAATGCAGTTGCCAGGTGTATTCTGTTTTATGCATTTGCCAAATAAAATAATAATGACTGATTTTTTCATACAAAATAATAATTATTGTGACAGCCTTCTTTTACGAAATATACAAGAAATGCAAAATTCTGTAAATGAACAACAAATTCTAAAAAGGACTGATAATGAGTTTTAAATTCTCGTTAGTGTCCTTTATCGCTGTAACGTTTTAGTAAAAATCCCTAAAAATATATTTTTTTTTATTGGGAAACGTTCCCACGCACAATGACAGGGAACGTGTTGTTGTAAAGAAAGAGTTATTTGTATTATATATTAATTACGTAACAAGATTTATCTGTAATAAATGGCCATAAAACTGGGAGTGGCTCACACCATCCACAACGTCTCCTACTAGCATGTATGTAGATATAACTTCGAATGTGACTTTTTGTCGCGTCAAAATTACGCAAGTATTATTTTTCTGATCGACTACATATTACTTTAAAACATATTTTATTGTCATAAACAATAGACAAATGGATGAGACACAAGTTTTCAAAACTTATGAAATCTTCTCCATATTGCTCACAATTTACAATTTAAATTTTTATGAAACATTATTAATAATTAACGGTTTTGCAGATTCATTCAAAAGTTGCAACAGATCGTATGAAATAATTGATTGTAGATCTGGACAAGAATACTATACAAGGTTTTATTATTCCAAGAAAGATTATATTTTCCGAGGACAAAGGGCGAGGACCCGTCTATTGCGATATGAAAATCTATACCTCTCTTTTTCTCCTAACTTCAACACGAAACAATAATGTTTGTCTTTCTATTAGTTATTCCTTAAAAAATTGAAGAATTACGTTTTAAGTCTTAACAATAGGACATTTTGAGACATGCCCGTGTACAAAGTTACAAGGCCAAAGATCAAGGTAATATTCTGACCTTACGACCTTGTCATATTCAAAGGCTGACCTTACGACCTTGTTATCAATACTGTATCATAAGGTTAAAAATGTTAGCATTATTATTTAATGTAACCAGATCAAAATAAAAATAAAGATAGTGGGGTGCACTCAGGTGGTCCAAACGAGTAAGCCGCCGCCTGCCACAATAAAGACAATGGGGTGCACTCAGGTGGTCTAAACGAGTAAGCCGCCGACTGCCACTAATTAGTTTCTCATTGTCATGTCAAGGAAAACGGCAAATCCAGGAATAGGAAAGACTAATTATTACTCAGCGAAAATGTCCGATCTTATTTGAGAGATGGATTTCCCATAACTTCTGGAAGGATAACATCAGCCTGGGCACAACAAACTCTTGTTTGAGTAGCTTTGTAGCCAACAACAATGACAGGGCTAGAAAAGCGGAATATGGATCGCAGGATGAGTTCTGAAATGTACACACCATGCGCCGGAGCTGACTGGAATGTTGCTATCGATGAACGGGAAGGTGACAGTTGGAAAGATGAAGTCATCACGTTTGTCGTCGAGTCTATTTTGTAGTTTTCCTAGGTCTTTTTCTAGAAGTAAGTCTAAGTAAGAGGCCGACATAATTGTTTTGGTGTCTAATTTTAAGCTTTCTCCGGTAAATTAAATGCAAGTAGTTGCCGAATTTATTATTTTTTAGGGACAAGATTTTTTTGTTTGTTTGAATGGTGTTATAACGCCACTTTCAGCAATTTTTCAGCTATATCATGGCGTCCAGTTTTTATTGGGGGAGGAAGCCGGAGTACCCGGAGAAAAACCTAGGGACGACACCATCAATATAGCGGAATGTGAAATGTCTGCGCCAGGGTCTTTTCTTTCTTCCTCGGCAGGCCTTTTAGGAACTCAGCCTCATAACAGTAAAAAAACAGGTTGGCGATCTGAGAAACACAATTGGTACCTATTGAAACACCAACATTCTGTTGAAAAACAGGTTATCTAAATATTTAGTCAATCGAAAAATTTAAAATTTGACAGATTTTATCTTCAGTATATTGTCCGATTTAGAGTTACTGACGTAGTAAGTTATGTCATTGCTGATTTAGAGTCACTGACGTAGTAAGTTATGTCATTGCTGATTTAGAGTCACTGACGTAGTAAGTTATGTCATTGCTGATTTAGAGTCACTGACGTAGTAAGTTATGTCATTGCTGATTTAGAGTCACTGACGTAGTAAGTTATGTCATTGCTGATTTAGAGTCACTGACGTAGTAAGTTATGTCATTGCTGATTTAGAGTCACTGACGTAGTAAGTTATGTCATTACCAGGTATTTTTATCGTCTCATTCCGTTTTTAAAAAATTTTAAAGCCTGGTTTTAAGCTGCATATGGGGGATGGTAGTGTAGAGTGTTAAAAAGCAAAGGTTTTAATTATGTTACCTTGGAGAAGAGATCCAGACCTAAAGATGTTCATCAGGTCTGTTGTATTTTTAGTATCCATTCAATCTCGTGTCGCTATGACGCTTTCTAGAACGTAGGCCGCTGATGAGTAAAACTCTCTTGTCGTCGAGGCCGGTCTAGAAGCCAAAATTTCTCTTATCGTGACGAATTTGGGTCTAGAACATAGGCTGTCGATGCCTAAGACGCGTGTCGTTAAGAGTTGAGGGCTATAACGTAGACAGCCGCTGATGCTTAGAATTGAAGGTCTTTAACACTTGCAGTCACTATTGACCTTTTTTGACCTCGGAGTGACCATGAAAAAGGTAAAGGCCCGAGTCGTGATTTATCTGTTTTCTAATATCCACATTTTAATGATTTTAATGCATTTTATCGCATTTTTGGCGGAAATTGAAGGAAATATCACTAATATTTAGACATGAGGCTAGTGAAAAAGATCGAGACTTTCTTATTGTCAACAGAAAGTTTCGAACTCCATCGGTCTACTAACTTAGTTTTTTGTTATCAACTAAATCTGTGTTGCATGAACGTAACATAAGAATTAAAGGAATGAGTGTGAGTACCAACGATCTAAAGATAAAAAACACTCCCTATATATATATAATTAACTGACGACCTTATTTATTCCAGGTTCTGTCTTCAGGTATGTTTGAAATCGCTGTGTTATCCATTTACAATGGGAACAGTCGTCGCGCGGATGGATATTGTTGCTCTGGTTCTGGTGATACATGTAATGGAGAGTGTAGTACGTTCGTCACGTCATGTCTCATGCAGCATACGACATTTGTACCGGAAGTGCCAGACTGCATCTTTGGAAATACAAGTTCACCAGTACTTGGAGGAGACATTGTGAGAACAGACGGCATACATAATTATTTACCCATGAAGATCAGATTTCACTTTTCGTGGCCTGTAAGTTTACTCTATGTTGATGCATTAGCAGATTTTTAGTCAGTTTTACTAGTGCGTGGTTCTTGATATTCAATAAATATAAAAGCGACACAATCTAAACAATTGTAGCTTAAACAAGTCCACACGGGGACAATGGAAATAGGGACAGGGGTGAGTAAGCGAGATTTAATTTTGAATTAGATAGAAACATTTTTTGTTTATGTCAATTCTAACATTTTAGCTCGGGTAATTTCATTAGAAGCAACACACATATGGTTGTTAGGGTATAACATTACAGGGGTTTGGTCGTTTCATGAAAGGGGGGTGGTCTCGTTGTTAGAGTATAACATAAAAGATGGTTTGGTCTCGTTGTTAGGGTATTAAATTAAAGGGGGGGGGTGGTCTCGTTGTTAGGGTAAAGGGGGTTTGGTCTCGTTGTTAGGGCATTAAATTAAAGGGGGTCTGGTCTCGTTGTTAGGGTATTACATTAAAGGAGGGTTTGGTCTCGTTGTTAGGGTATTACATTAAAGGGGGGTTTTGTTTCTTTGTTAGGGTATTAAATTAAATGGGGGTGGTCTCGTTGTTAGGGTAAAGGGGGTTTGGTCTCGTTGTTAGGAGATTACATTAAGGGGGTGGTCTCGTTGTTAGGGTATTACATTAAAGGGGGTGGTCTCGTTGTTAGGGTATTAAATTAAATGGGGGTGGTCTCGTTGTTAGGGTAAAGGGGGTTTGGTCTCGTTGTTAGGAAATTACATAAAAGGGGTGGTCTCGTTGTTAGGGTAAAGGGGTTTTGGTCTCGTTGTTAGGAAATTACATTAAGGGGGTGGTCTCGTTGTTAGGGTATTACATTAAAGGGGGGTTTGGTTTCTTTGTTAGGGTATTCAATTAAATGGAGTGGTCTCGTTGTTAGGGTATTACATTAAAGGGGACTGGCATTTCTTCAAACGGTTCAATCCGGCCACGTAATTTTTTATGGGACTGTTTGATGCTCTCGTATTTGTCCTTTCTGCACTCTGTTTTTACAAGTTTTTTGTGTGATGTAGTGATTGAACTGTGAAATTTCTGTACATGCAATGTGCTGCTATAATTATCACAGGCACTTGGGGTCAGGATATTTTCTTTATGGAATAAAATGCCAATAAATGAGTTTACACTGTGTATTCATTCGTTTAAGAACTAGTCTGACATGCCATCAGAAAATTTTTAAATTCGCTGTCTGTTGTAGTATAAGAAATTTATTATTTTTCTGAGGGCAATATTTCGCAATGAGACATGTCAGACTAGTTACAAAACGAGTGAATACACACTGTAAATTAATTAATTGGCATATTATTCCATAAAAAAATATCCTGACCCCA
Organism: Limnoperna fortunei; assembly: GCA_944474755.1. NCBI lineage: Eukaryota > Metazoa > Mollusca > Bivalvia > Mytilida > Modiolidae > Limnoperna > Limnoperna fortunei. Next base: position 100,571,529 of record OX104115.1, read on the forward strand.
AGTGGCTGTGACAACCATGGTGAAATCACTTTTATGTTGTTTCTTCAAATTGATGTTTAAAAATAGTATTTATAAATTCGCAGCTAACACAATGAGTCAATTGAAATGTTTCGTTATTTATTAGATGCTAAACAAAATTGAAACATCTTTCTTTGTGCCTACGTGCACAATTGTGCATTTTGAATTATAATATCCAACTAGTTTGAGAAATTCAAGCGGAAACCACTCATCGGTGAATTAGAAATCGAATATGTAATTTACATTTAATTGATCAAACCATATAACCTGAACAAGATCATAGACTTTAACGTATACCACAACTCTGCTCATCTTCAGTGTATCTATCTCTACTTCAAAATCACTTCTCACTTGTCAAGTTTAATCAATTTGTAGATTTTGATAAAGGTTTATCCGGTATCAAATCATCAACAGCGTAGGAATCATAAATCATTAGTAATTTGTCTTAGAGCAAAAAAAAAGTTTTCTGAAAATTAAGGAAAATTTTCATCATGTAATTAATGGAATACCATCAGAAATCATCGGTGGAATACCATCAGATATCATCGGTGGTATACCATCATACATCACCGGTGGTATACCATCAGACATCATCGGCGGTATACCATCAGAGATCATCGGTGGTATACCATCAGAGATCATCGGTGGAATACCATCAGAGATCATCGGTGGTATACCATCAGACATCATCGGTGGTATACCATCAGACATCATCGGCGGTATACCATCAGACATCATCGGTGGTATACCATCAGAGATCATCGGTGGTATACCATCAGAGATCACCGGTGGTATACCATCAGAGATCACCGGTGGTATACCATCAGAGATCATCGGTGGTATACCATCAGACATCATCGGTGGTATACCATCAGACATCATCGGTGGAATACCATCAGAGATCATCGGCGGTATACCATCAGACATTATCGGCGGTATACCATCAGAGATCATCGGTGGTATACCATCAGAGATCATCGGTGGTATACCATCAGAGATCATCGGTGGTATACCATCAGAGATAATCGGTGGTATACCATCAGAGATCATCGGTGGTATACCATCAGAGATCATCGGTGGTATACCATCAGAGATCATCGGTGGAATACCATCAGAGATCATCGGTGGTATACCATCAGAGATCATCGGTGGTATACCATCAGAGATCATCGGTGGAATACCATCAGAGATCATCGGTGGTATACCATCAGAGATCACCGGTGGTATACCATCAGAGATCATCGGTGGTATACCATCAGACATCATCGGTGGTATACCATCAGACATCATCGGCGGTATACCATCAGACATCATCGGTGGTATACCATCAGAGATCATCGGTGGTATACCATCAGAGATCACCGGTGGTATACCATCAGAGATCATCGGTGGTATACCATCAGACATCATCGGTGGTATACCATCAGACATCATCGGTGGAATACCATCAGAGATCATCGGCGGTATACCATCAGACATTATCGGCGGTATACCATCAGAGATCATCGGTGGTATACCATCAGAGATCATCGGTGGTATACCATCAGAGATCATCGGTGGTATACCATCAGAGATAATCGGTGGTATACCATCAGAGATCATCGGTGGTATACCATCAGAGATCATCGGTGGTATACCATCAGAGATCATCGGTGGAATACCATCAGAGATCATCGGTGGTATACCATCAGAGATCATCGGTGGTATACCATCAGAGATCATCGGTGGAATACCATCAGAGATCATCGGTGGTATACCATCAGAGATCACCGGTGGTATACCATCAGAGATCATCGGTGGTATACCATCAGACATCATCGGTGGTATACCATCAGAGATCATCGGTGGTATACCATCAGAGATCATCGGTGGTATACCATCAGAGATCATCGGTGGTATACCATCAGACATCATCGGAGGTATACCATCAGACATCATCGGTGGTATACCATCAGAGATCATCGGTGGAATACCATCAGAGATCATCGGTGGTATACCATCAGAGATCATCGGTGGTATACCATCAGACATCATCGGTGGTATACCATCAGAGATCATCGGTGGAATACCATCAGAGATCATCGGTGGTATACCATCAGAGATCATCGGTGGTATACCATCAGACATCATCGGTGGTATACCATCAGAGATCATCGGTGGTATACCATCAGAGATCATCGGTGGAATACCATCAGAGATCATCGGTAATTAATGGAATACCATATCAGAGATCATCAGTAAATAATAGAATACAATCAGAGATCATCGGTAAATAATGGAATACCATCAGAGATCATCGGTGGTATACCATCAAAGATCATCGGTAATTAATGGAATACCATCAGCGATCATCGGTAATTAATGGAATACCATCAGAGATCATCAGTAAATAATGGAATACCATCTGAGATCATCGGTAATTAATGGAATACCATCAGCGATCATCGGTAATTAATGGAATACCATCAGCGATCATCGGTAATTAATGGAATACCATCAGAGATCATCGGTAATTACTGGAATACCATCAGCGATCATCGGTAATTAATGGAATACCATCAAAGATCATCGGTAATTAATGGAATACCATCAGATATCATCGGTAATAAATAGAATACCATCAGCGATCATCTGTAATTAATAGAATACCATTAGAGATCATCGGTAATTAATGGAATACCATCAGCGATCATCGGTAATTAATGGAATGCCATCAGAGATCATCGGTAATTAATGGAATGCCATCAGATATCATCGGTAATAAATGGAATACCATCAGCGATCATCTGTAATTAATGGAATACCATCAGAGATCATCGGTAATTAATGGAATACCATTAGCGATCATCTGTAATTAATGGAATACCATCAGAGATCATCGGTAATTAATGGAATACCATATCAGAGATCATCGGTAATTAATGGAATACCATCAGCGATCATCGGTAATCCGCTTAGGAAAACGTACAAAAAAAATTAATTGTTGAAAAAATAGAACTATCATAACAAATGGACTTCAAAGCTTCTCACTGTTTAATTAAAGTACTTATTATTGGTGTGCGGTATTACACATTCGGGTCATTAACAATGCGCCGTATCGGTACGGTCGCAGAAAACTGATATTGAACGGGAAAATTCGTAATTCTCCGTAAATTAAAGCCTAATTTAAACTCCTATTTGTTATTATTGTTCCAACCACTCTTACTTTAATAACTTAGAATGCTTCATCCTCGAAAGTCAGGGGTTCTGAGACCATCGATGACTTGGGATGACTTGGGATGACTTGGGAGGAAGAGAATGCTTCATCCTCCAAGTCAGGGGTTCTGAGTCCATCGATGACTTGGGATGACTTGGGAGGAAAAGAATGCTTCATCCTCCCAAGTCAGGGGTTTTGAGTCCATGATGACTTGAGATGGCTTAAGAGGGAGAGAATGCTTCATCCTCCCAAGTCAGGGGTTCTGAGTCCATCGATGACTTGTGATGACTTGGGAGATAGAGAATGCTTCATCCATCAGAGATCACCGGTGGTATACAATCAGAGATCATCGGTGGTATACCATCAGAGATCATCGGTGGTATACCATCAGACATCACCGGTGATATACCACCAGACATCATCGGTGGTATACCATCAGACATCATCGGTGGTATACCATCAGAGATAATCGGTGGTATACCATCAGAGATCATCGGTGGTATACCATCAGAGATCATCGGTGGTATACTATCAGAGATCATCGGTGGAATACCATCAGAGATCATCGGTGGTATACCATCAGAGATCACCGGTGGTATACCATCAGAGATCATCGGTGGTATACCATCAGACATCATCGGTGGTATACCATCAGAGATCATCGGTGGTATACCATCAGAGATCATCGGTGGTATACCATCAGAGATCATCGGTGGTATACCATCAGAGATCATCGGTGGTATACCATCAGACATCATCGGAGGTATACCATCAGACATCATCGGTGGTATACCATCAGAGATCATCGGTGGAATACCATCAGAGATCATCGGTGGTATACCATCAGAGATCATCGGTGGTATACCATCAGACATCATCGGTGGTATACCATCAGAGATCATCGGTGGTATACCATCAGAGATCATCGGTGGAATACCATCAGAGATCATCGGTAATTATTGGAATACCATATCAGAGATCATCAGTAAATAATAGAATACCATCAGAGATCATCGGTAAATAATAGAATACCATCAGAGATCATCGGTGGTATACCATCAAAGATCATCGGTAATTAATGGAATACCATCAGCGATCATCGGTAATTAATGGAATACCATCAGAGATCATCAGTAAATAATGGAATACCATCTGAGATCATCGGTAATTAATGGAATACCATCAGCGATCATCGGTAATTAATGGAATACCATCAGCGATCATCGGTAATTAATGGAATACCATCAGAGATCATCGGTAATTACTGGAATACCATCAGCGATCATCGGTAATTAATGGAATACCATCAAAGATCATCGGTAATTAATGGAATACCATCAGTGATCATCGGTAATAAATAGAATACCATCAGCGATCATCTGTAATTAATAGAATACCATCAGAGATCATCGGTAATTAATGGAATACCATCAGCGATCATCGGTAATTAATGGAATGCCATCAGAGATCATCGGTAATTAATGGAATGCCATCAGATATCATCGGTAATAAATGGAATACCATCAGCGATCATCTGTAATTAATGGAATACCATCAGAGATCATCGGTAATTAATGGAATACCATTAGCGATCATCTGTAATTAATGGAATACCATCAGAGATCATCGGTAATTAATGGAATACCATATCAGAGATCATCGGTAATTAATGGAATACCATCAGCGATCATCGGTAATCCGCTTAGGCAAACGTACAAAAAAAAATAATTGTTGAAAAAATAGAACTATCATAACAAATGGACTTCAAAGCTTCTCACTGTTTAATTAAAGTACTTATTATTGGTGTGCGGTATTACACATTCGGGTCATTAACAATGCGCCGTATCGGTACGGTCGCAGAAAACTGATATTGAACGGGAAAATTCGTAATTCTCCGTAAATTAAAGCCTAATTTAAACTCCTATTTGTTATTATTGTTCCAACCACTCTTACTTGAATAACTTAGAATGCTTCATCCTCGCAAGTCAGGGGTTCTGAGACCATCGATGACTTGGGATGACTTGGGAGGAAGAGAATGCTTCATCCTCCAAGTCAGGGGTTCTGAGTCCATCGATGACTTGGGATGACTTGGGAGGAAAAGAATGCTTCATCCTCCTAAGTCAGGGGTTTTGAGTCCATGATGACTTGAGATGGCTTGGGAGGGAGAGAATGCTTCATCCTCCCAAGTCAGGGGTTCTGAGTCCATCGATGACTTGGGATGACTTGGGAGTAAAAGAATGCTTCATCCTCCCAAGTCAGGGGTTCTGAGTCCATCGATTACTTGGGATGACTTGGGAGGAAAAGAATGCTTCATCCTCCCAAGTCAGGGGTTCCGAGTCCATCGATGACTGGGAGTGGAGGAAGAGAATGCTTCATCCTCCCAAGTCAGGGGTTCTGAGTCCATCGATTACTTGGGATGACTTGGGAGGAAAAGAATGCTTCATCCTCCCAAGTCAGGGGTTCCGAGTCCATCGATGACTTGGGATGACTTGGGAGATAGAGAATGCTTCATCCTCCCAAGTCAGGGGTTCTGAGTCCATCGATGACTGGGAGTGGAGGAAGAGAATGCTTCATCCTCCCAAGTCAGGGGTTCTGAGACCATCGATGACTTGGCATGACTTGGGAGATAGAGAATGCTTCCTCCTCCCAAGTCAGGGGTTCTGAGACCATCGATGACTTGGGATGAAGAGAATGCTTCATTCTCCCAAGTCTGGGGTTCTGAGACCATCGATGACTTGGGATGAAGAGAATGCTTCATCCTCCCAAGTGAGGGGTTCTGAGACCATCGATGACTTGGGATGAAGAGAATGTTTCATCCTCCCAAGTCAGGGGTTCTGAGTCCATCGATGACTTGGGATGACTTGGGAGAAAGAGAATGCTTTTGTATGCACAGGTTGATCCCAAAAAGATATCGACCATGTGGTAATTCAGCTGAAATATTAAAAATTTTGACACTGCATTTTTTATTGTTATACTTTGGCGTCTTCCATTTAGATTGCTTTCAAATCATTTCAAAAAATTAGTTTTTATTCCATATGGTCTTATTTTATTTATGTAAAAGACATTCATGCCAAACTTTGTCTAACGCCTTCGGGAAATCACAGAATACGAAAAACTGATTTGTTCTAATCCATCAAAGATGCTGTCATAAAGTTCTATTAGTTGATGAATATCCGGGACGAAATCCGCACTGATATTTATGTATTAAATTGTCAAATGCTTGTAAATGTTTGAATTATTTTTTCCATATAAAGTTTTAATACAGTTTATAAGAGAGATAGATCTATAGTTTGAAGGTAATTTAAGTCTGTGTACTTGCCTATGTAACTTTAGAATAGTTTAGATTTTTAAGTGTTTAAATACCATGTCACCGGGTTAACCTTGCCACTTCCCTTTAGTTATTGTTCTAAGCTAGATTGATAACTTTTATTAGCAGTTTGTTTTCTTCTCTGTTTTTTTAGCTTTCGGCCATTTATTTCAGATAAGGTTGTTTTATGTACTGTTAGTGAAATGCAAGGGTTTCTAACAATTTAAGATGAAATTGTTCCAAGTATGTACATTATATATTGTCGCCATCTCGAATTAGTTGCTCGTTATTGGGTATCGGTGAGTGATATACTTCGGTAACTTCCTGGTCTCTCTCTCGGTGGTCACCTCCGATCGATTTTGATACGTGGTCACTTCCGATCGATTTTGATACGTGGTCACTTCCGATCGATTTTGATACGATGATGTCACTAGTGAAGCAGGATATGTTTATCATTCCTGAACATCTGATTTCACAGGGATGTTTATTTGATTGTGATATACATTAGGTGTTTGTCGCTTGTTGTATTAATGGGTTTTCTGTTAGCAATGGCTGTGTAAATTCTTCCTTAGATTTTTGTTTTATTACGCCTCAGTATCTTCTGATTACTTTAAATGCGTGTTTTTTTCTGATTTAGTTTTTCTGCCGTGTTTTTCTCTATTTACGGTTTGCAGTAAAGCTAATTGACACGTGTATCAACAGGACGATAATTATCTATTAACAAGATGGCTGAAGGTCTGGTAAAGCAATTGAAGCTGTAACTGTTATACGAATTAGTCTAATCATTTGTCTTGTTTGCAGGCTATGTTTACATTAGTGGTTGATGTAAGAAACGATCTTCAACTTTCACAAAACGGTAAGTACAATACTAGAATACTGTTGTCAATCCCATTAACAGTACTTTGTGAGAATACTGCTGGCTCTTAATCCCATTAACAGTACTATGTGAGAATACTGCTGGCACTTAATCCCATTAACAGTACTATGTGAGAATACTGCTGGCACTTAATCCCATTAACAGTACTATGTGAGAATACTGCTGGCACTTAATCCCATTAACAGTACTATGTGAGAATACTGCTGGCACTTAATCCCATTAACAGTACTATGTGAGAATACTGCTGGCACTTAATCCCATTAACAGTACTATGTGAGAATACTGCTGGAACTTAATCCCATTAACAGTACTATGTGAGAATACTGCTGGCACTTAATCCCATTAACAGCACTATGTGAGAATACTGCTGGCACTTAATCCCATTAACAGTACTATGTGAGAATACTGCTGGCACTTAATCCCATTAACAGTACTATGTGAGAATACTGCTGGCACTTAATCCCATTAACAGTACTATGTGAGAATACTGCTGGCACTTAATCCCATTAACAGTACTATGTGAGAATACTGCTGGCACTTAATCCCATTAACAGTACTATGTGAGAATACTGCTGGCACTTAATCCCATTAACAGTACTTTGTGAGAATACTGCTGGCACTTAATCCCATTAACAGTACTATGTGAGAATACTGCTGGCACGTAATCCCATTAACAGTACTATATGAGAATACTGCAGGCACTTAATCCCATTAACAGTACTATGTGAGAATATTGCTGGCACTTAATCCCATTAACAGTACTATGTGAGAATACTGGTAATTGATATCTATTGAATTTATTTGGTGCTAATTGTTACCCGTGGAATGTCTCTGTTGTTAATTGTTATCTATGGAATGTCTCTGGTGCTAATTGTTATCCGTGGAATGTCTCTGTTGTAAATTGTTATATATCGAATGTCTCTGGTGCTAATTGTTATCCGTGGAATGTCTCTATTGTAAATTGTTATATATCGAATGTCTCTGGTGCTAATTGTTATCCGTGGAATGTCTCTGTTGTAAATTGTTATATATCGAATGTCTCTGGTGCTAATTGTTATCCTTGGAATGTCTCTATTGTAAATTGTTATATATCGAATGTCTCTGGTGCTAATTGTTATCCGTGGAATGTCTCTATTGTAAATTGTTATATATCGAATGTCTCTGGTGCTAATTGTTATCCATGGAATGTCTCTATTGTAAATTGTTATATATCGAATATCTCTGGTGCTAATTGTTATCCGTGGAATGTCTCTATTGTAAATTGTTATATATCGAATGTCTCTGGTGCTAATTGTTATCCGTGGAATGCCTCTGTTGTTAATTGTTATATATCGAATATCTCTGGTGCTAATTGTTATCCGTGGAATGTCTCTGTTGTTAATTGTTATATATCGAATGTCTCTGGTGCTAATTGTTATCATTGGAATGTCTCTATTGTAAATTGTTATATATCGAATGTCTCTGGTGCTAATTGTTATCCTTGGAATGTCTCTGTTGTTAATTGTTATATATCGAATGTCTCTGGTGCTAATTGTTATCCTTGGAATGTCTCTATTATAAATTGTTATATATCGAATGTCTCTGGTGTTAATTGTTATCCGTCGAATGTCTCTGTTGTTAATTGATATATCGAATGTCTCTGATCCTTGGAATGTCTCTATTGTAAATTGTTATATATCGAATGTCTCTGGTGCTAATTGTTATCCGTCGAATGTCTCTGTTGTTAATTGTTATATATCGAATGTCTCTGGTGCTAATTGTTATCCTTGGAATGTCTCTGTTGTTAATTGTTATATATCGAATGTCTCTGGTGCTAATTGTTATCCTTGGAATGTCTCTGTTGTTAATTGTTATCTATGGAATGTTTCTATTGTAAATTGTTAACAATGGAATTTAACTGTTGTTAATTGATATCTATGGAATGTCTCTGTTGTTATTTGTTATCTATTGAATGTCTCTGTTGTTAATTGTTATCTATGGAATGTCCCTGTTGTTATTTGTTATCTATGTAATGGCTTTGTTGTTATTTGTTATCTGTTGAATGTCTCTGTTGTTACTTGTTGTTGGAATGTCAATTGTTATGTATGGAATGTCTCTGTTGTTAATTGTTAATTGTTATCTATGGAGTGTCTCCGGTGTTACTTGTTATTTATGGAATGTCCCTGTTGTTAACTGTTGCTAATTGTTATCTATAGAATGTCTCTTATTAATTGTTATCTATGGAATGTTTGCGTTTTAAATAGATAAATTAAATGTAGTCGGAATGACATATTCATGTTAATTGTTATCTAGGAATGTATCTGTTGCTAATTGTTATATATCGAATGTCTCTGTTGTTAATTGTTATCAATGGAATATCTCTGTCGCCAATTTTTATCTATGGAATGTCTTTAGTGTTACTTGTTATCTGTGGAATGTCTCTGTTGTTAATTGTTATCTATGGAATGTCTCTATTTAACTTGTTATCTACGGAATGTCTCTTTTTCGAATTGTTATTTACGGAATGTATACATCTGTTACTAATTGTTATCTATGGAATGTCGCTGTTGTTAATTGTTATTTATGAAATGACTCTGTTGTTAATTGTTTATCTATTGAATGTCTCTGTTGTTATTTGTTATCTATGGAATGTCTTTGTTTTTAATCGGTTATTTATGGAATGACTCTGTTGGTAATTGTTATCTATGGAACTTCTTTGTTGTTACTTATGTATGGAATGACTGTCTCTTTTGCTAATTGTTATCTATGAAATGTCTCTTGTTAATTGTTATCTTTGGAATGTTTGCGTTTTTAATAGATGAATTACTAGTAGTCGGAATGACATCTTCAAAGGCTGGAAATATTTGATATTTAAAATAACTGTTTTTGCTTTTCAATAAAATAGGCATTTCCAGACATTTTAGATTACTTTTGTCAATATGAGGAGTAGTGCATTAAATCGTCTAGCGTTGATTATGTACAGACTATTAAATTCGAATTATTTTTATGGGGTGATGCTATCGTTTATCTGGGTATAAGGATGGAAAGTTTGTATTGTTGCTAAGTTTAATGTTCTTTTCAATTCAGATGTAGATATTTAATAGCTAGATAGATTACATTTAGAAATAAACATTTCTATCATCACTTGTAAGTGTTTCAGTAGTAAACCGAGCCTTTGATGAAAAGAATAGTAAATTGTCAAATTTAGATAAATGTGGTTAAGATTTTATTCAACTTTAACCAATTGTTATTAGAGACTATGTTTTATTCATCACACTGTCATTCAAAATATATAATGAAATAGTTGTTTATTCTTTCGCAAGCAGATTTGATTTCACTACCAAGCGATTTTGCATTGTTACCTAAGTATTTCGAAACGCGTGTGAACATACGAAATCACAGTGTACTTAATAAATGCAACTTTCATTTTCAATTTCATTATTTTTCATTTTATTTTATATAATTTGCTGTCTCCAATTTTCACATTTTCTGTCCTAATTTATCATACAAGTAGATAAGACATTAGTAATAGGTCCGGGGCGTCACAAAGGACCTTTTGTTTTATGGCCCCGTGCGTCACACAATACTTATGTTTTATAGTTAGTCTCGATCATCCAGACGCTTTAATTACATTCATCTCTATATTTTTATCATTACGCCCAAAATTCGGCGCAAGTTCTTGATTGGATGATAGTTTTGTTGTCAAAAAATGTTTACATTAAAATATTTTTATTATATATTAATTATCAATTAATAAAACAATAACTATAATTATGCACCGTAATGAGAGAAACATTGTGTGTCGTAATTTGTTAAGTGTTGACATGTTTTCAGGGTTTTCCAGGTCTAAATATATGGCCCTAAAAATAGAATGATTGTTTTGTCTTCACCGATTGGTAGAGAAATTGCAACAAAGTGATCACAGACGCAATTATATATGCGTCTGGGTGATCGAGACAATGTTTTATGGTCCGGCGCGTCACAAAGAACTGTTTAATGGTATTATGGTCCGGTGCGTCACACAATGTGTCACCTGTTTTATGGTCCGGTGTGTCACACAATATTGTTTGTTTTATGGTCCCGTGCTTCACACAATATCTTCTGTTTTATTTTCGGTGCGTCACGCAATGTTTTATGGTACGGCGCGTCACAAAGTACCTTCTGTTTTATGGTCCGGGACGTCACACAATATCTTCAGTTTTATGGTCCGATGCGTTACACAATATCTTTTGTTTTATGGTCCGATGCGTCACACATTTGTTATTATCAAATTGTCATATTGACGATAAAATACATTTCCTGCAAATCTTTAATTTGTGAGAAACTAAAATCCACATTTTTACGCTTGACTGAACAAACAATCCGTGAAGACAGCGATGTCCGAAATGAAGATGGTAAATTCATTAATGTCAATGAACTGTGAGACTGTTGTTGTACATGTAGTAGGAATTGCACTTATATTTGTTTATAATTGAACGTATCTATACTAAACGCTGCTCCTTATTTTCTCAATTCAAAAATGGTACGATGGCATATACATATTTAAAGGATTCGATGAATTTCTTGCATTGTTTCTTATATACAAACACTTAATATTTCAGAATCTTCTCAAATTATATTACGAAGCATTTTATCCCAGACCTTGTATCCGCCATCTTTGTGGTATACCGAGACCAAGACAACATCAGACAAATCAATACAGTATAAGTACAGAGTTATTTGTGATGAGAATTATTTTGGAGCTGGATGTGAAGTTTTCTGTAGACACAGGAATGATAATTTTGGACATTACGTCTGTGATGGTGATGGTACAAAGCTATGTCTCCCGGGGTGGGAAGGAGAGTTTTGTGAGTCAGGTCAGTGGTACAGTACAATGTCTCCCGGGGTGGGAAGGAGAGTTTTGTGAGTCAGGTAAGTGGTACAGTACTTTGTCTCCCTGGATGAGCAGGAGAGTTTTGTGAGTCAGGTTTGTGGTAAAGTACTATGTCTCCTGGGGTGGGATGAGTGTTTTGTGAGTCAGGTAAGTGGTACAGTACTATGTCTCCCGGGGTGGGAAGGAGAGTTTTGTGAGTCAGGTAAGTGGTACAGTACTATGTCTCCCTGGATGAGCAGGAGAGTTTTGTGAGTCAGGAAAGTGGTACAGTACTTTGTCTCCCTGGATGAGCAGGAGAGTTTTGTGAGTCAGGTCAGCGATACAGTACTATGTCTCCCTGGATGACCAGGAGAGGTTTGTGAGTCAGGTCAATGGAACAGTACCAGGTCTCTCTGGATGAGCAGGAGAGTTTTGTGAGTCAGGTCAGTGGAACAGTACTACGTCTCCCTGGATGAGCAGGAGAGTTTTGTGAGTCAGGTCAGTGGTACAGTACTATGTCTCTCTGGATGAGCAGGAGAGTTTTGTGAGTCAGGTCAGTGGTACAGTACTATGTCTCTCTGGATGAGCAGGAGAGTTTTGTGAGTCAGGTCAGGGGAACAGTACTACGTCTCCCTGGATGAGCAGGAGAGTTTTGTGAGTCAGGTCAGTGGTACAGTACTTTGTCTCCCTGGATGAGCAGGAGAGTTTTGGGAGTCAGGTAAGTGGTACAGTACTATGTCTTCCTGGATGAGCAGGAGAGTTTTGTGAGTCAGGTAACTGGTACAATACTAAGTCTGTCTGGATGAGCAGGAGAGTTTTGTGAGTCAGGTAAGTGGTACAGTACTATGTCTCTCTGGATGAGCAGGAGAGTTTTGTGAGTCAGGTCAGCGGTACAGTACTATGTCTCTCTGGATGAGCAGGAGAGTTTTGTGAGTCAGGTCAGTGGTACAGTACTATGTCTCCCTGGATGAGCAGGAGAGTTTTGTGAGTCAGGTAAGTGGTACAGAACTTTGTCTCCCTGGATGAGCAGGAGAGTTTTGTGAGTCAGGTCAGTGGTACAGTACTATGTCTCTCTGGATGAGCAGGAGAGTTTTGTGAGTCAGGTCAGTGGTACAGTACTATGTCTCTCTGGATGAGCAGGAGAGTTTTGTGAGTCAGGTCAGTGGTACAGTACTATGTCTCTCTGGATGAGCAGGAGAGTTTTGTGAGTCAGGTCAGTGGTACAGTACTATGTCTCCCTGGATGAGCAGGAGAGTTTTGTGAGTCAGGTAAGTGGTACAGAACTTTGTCTCCCTGGATGAGCAGGAGAGTTTTGTGAGTCAGGTCAGTGGTACAGTACTATGTCTCTCTGGATGAGCAGGAGAGTTTTGTGAGTCAGGTCAGTGGTACAGTACTACGTCTCTCTGGATGAGCAGGAGAGTTTTGTGAGTCAGGTAACTGGTACAATACTAAGTCTCTCTGGATGAGCAGGAGAGTTTTGTGAGTCAGGTCAGTGGAACAGTACTATGTCTCTCTGGATGAGCAGGAGAGTTTTGTGAGTCAGGTCAGTGGTACAGTACTATGTCTCTCTGGATGAGCAGGAGAGTTTTGTGAGTCAGGTCAGTGGTACAGTACTATGTCTTCCTGGATGAGCAGGAGAGTTTTGTGAGTCAGGTAAGTGATACAGTACTATGTCTCCCTGGATGAACAGGAGAGTTTTGTGAGTCATGTCAGTGGTACAGTACTATGTCTTCCTGGATGAGCAGGAGAGTTTTGTGAGTCAGGTCAGTGGAACAGTACTATGTCTCTCTGGATGAGCAGGAGAGTTTTGTGAGTCAGGTCAGTGGTACAGTACTATGTCTTCCTGGATGAGCAGGAGAGTTTTGTGAGTCAGGTCAGTGGTACAGTACTATGTCTGTCTGGATGAGCAGGAGAGTTTTGTGAGTCAGGTAAGTGGTACAGTACTACGTCTCTCTGGATGAGCAGGAGAGTTTTGTGAGTCAGGTAAGTGGTACAGTACTACGTCTCCCTGGATGACCAGGAGAGTTTTGTGAGTCAGGTCAGTGGTACAGTACTACGTCTCTCTGGATGAGCAGGAGAGTTTTGAGTCAGGTCAGCGGTACAGTACTTTGTCTCTCTGGATGAGCAGGAGAGTTTTGTGAGTCAGGTCAGTGGTACAGTACTATGTCTCTCTTGATTAGCAGGAGAGTTTTGTGAGTCAGGTAAGTTGTAGATTACTATGTCTCTCTGGATGAGCAGGAGAGTTTTGTGAGTCAGGTAAGTGGTACAGAACTTTGTCTCCCTGGATGAGCAGGAGAGTTTTGTGAGTCAGGTAAGTGGTACAGTACTACGTCTCCCTGGATGACCAGGAGAGTTTTGTGAGTCAGGTCAGTGGTACAGTACTACGTCTCTCTGGATGAGCAGGAGAGTTTTGAGTCAGGTCAGCGGTACAGTACTTTGTCTCTCTGGATGAGCAGGAGAGTTTTGTGAGTCAGGTCAGTGGTACAGTACTATGTCTCCCTGGATGACCAGGAGAGTTTTGTGAGTCAGGTCAGCAGTACAGTACTTTGTCTCTCTGGATGAGCAGGAGAGTTTTGTGAGTCAGGTCAGTGGTACAGTACTATGTCTCCCTGGATGACCAGGAGAGTTTTGTGAGTCAGGTCAGCGGTACAGTACTTTGTCTCTCTGGATGAGCAGGAGAGTTTTGTGAGTCAGGTCAGTGGTACAGTACTATGTCATCCTGGATGAGCAGGAGAGTTTTGTGAGTCAGGTCAGTGGTACAGTACTATGTCTCTCTGGATGAGCAGGAGAGTTTTGTGAGTCAGGTCAGTGGTACAGTACTATGTCTTCCTGGATGAGCAGGAGAGTTTTGTGAGTCAGGTCAGTGGTACAGTACTTTGTCTCCCTGGATGAGCAGGAGAGTTTTGTGAGTCAGGTAAGTGGTACAGTACTATGTCTCTCTGGATGAGCAGGAGAGTTTTGTGAGTCAGGTAACTGGTACAATACTAAGTCTTCCTGGATGAGCAGGAGAGTTTTGTGAGTCAGGTCAGTGGTACAGTACTATGTCTTCCTGGATGAGCAGGAGAGTTTTGTGAGTCAGGTCAGTGGTACAGTACTTTGTCTCCCTGGATGACCAGGAGAGTTTTGTGAGTCAGGTCAGCGGTACAGTACTGTGTCCCTCTGGATGAGCAGGAGAGTTTTGTGAGTCAGGTCAGTGGTACAGTACTATGTCTTCCTGGATGAGCAGGACAGTTTTGTGAGTCAGGTCAGTGGTACATTACTATGTCTCTATGGATGAGCAGGAGAGTTTTGTGAGTCAGGTCAGTGGTACATTACTATGTCTTCCTGGATGAGCAGGAGAGTTTTGTGAGTCAGGTCAGTGGTACATTACTATGTCTTCCTGTATGAGCAGGAGAGTTTTGTGAGTCAGGTCAGTGGTACAGTACTATGTCTCTCTGGATGAGCAGGAGAGTTTTGTGAGTCAGGTCAGTGGTACAGTACTATGTCTCCCTGGATGAGCAGGAGAGTTTTGTGAGTCAGGTAAGTGGTACAGAACTTTGTCTCCCTGGATGAGCAGGAGAGTTTTGTGAGTCAGGTCAGTGGTACAGTACTATGTCTCTCTGGATGAGCAGGAGAGTTTTGTGAGTCAGGTCAGTGGTACAGTACTATGTCTCCCTGGATGAGCAGGAGAGTTTTGTGAGTCAGGTCAGTGGTACAGTACTATGTCTCTCTGGATGAGCAGGAGAGTTTTGTGAGTCAGGTCAGTGGTACAGTACTATGTCTCCCTGGATGAGCAGGAGAGTTTTGTGAGTCAGGTAAGTGGTACAGAACTTTGTCTCCCTGGATGAGCAGGAGAGTTTTGTGAGTCAGGTCAGTGGTACAGTACTATGTCTCTCTGGATGAGCAGGAGAGTTTTGTGAGTCAGGTCAGTGGTACAGTACTACGTCTCTCTGGATGAGCAGGAGAGTTTTGTGAGTCAGGTAACTGGTACAATACTAAGTCTCTCTGGATGAGCAGGAGAGTTTTGTGAGTCAGGTCAGTGGAACAGTACTATGTCTCTCTGGATGAGCAGGAGAGTTTTGTGAGTCAGGTCAGTGGTACAGTACTATGTCTCTCTGGATGAGCAGGAGAGTTTTGTGAGTCAGGTCAGTGGTACAGTACTATGTCTTCCTGGATGAGCAGGAGAGTTTTGTGAGTCAGGTAAGTGATACAGTACTATGTCTCCCTGGATGAACAGGAGAGTTTTGTGAGTCATGTCAGTGGTACAGTACTATGTCTTCCTGGATGAGCAGGAGAGTTTTGTGAGTCAGGTCAGTGGAACAGTACTATGTCTCTCTGGATGAGCAGGAGAGTTTTGTGAGTCAGGTCAGTGGTACAGTACTATGTCTTCCTGGATGAGCAGGAGAGTTTTGTGAGTCAGGTCAGTGGTACAGTACTATGTCTGTCTGGATGAGCAGGAGAGTTTTGTGAGTCAGGTAAGTGGTACAGTACTACGTCTCTCTGGATGAGCAGGAGAGTTTTGTGAGTCAGGTAAGTGGTACAGTACTACGTCTCCCTGGATGACCAGGAGAGTTTTGTGAGTCAGGTCAGTGGTACAGTACTACGTCTCTCTGGATGAGCAGGAGAGTTTTGAGTCAGGTCAGCGGTACAGTACTTTGTCTCTCTGGATGAGCAGGAGAGTTTTGTGAGTCAGGTCAGTGGTACAGTACTATGTCTCTCTTGATTAGCAGGAGAGTTTTGTGAGTCAGGTAAGTTGTAGATTACTATGTCTCTCTGGATGAGCAGGAGAGTTTTGTGAGTCAGGTAAGTGGTACAGAACTTTGTCTCCCTGGATGAGCAGGAGAGTTTTGTGAGTCAGGTAAGTGGTACAGTACTACGTCTCCCTGGATGACCAGGAGAGTTTTGTGAGTCAGGTCAGTGGTACAGTACTACGTCTCTCTGGATGAGCAGGAGAGTTTTGAGTCAGGTCAGCGGTACAGTACTTTGTCTCTCTGGATGAGCAGGAGAGTTTTGTGAGTCAGGTCAGTGGTACAGTACTATGTCTCCCTGGATGACCAGGAGAGTTTTGTGAGTCAGGTCAGCAGTACAGTACTTTGTCTCTCTGGATGAGCAGGAGAGTTTTGTGAGTCAGGTCAGTGGTACAGTACTATGTCTCCCTGGATGACCAGGAGAGTTTTGTGAGTCAGGTCAGCGGTACAGTACTTTGTCTCTCTGGATGAGCAGGAGAGTTTTGTGAGTCAGGTCAGTGGTACAGTACTATGTCATCCTGGATGAGCAGGAGAGTTTTGTGAGTCAGGTCAGTGGTACAGTACTATGTCTCTCTGGATGAGCAGGAGAGTTTTGTGAGTCAGGTCAGTGGTACAGTACTATGTCTTCCTGGATGAGCAGGAGAGTTTTGTGAGTCAGGTCAGTGGTACAGTACTTTGTCTCCCTGGATGAGCAGGAGAGTTTTGTGAGTCAGGTAAGTGGTACAGTACTATGTCTCTCTGGATGAGCAGGAGAGTTTTGTGAGTCAGGTAACTGGTACAATACTAAGTCTTCCTGGATGAGCAGGAGAGTTTTGTGAGTCAGGTCAGTGGTACAGTACTATGTCTTCCTGGATGAGCAGGAGAGTTTTGTGAGTCAGGTCAGTGGTACAGTACTTTGTCTCCCTGGATGACCAGGAGAGTTTTGTGAGTCAGGTCAGCGGTACAGTACTGTGTCCCTCTGGATGAGCAGGAGAGTTTTGTGAGTCAGGTCAGTGGTACAGTACTATGTCTTCCTGGATGAGCAGGACAGTTTTGTGAGTCAGGTCAGTGGTACATTACTATGTCTCTATGGATGAGCAGGAGAGTTTTGTGAGTCAGGTCAGTGGTACATTACTATGTCTTCCTGGATGAGCAGGAGAGTTTTGTGAGTCAGGTCAGTGGTACATTACTATGTCTTCCTGTATGAGCAGGAGAGTTTTGTGAGTCAGGTCAGTGGTACAGTACTATGTCTCTCTGGATGAGCAGGAGAGTTTTGTGAGTCAGGTCAGTGGTACATTACTATGTCTCTATGGATGAGCAGGAGAGTTTTGTGAGTCAGGTTAGTGGTACAGTACTATGTCTTCCTGGATGAGCAGGAGAGTTTTGTGAGTCAGGTCAGTGGTACAGTACTATGTCTCTCTGGATGAGCAGGAGAGTTTTGTGAGTCAGGTCAGTGGTACAGTACTATGTCTTCCTGGATGAGCAGGAGAGTTTTGTGAGTCAGGTCAGTGGTACATTACTATGTCTCTCTGGATGAGCAGGAGAGTTTTGTGAGTCAGGTCAGTGGTACAGTACTATGTCTCCCTGGATGACCAGGAGAGTTTTGTGAGTCAGGTCAGTGGTACAGTACTATGTCTCTCTGGATGAGCAGGAGAGTTTTGTGAGTCAGGTCAGTGGAACAGTACTATGTCTCCCTGGATGACCAGGAGAGTTTTGTGAGTCAGGTCAGCAGTACAGTACTTTGTCTCTCTGGATGAGCAGGAGAGTTTTGTGTGTCAGGTCAGTGGTACAGTACTATGTCATCCTGGATGAGCAGGAGAGTTTTGTGAGTCAGGTCAGTGGTACAGTACTATGTCTCTCTGGATGAGCAGGAGAGTTTTGTGAGTCAGGTCAGTGGTACAGTACTTTGTCTCCCTGGATGAGCAGGAGAGTTTTGTGAGTCAGGTAAGTGGTACAGTACTATGTCTCTCTGGATGAGCAGGAGAGTTTTGTGAGTCAGGTCAGTGGTACAGTACTTTGTCTCCCTGGATGAGCAGGAGAGTTTTGTGAGTCAGGTCAGCGGTACAGTACTGTGTCTCTCTGGATGAGCAGGAGAGTTTTGTGAGTCAGGTCAGCGGTACAGTACTGTGTCTCTCTGGATGAGCAGGAGAGTTTTGTGAGTCAGGTCAGTGGTACAGTACTGTCTTCCTGGATGAGCAGGAGAGTTTTGTGAGTCAGGTAAGTGATACAGTACTATGTCTCCCTGGATGAGCAGGAGAGTTTTGTGAGTCAGGTCAGTGGTACAGTACTATGTCATCCTGGATGAGCAGGAGAGTTTTGTGAGTCAGGTCAGTGGTACAGTACTATGTCTCCCTGGATGAACAGGAGAGTTTTGTGAGTCAGGTCAGTGGCACATTACTATGTCTCTCTGGATGACCAGGAGAGTTTTGTGAGTCAGGTCAGTGGTACATTACTATGTCTGTCTGGATTGGAAGGACAGGTTTATCAGTGGGGTTAGTATTATCGATGATATCTGGATGACCACTGACAACGTTAACTTTGTATTATATCGGTGACCAGGGAGTGACCAATGAAAAACTGCTGCTATTGTCAATGAAAGCTGACTGACTACTGGAAATTGCTTTTTAATATTACCGGAGTGATAACTGACCAATGACAATGCGTTTTACTATTATCGATGATAACTAAACGAACCGACAGTTGGCAAATATCCAATATTATAGTGTATGTTAGTGAAATGAATGCCAGCTGACATCCAAGTATTATCGATGACAGCTAGTGACAATTGGCAATGACAGTAATTAGTTCCATCTCATATGATTAAGGTAGAAAGTGTCATTATGTTTTTAATATAACAAGCACGACGATCTGGTTTATTTAATTCTACTTTAATACGTCTTTTTCAGCTATGTGTTGGGACAGGTGTAATATGTCTCATGGATTTTGTAAGGAACCGTTTAAATGCAGGTATATATCATTGATACGATCAGGATACAACTTAACACTAGACATATTATGCAAAATTTTAAAAAGGTTAAAAGAAATAAAAAGCCGTGATAAAACGAGATTTTATCTTTCATTATCTATTATCACTGATTTACATTCAGTGCTGTCTCTGTATAGACACGTGTCATTAAGATCATAGTCGTTATTATTATAATGTAGAAAGACGAGATTCGTTAGGATCATAGACTTACAATTATAGTGTTGAAAGACATGTGTCTGTTAGTCTGTGCAAAATATGTGGAAGACGCATGCGTTAAAACAGATACAGTGTAGCGAGACAAGTTTCATACTAGGAAAGATACTAATTTGTACTGATAGTGAATTAGCATGACGTGCTCCAAATGTCAGCGTGATTCGACCATGTCCATGTGATTTATCCATAACATACTCGGAATAACAACGTGATTCATCCATAACGTGCTCGGACGGTATAAATCCATAGCTTGCCCATAATTTCAACATGCTCGTAATTTCAAAGTGATTCATCCGTAACGTGCTCGGAATGTCAACGTAATTCATCCATAACGTGCTCGGAATGTCCACGAGATCCATCCATAACGCTCTGGGAATGTCAACGTGATTCATCCATAACGTGCTCGGAATTTCAACTTGATTTCTCAATAACGTGCTCGGAATGTCCACTTGATTTAAATATAACGTGCTCGTAATTTCAAAGTGATTCATCCATAGCGTGCTGGGAATGTCCACTTGATTCATCCATAACGCTATCGGAATGTCCACGTGATTCATCCATAACGCTCTGGGAATGTCAACGTGATTCACCCATAACGTGCTCGGAATTTCAACGTGATTTCTCCATAACGTGCTCGGAATGTCAACTTCTTTCATCAATAGCTTGCTCGGAATGTCCACTTGATTCATCTATAACATGCTCGTAATTTTAAAGTGATTCATCCATAACATTCTCGTAATTTCAAAGTGATTCATCCATAACGTGCTCAGAATGTTAACCTGATTTATAAATAACGCTCGGAATGTATTACGATTTATCCATTAGGTGTTCAGTGTTCACTCGATTCTTTATTGTTGTTAATAGCGACCACAGCCGCAGCGGGCAGTAAAGCTGTCCGCGAAGAGCGGTGATCTCTACGGCAATTACGTGTCACGTGATCAAAATGAAATCACGTGATCAAAATCTGCTTAGTGCTGATATTGATTTTTTTCGTCCGGAAGTTGATATCGTCAAAAAACTTTAACAAAGTGAATGAAGAAGGGCACTAAAATTAATTTTAAAGAATGACTTAAAATAAAGTAGACATCGATAAAAAATGAATGTTATAATTAAAAATAACAAAAATTTCATACTATTTTTTTGCAATCTCTAAATCAATCTTTAAAAACTGACAATCATAAGACATTTCATGTGACGTCAACATTACAAAGAAAGACGTCACGTGACCACTGGAATGAAGAGGCACTTTTAGGGTGTTCGGAAGTAACGTCAATTATGAAATGCACATTATATAAATAATAAAGGACTATATCAGTGCTCGCATTTTGTCAATGCCTAATCCATATAATATGTTACAATGACTTCAATATGTCTCTGAATACAATCACCGTGTGTGATATATTTAATTGAAGTTGTATGGTTGGCTGGGATGGAGAGTCATGTGACCAGTGTATACGTAGTCCTGACTGTACCAATGGTTATTGCCATGAACCAGAGCAATGTATATGTCTGGGTGATTGGACAGGTCCTAACTGTAATATAGGTAAGACAGACATCACGGTACTGTATATGTCTGGGTGATTGGACTGGTCCAAACTGTAATATAGGTAAGACAGACACCACGGTACTATATATGTCTGGGTGATTGGACTGGTCCATATTGTAATATAGGTAAGACAGACACCACGGTACTGTATATGTCCCGGTGATTGGACAGGTCCTAACTGTAATATAGGTAAGACGGACACCACGGCACTGTATATGTCTGGGTGATTGGACTGGTCGAAATTGTAATATAGGTAAGACGGACACCACGGTACTTATATGCATAGATGATTGAACAGGTCCTAATTGTGATGTAGGTAAAGACCGGCACCACGGTACTGTATATGTATGGGTGATTGGACTGGTTCATATTGTAATATAGGTAAGACAGACACCACGGTACTGTATATGTCTGGGTGATTGGACAGGCCCTAGCTGTAATATAGGTAAAGACAGACACCACGGTGCTGTATATGACAAGGTGATTGGACAGGTTCTAATTGTAATATTTGTAAGACAGACACCACGGTACTGTATATGACAAGGTGATTGGTCTGGTCCTAATTGTGATGTAGGTAAGACAGGAACTATGGCACTGTATATGCCATAGTGATTGGACTGGTCCAAATTGTAATATATGTAAGGCAGGAACCATGGCGCTGTAAATGCATAGATAATTGGGCTGGTCTTAATTTGTGATATAGGTAATACAGGATGTACAATTCGGAAGTATTCCCACAAAAATATCTATACAATAACCATGATTCATTAACATCATTCCCTTAAAAAAGAGTTTGTAGTAATGCACTGTCCATATCTCTTAACATGACTCCTTCTTAACTTGACCTCAAAAGGGGCCGATAGTCTACTCTAACATTTGTAAATGGAGGTTCATCCGGTGTCTCACGATTTTCTGGACGGTTAGCCATCTTCTGCTCTCCTAAAGGTACACATAAACGACGACATATAACACATTTCGATATTAATTTTCGAATGGCTGCTGGTGCATTAATCAACCAATACTTCTCACGAAGGCGAGCCAACAGATGATTTCTTCCACTATGTTGAGAATCATTAATTGCCGGAGAATCAAATCAGCAATGTGGTGACACTTTGGAATTATAACTGGGTGTTTACTATCTTCTGGCATACTTGCTTCAAGCAAGTGTCCTCCTACGCGCAAAAGACTGTCTTTCATAACAGGATCAAGTTTGCAGATATCACTCTTGGATTTGAGACTATAACTACTTCCTTTTATGGCTTCAACCTCGTCTGGGAACTCACATTCTGAACATAAACAAGTATCGCATGCTCAGCATCATCTAGGTCATTGAGTGATATTCTGTGAGAATCTATAGTACCTAATTTATCACATTCCTTATTTCCTAATCTCCTTTGAGCTCGAAATAATAATTTTTTACTGATTTTGAGTAACCATGCTACACTCCGTTTCAGTGCTAACCATGAAGAGTGATATTCAATCAATTTCTTGATGGAATCGTCCTCCTCGTTCTCGGCTTTGGTGAGTGGAACTGAAGCATTTTTTACCTCGGGATTACCTCCGCGTAAAATACTTTGATCACAAACTTCAATTGGAGCTTAGGCCAAGCATTCTCGTCATATATAAGAAATTCAGGTGTTACGATCCAGTTTCGTTTCTGAAGTTCAGAAAAAGATAGTCCTCTCGACGCATGATCTGCCGGATTAACTTGGTATTAACATATTTCCAATTGTCAATTTCCGAACCTTCATGAATAACATCTAATCTATTCGCGAAAAATGTCTGAAATCTAGCATCTTCATACTTCGTATTTTAGAACTGATATGCTATCGGTCCAAAATATTGAGCGATCAATAGGAATGTCCAATTCGGTTAATAACATTTTGTTCGTTCTGACAGCGACTGTAGCTGTAGTCAATTATAATCTCGGAATTGAAACTTGCTTTAGTGGTGCAACTCTTGCTTTTCCGATGACGAAGGAACATTGTACTCCTTGACACTCACTTTCAATCTCAGATAGGTTACTACCCCGTAACCTGATTCGCTTGCTTCAGCAAAAGTGTAAAGTGTAGCAGAAACAACTCAACCAAAACTTCGAAGTTTTAAACAACGCACCACTTTAAAGTCCATAAATGACTAAGATCCTGATACCACTGTTCCCATCTCAGGGACAAGGCATGAGGGATAGGATTAGGAAAATGCATTTCCTCCTGCATAATTCTTGTAAGATCATCTTTCCAATAAGTGTGATTGGTCCAAGAAAACCAAATGGGTCATAAACACTGCTTATCATCGGTAAGATTCCTCTCCTGGTGATTGGTCGATTTTTAAGACAAATCTTAAAACAAAACACATCAGTGTCAACGCACCATTGAGAGCTCTGTCGATGGGCAAAGTATCATGATCAAGAACCAAGTCCCTGACTTCTTTTGCACGTTTTCAATAGGAATTTCTCTCATGACATCAACGCTATTTGAGATTCATTTCGCAATTCTAAAACCTCCAGATTTCAATAACGATTGAAGATTCTTTATCAAATATATAGCATCACTCGAGCTTTCCACGGATTTTAAGCAGTTGTTTACATAAAAGTTTTTCAGCACAGTATTTCCTCGTTGAAGTGTCCCTTGTTATCATGGGCAATCTGTCTTAAGGCAAAGTTTGCACAACTCGGCGAAGACGTAGCACCAAAGATGTGCACTATCACCATTGGCCCACCATAAAAACCTCAAGAAATTTGTATCCTTTTAGGACACTCTGACCTGATAAAACATAGAATCTATGTCGCCCATAAATGCTATATGTGTTCTTCTCTAAATCGTATCAGTGTTCCGATCAACGTATTCGTAAGATTTGGTCCTTGAAGTAGTAGGTAATTAAGTAAAGCAACTGCGTATCTGGCTGCGCAATCAAATACCACGCGTAACCTGCGTTTCTTTGGGTGATAGACCCCGTGATGTGGCAAATACCGCACTCTTCCATTTCCGAGGGATAACTCAGTTTGATCAACTATGACTGCATGCCCTTCAGCAATCATTTTTGGCCGGGTTGCACGAAGTGCAAACCCGGGTTATAGTTTGGTGAAGTCGGGCGGGCGGATGGGCGGGCGGGGAAAATAGGGTACCTATTTTGTATAATCAACTTCTCCTACAGTTTTCATCCCAGATCTCTGAAACTTCACAGAAAGATTGCACATTTATTGAAGTTGTGCACCTTTTATTATGGAATTGTTCCGGGATTTTTATACCCCCCGCAAACTAGTTTGGGGGGTATATAGGAATCACCCTGTCTGTCTGTCCGTCTGTCTGTCTGTCTGTCCGTCTGTCCGTCTGTCCACATCCCTTGTAAGCGCTTCTCCTTAACCCCTTGACAGATTTTGATGAAACTTTACATGAAGGAAGTACATCATATGTAGATGTGCATGAAGAATTTTCGTCGCTGTCGGATATTATTCAGGGGAGATAATTGGACTTGAAGCGAAGTGGGGGGTATCCCTTTGTGAGCATGCTCACAGTCCAAACTTGTTTCCCTAATTTTCAAGACATTGGAACTTAGTCATTTTTCAGGACATTTGCAGATGACAGTACATATTTTGTGTAATCAACTCTCCTACAGTTTTCAATCCAGATCTCTGAAACTTCACGGAAAAATTGCACATGTATTCAAGTTGTGCACCTGCTATTATGGAATTGTTCTAGGAATTTTATCCTAATTTTCAAGATATGGGAACTTAGTCATTTTTCAGGACATTTGCAGAAGACGGTACCTATTTTGTGTAATCCTCCTACAGTTTTCAATCCAGATCTCTAAAACTTCACAGAAAGATTGCACATTGAAGTTGTGCACCTGCTGTTATGGAATTGTTCCAGGATTTTTCCTAATTTTTCCAGACATGGGAACTTTTTTCAGACATTTGCAGGAGACGGTACCTATTTTGTGTAATCAACTCCTTCTACATTTTTCTTTACCCAGGCCTAAAGCTTTCTTCCAACAAATTGTAAACCATTCCCTATTTATTAAGGCACTTGGATTTGCAACCCGGCCACTTCAGACTTTTGCGATTTCTCTCATAAAGGTGATGTATTGATCTCTAAAGTCATTATCCGCCTTGAAACGCTTCACAAGTGCGTTGAGCCTTTGCTCTGCGTGCCTTGGGTTGTTTGGAATTTTAGGATCTTTAGATTTAAAAGGTAAATCCAATACATAATGCACACTTTCAAGAGATATTGATTTAGTTTAGTTCTAGAAATTGTTTATCATTTTCAGAGCTTTCACTACGATTGTCAATGATACGCTCAATAAAATCAATATTGTATTGATGTTATATCTGATCCTCCAGAGAAGCATCTATCCCATTGACAGATATTTACGTTGTAAATCCCGTGTTTTCGTCAGGCAACGCTTCTAATGGTCCATTTATAACCCATCATAATAATGTTTTGACCGCAAATGGACTGTTATCAACACTTGGAATTACATCCCACAGTTCCATGGCCTTTTTGATACCAATCAATAATCCTACATCACTTTCAATTCTAATTAAGGGTACATCACTTAAGTGTGGCCATGCTTGAACATCCTTGTCTGAAATCACATCCCTTTTACTGACAGGCAATGTTGGTCTAGTAAAAATTAGCGGCAAACGCAAACAATTATCTCCATTCAAGTCACATAATTCCAGATCAGAATTAGCATCGCCATCTACTATTTTTTATTGTCCCATAGTAAGAAGCTTTATATTCGTATGCTTTCCTTTGACACTGAGTGACCTCATAATATCCTCTGAACAAAATGTAGCTGTACTGCCACAATCTAAGAATGCATTAGTCTCGACAAATTTTTCACTGAAAGTTGACTTAATTCTTACCGGAACTATAGGAAGGGCATTGTGACCATTGTTACCAGCCCCAGTATGCGTAGCGGACGTGGTAACTTTTGCAAGGTTGCTTGCATTTGTAATTTGAACGTTGTTTTCAGCTTTAATGTAATTGTCAGTCTGAGAAGGATTTAGTTGGATGAGATCTTTGACAATGTAAACAAGCTAATTTATGTTGACATGTTAATTTCTGATGACCCGACTTCCAGCATCCGAAATACAGTCCTTTGGATTTCGAAGAATTGATAACGAGCCTTCAGATCTTTCTTAATAAATTTTATCCTGATATTTCCCATCTGAGTTTCTGACACATGTCCTTGATTAGAAGTACTAGTAATTGTGGAAAAATTCCTCTTAATTTCCTGAGTGCGATTAGATTTTCTAGTTGGATGTTTTACTGAGAGTGGTATTTTTACTCATGACTTCGCGTCCAAAAATTGGATCTACTGCCTTCTTAGCCTCCTTTCTCTCAAAGTCTACCTATGTCTAAATGTCACGGATTGGTGTTTTGCTTTAATTTCGAAGACAATATTTCGCCACTTTGTCATGCAAATAAAAAGGTAGCTTCTTTACTAACAATTTTAAATTTTTAGAATATTCTGGCAGCTTCTACATTTTCCACAGAGAATCTACATTCAGTAAGAAACAAAGCATAGTTGTCCAGAGCCTTTCCATCGTCCTATTTGATTAGTGGCCAATCTCTTTTGCTATTTTGACATATGACTGAGCGATTACGTCAGGATCGCCATATCTTTCTTCGAATTCATTCATAGCTGCATTGTATCCAGCTCTTCAATCCAAATAGAAAATCCTTTTGCAATTCTATTGCAGAAGAATGTTCAGACTTTCCTGATAAGAATATGTGTTCGCTAAAACACGAGTTTCAAATTGTCGAATAAAGGATCTATATTACATTGGGTTTCCGTCAAACTTCTGAATATCTGCTTGTGGTTTGTTAAGCTCCTTAGCAATGCTTATATTAACACCGTAATTACTAGCAAAATTGTCATTCATTAAATTAGTCTCATTAAATGTTGGTACCATACTTGGGTTCCATTCCGACGGTTCTAACGTGGAAGCTTTATTGTTTTCCAATACTTTAAATTTAATTACATTTTCTTTAATTTTGTTTTCAGTATTTTCCTAATTTTTGATCCTTTAAAATACTTTTTCTAACTCTTCGATGACATTTGACTTACTTTCAACTCTGTCTTTATTTCCAGCTCCTCCTCCTTTAGCTTGAGTGACAGTTTTTCTTCTTCAAGTTTTCTCTTTTCCTGAAGGCTATTCGCTCTAGCAACAAGATCAGCCTTACCTTGTTCCTCTTTAAGCTTAGCTGCTGAAAGATGACTTGCCATAGAACTACCACGAGAGCTACTTGACATTCAACATACTAGCAGCTTTAACTGGTTTCAAAATTGCATTGACGGAGAACCAATGTTGAGCAATTTGGTTAAGATCTTTAAAGTTGTTGTTTCTTTCTTGGAACCACGCATTGTCAATTTTTGCATCCTCAATATTTTGTATTACTTTTGATAGACCTCATGTATTTCAAGAAACCTTTCATATGCTTTAACTCAAATGGCATAAATCGGTAAGCTGGTACAAAAGACCCTTTTCCGTAAACCTCCTCTCACGTTTCTCATCTTCATCCATGAGTTCCGAATTGTTAATGGTATCAACTAAGGAAGAATAAATGTAATGATTGAATTTTTTACATCGTCTTCAAATAAATGGATACGCATTAGACTTCGGAATTATTTTAGCCAGTACACAGGAACCACAGCACTGTATATGCCAAGCTGGTTGGAATGTCCTAATTGTAATATAGATTAGACAGGAACCATGGCACTGTATATGCCAAGGTGATTGGAATGTCCTAATTGTAATATAGATTAGACAGGAACCACTGCACTGTATATGACTAGGTGATTGGAATGTCCTAATTGTAATATAGATTAGACAGGAACCACTGCACTGTATATGCCAAGGTGATTGGAATGTCCTAATTGTAATATAGATTAGACAGGAACCACGGCACTGTATATGCCAAGCTGGTTGGAATGTCCTAATTGTAATATAGATTAGACAGGAACCATGGCACTGTATATGCCAAGGTGATTGGAATGTCCTAATTGTAATATAGATTAGACAGGAACCACTGCACTGTATATGACTAGGTGATTGGAATGTCCTAATTGTAATATAGATTAGACAGGAACCACTGCACTGTATATGCCAAGGTGATTGGAATGTCCTAATTGTAATATAGATTAGACAGGAACCACTGCACTGTATATGACTAGGTGATTGGACTGGTCCTAATTGTGATAAAGGTAAGGCAGGAACCACGACACTGTATGTGTCATAGTGATTGGACTGGTCCTAATTGTGATAAAGGTATGGCATGAACCACGACACTATATATGCCATAGTGATTGGACTGGCTCTTTATATGCTTATGTGATTGGACTGGTCTTAATTATGATATTGATAAGATGGCCATGAATATTCCTAGATAATTGAGCTGGCTTAATTTAATTGTAATATCCGGAACCTGTCAAACCTGTTTGTTAAATCTTATTGCAATTCAAACCAAACAGCGGATCAAAATGTCAGGGATCCGGCAAATAACATTTAAATATATATATTGTTTTAATTTTAGATATAAACTACTGCAATAAATACGATCCATGTGAAAATGGTGGCATATGCATAGGAGACAGAGAGAAGAATTTCACCTGTCAATGTTCGGAATTTTTCACTGGTTTACAATGTGAATCTGTGCTTTGTTTCGAAGGATCTTGTCAGAATGGCGGGAATTGTTCTGTAAGTACGTGTGTCCCATTGTATATGTGTGTTCTTGACATCATTGTGATAAGTTTGTTTCTATCTACAAGTATGTTATTGACATCGTAGTGACAAATTTGTGGACACTTGTGTTCCTCTGTACATATCTGTTGACATCGTTGTGATAAGTTTGTGGACACTGGTGTCCATCTGTACATGTATGTTCGTGACATCGTTGTGATAAGTTTGTGGACACTTGTGTTCCTCTGTACATGTATGTTGACATCGTTGTAATAAGTTTGTGGACACTGGTGTCCATCTGTACATGTATGTTCGTGACATCGTTGTGATAAGTTTGTGGACACTTGTGTTCCTCTGTACATGTATGTTGACATCGTTGTAATAAGTTTGTGGACACTTGTGTTCCTCTGTACATGTATGTTCGTGACATCGTTGTGGTAAGTTTGTGGACACTTGTGTTCCTCTGTACATGTATGTTCGTGACATCGTTGTGATAAGTTTGTGGAAACTTATGTTCCTCTGTACATTTATGTTCTTAACATTGTTGTGATAAGTTTGTGGACACCTGTGTTCCTCTGTTTATGCATGTTGACATCGTAGTGATAAGTGTGTGGACACTTGTGTCCCTCTGTATATGTATGTTCGTGACATCATTATGATAAGTTTGTGGACACTTGTGTTCCTTTGTACATGTATGTTCGTGACATCGTTATGATAAGTTTGTGGACACTTGTGTTCCTGTGTACATGTATGTTCGTGGCATCGTTATGATAAGTATGTGGACAATTGTGTTCCTGTGAACATGTATGTTCGTGACATTGTTATGATAAGTTTTTGGACACTTGTGTTCCTTTGTACATGTATGTTCGTGACATCGTTATGATAAGTTTGTGGACACGTGTTCCTGTGTACATGTATGTTCGTGACATTGTTATGATAAGTTTGTGGACACTGGACACTGGATATCATATTTTTTAATGAAACTACAGGCACCTATTTGACGTTAATAAATGAACGGGCAGCTCGATCACTAGAAGGTTAATATTTAGTGACTAGAACATCAAGCAATATTTTTCAATATGTCAGGACGATTGGGACTAGTTAAGTTAATAGTAACTAGTGGACGTGATTGATAATAATAGTATGTAAGTCACATCTAATTACAAGGCCATTTCTTGGCAGGGGCCTAGGTGACCGAATGGTAAATGTATTAGTTATATACTATTGATCACGTGGTCTGTCATCACTGAATTTGCACGTTTGATTCTCCCTGCAGGCAGGGTGTGCTCAACTTCAATCTTGATTCCTACCGAAGGTCTTGGGTTTTCACCGAGAACTCCGGCTCCCTCCCACAATTAAAACTAGACGCCACGATATAGCTGTAAATGGCGTTAAACATCATTCAAACAAAAGTATCTTGGCATGCCTTCGTTTACAAGTTAAATCCACGCTTTGTTCAAATATACCTCAGAAAGATCCACAACCATTGTTATAAACGATTAATCCATCTAGACGTAATTTATTTTGTAGAATGCTTCAGTAGGATGTGAATGTTCTGAAAAATATTATGGACCTCAATGCGAATTCCGTAAATTGACTTGTGATGAGACGGAGTGTATGAATGGTGGAACATGTATTCCTACGACAACTGGAACCATGTGTATCTGTAACCGAGGGTACACAGGAGAAAACTGTAAATCAGAAATAGACGAATGTGAATCTAGCCCTTGTCAATATGGTAATGACATAATTCCTTTGTAGTTTGATATATTTTAATCTAATATTATCTGCTGTACAGTGGACTATTTCAGTTTAACAATGTCTGCTGTACAGTGGACTATTTCAGTCTTACATTGTCTGCGGTACTAAAGACTATTTCAGTCTAATATTATCTGCTATACAGTGGAGTTTTTCAGTCTAACAATGTCTGCTGTACAGTGGACTATTTCAGCCTAACATTGTCTGCGGTACTAAAGACTATTTCAGTCTAATATTATCTGCTGTACAGTGGACTTTTTCAGTCTAACAATGTCTGCTCTACAGTGGACTATTTCAGTCTAACATTGTCTGCGATACTAAAGACTATTTCAGCCTAATATTGTCTGCTGTACAGAGGACTATATCAGTCTTATATTGTCTGCTGTACAGTGGACTATTTCAGTCTTATATTGTCTGCTGTAATGTGGACTATTTCAGTCTAACATTGTCTGCTGTACACTGGACTATTTCAGTCTAATATTGTCTTCCCTACAGTGGACTATTTTAGTCAAAAATTGTGTATTGTACAGTGGACTATTTCAGTTTAACAATGTCTGCAGTGCACTAGACTATTTCAGTCTAATATTGTCTGCTGTACAGTGGACTATTTCAGTCTAATATTGTCTGCTGTACAGTAGACTATTTCAGTCTTATATTGTCTGCTGTACAATGGACTGTCTAAGTCTAACATTGTCTGCAGTACACTGGACTATTTTAGTCTAATGTTGTCTTCTGTACAGTGGACAATTTCAGTCAAAAATTTTGTATTGTACATTGGACTATATCAGTCTAACAAATGTCTGCCATACAGTAGACTATTTCAGTATAATATTGTCTGCTGTACAGTGGACTATTTAAGTCTAACATTGTCTGTGGTACTAAAGGCTATTTCAGTATAATATTGTCTGCTGTACAGTGGACTATTTCAGCCTAATATTGTTTGCTGTACAGTGGACTATTTAAGTCTAACATTGTCTGCTGTACACTGGACTATTTCAGTCTAATATTGTCTTCTGTACAGTGGACTATTTCAGTCAAAAATTGTGTATTGTACAGTGGACTATTTCAGTCTAACAATGTCTGCTGTACAGTGGACTTTTAAAGTCTAACATTGTCTGCTGTACAGTGTACTATTTAAGTCTAACACTGTCTGCGGTACTAAAGACTATTTCAGTCTAACATTGTCTGCTGTACAGTGGACTATTTCAGTCTAACATTGGCTGCTGTATAGTGGACTATTTCAGTCTAATATTGTCTGCTGTACAGTGGACTATTTCAGTCTAATATTGTCTGCTGTATAGTGGACTATTTCAGTCTAATATTGTCTGCTGTATAGTGGACTATTTCAGTCTAATATTGTCTGTGGTACTAAAGACTATTTCAGTCTAATATTGTCTGCTGTACAGTGGACTTTTGTCAGTCTAATATTGTCTGCTGTATAGTGGACTATTTCAGTCTAACATTGTCTGTGGTACTAAAGACTATATCAGTCTAATATTGTCTGCTGTTCAGTGGACTATTTCAGTCTAACATTTTCTGTGGTACTAAAGACTATTTCAGTCTAACATTGTCTGCTGTACAGTGGACTTTTGTCAGTCTAATATTGTCTGCTGTATAGTGGACTATTTCAGTCTAATATTGTCTGTGGTACTAAAGACTATTTCAGTCTAATATTGTCTGATGTACAGTGGACTATTTTAGTCTTATATTGTCTGCTGTGCAGTGGACTATTTCAGTCTAACATTGTATGTGGTACTAAAGACTATTTCAGTCTAATATTGTCTGCTGTACAGTGGACTATTTCAGTCTTATATTGTCTGCTGTACAGTGGACTATTAAAGTCTGACATTGTCAGCTGTATATTGGACTATTTCACTCTAATATTGCTTTACAATGCACTATTTCAGTCTAACATTGTCTGCTGTACACTGGACTATTTCAGTCTAATATTGTCTGCTGCACAGTGGACTATTTCAGTCGAATATTGCTGTAAAGTGGACTATGTAAGTCTAACATTGTCTGCTGTATAGTGGACTATTTCAGTCTAATATTGTCTGCTGTACAGTGGACTATTTCAGTCTAATATTGTCTGCTGTATAGTGGACTATTTAAGTCTAACATTGTCTGCTCTATAGTGGACTATTTAAGTCTAACATTGTCTGCTGTACACTGGACTATTTTAGTCTAATATTGTCTGCTGCACAGTGGACTATTTCAGTCTAATATTGCTGTACAGTGGACTATTTTAGTCTAACATTGTCTGTTGTATAGTGGACTATTTCAGTCTAACAATGTCTGGTGTACAGTGGACTATTTCAGTCTAATATTGTCTGCTGTACACTGGACTATTTCAGTCTAACAATGTCTGCTGTACAGTGGACTTTTGTCAGTCTAACATTGTCTGGTGTACAGTGGACTATCTCAACCTAACATTGCTGTACAGTGGACTATTCAGTCTAACATTTTCTACTGTACAGTGGACTTTTGTCAGTCTAACATTGTCTGCTGTACAGTGGACTATTTCAGTCTAATATTGTCTCCTGTATAGTGGACTATTTCAGTCTAATATTGTCTGCTGTATAGTGGACTATTTCAGTCTAATATTGTCTGCTCTATAGTGGACTATTTAAGTCTAACATTGTCTGTGGTAATAAAGACTATTTCAGTCTAATATTGTCTGCTGTACAGCGGACTATTTCAGTCTAACAGTGCTGTACAGTGGACTTTTTTCAGTCTAACATTGTCTGCTGTACAGTGGACTATTTCAGTCTAATATTGTCTGCTGTTTAGTAGACTATTTCAGTCTAATATTGTCTGCTGTACAGTGGACTTTTTCAGTCTAACAATGTCTGCTGTACAGTGGACTATTTCAGGCTAACATTGTCTGCGATACTAAAGACTATTTCAGCCTAATATTGTCTGCTGTATAGTGGACTATTTCAGTCTAACAATGTCTGCTGTACAGTGGACTATTTTTGTCTAACAATCTCTGCTGTACACTGGACTATTTCAGTCTAACATTGTCTGCGGTACAAAAAGACTATTTCAGTCTGATATTGTCTGCTGTACAGAGGACTATATCAGTCTTATATTGTCTGCTGTACAGTGGACTATTTCAGTCTTATATTGTCTCCTGTAATGTGGACTATTTCAGTCTAACATTGTCTGCTATAAACTGGACTATTTCAGTCTAATATTGTCTTCTGTACAGGTGACTATTTTAGTCAAAAATTGTTTACTGTACAGTGGATTATTTCAGTCTAACAATGTCTGCTGCACAGTGGACTTTTTTCAGTCTAACATTGTCTGCAGTGCACTAGACTATTTCAGTCTAACATTGCTGTACAGCGGACTTTATTCAGTCTAATATTGTCTACTGTACATGGACTATTTCAGTCTAATATTGTCTGCTGTACAGTAGACTATTTCAGTCTTATATTGTCTGCTGTACAATGGACTATCTCAGTCTAACATTGTCTGCAGTACAGTGGACTATTTTAGTCTAATGTAGTCTTCTGTACAGTGGACAATTTCAGTCAAAAATTGTGTATTGTACATTGGACTATATCAGTCTAACAAATGTCTGCTATACAGTAGACTATTTCAGTCTTCTATTGTCTGCTGTACAGTGGACTATTTCAGTCTAACATTTTCTGTGGTACTAAAGACTATTTCAGTATAATATTGTCTGCTGTTCAGTGGACTATTTCAGTCAAGAATTGTGTATTGTACAGTAGACTATTTCAGTCTAACAATGTCTGCTGTACAGTGGACTTTTAAAGTCTGACACTGTCTGCGGTACTAAAGACTATTTCAGTCTAATATTGTCTGCTGTACAGTGGACTTTTGTCAGTCTAATATTGTCTGCTGTATAGTGGACTATTTCAGTATCATATTGTCTGTGGTACTAAAGACTATTTCAGTCTAATATTGCCTGCTGTACAGTGGACTTTTGTCAGTCTAATATTGTCTGCTGTATAGTGGACTATTTCAGTCTAACATTTTCTGTGGTACTAAAGACTATTTCAGTCTAACATTGTCTGCTGTACAGTGGACTATTTCAGTCTAACATTTTCTGTGGTACTAAAGACTATTTCAGTCTAATATTGTCTGCTGTACAGTGGACTATTCCAGTCTTATATTGTCTGCTGTATAGTTATTTCAGTCTAATATGGTCTGATGTACAGTGGACTATTTCAGTCTTATATTGTCTGCTGTACAGTGGACTATTTCAGTCTAACATTGTTTGTGGTACTAAAGACTATTTCAGTCTAATATTGTTTGCTGTACAGTGGACTATTTCAGTCTAGTATTGTCTGCTGTACACTGGACTATTTTAGTCTAATATTGTCTTCTGTACAGTGGACTATTTCAGTCAAAATTGTGCATTGTACAGTGGACTATTTCAGTCTAACAATGTCCGCTGTACAGTGGACTTTTTAAGTCAAACATTTTCTGTGGTACTAAAGACTATTTCAGTCTAATATATTCTGCTCTACAGTGGACTATTTCAGTCTAACAATGTCTGGTGTATAGTGGACTATTTCAGTCTAACATTGCTGTACAGTGGACTTTTTCAGTCTTATATTGTCTGCTCTACAGTGGACTATTTCAGTCTAATATTGTCTGCTCTACAGTGGACTTTTATCAGTCTAACATCGTCTGTGGTACTAAGGACTATTTCAGTCAAACATTGTCTGCTGTACAGTGGACTATTTCAGTCTTATATGGTCTGCTGTATAATGGACTATTTCAGTCTAACATTGTCTGCAGTACACTGGACTATTTAAGTCTAATATTGTCTTCTGTACAGTGGACTATTTCAGTCAAAATTGTGTATTGTACAGTGGACTATTTCAGTCTAACAATGCTTGCTGTACACTGGACTATTTCAGTCTAACATTATCTTTTGTACAGTCGACTATTTCAGTCTAACATTATGTACTGTACAGTGAGCTGTGTCAGTCTATAATTGTCTGCTGTACATTGGACTATTTCGGTCTAACATTATCTTTCTACAGTCAACTTTTTAGATCGACTATTTCAGTCTAACATTATGTCCTGTACAGTGAACTGTGTCAGTCTTATATTGTCTGATGTACAGTGGACTATTTCAGTCTTATATTGTCTGCTGTACAGTGGACTATTTCAGTCTAACATTGTCTGTGGTACTAAAGACTATTTCAGTCTAACATTGTCTGGTGTACAGTGGACTATTTCAGTCTAACATTGTTGTACAGTGGACTATTTCAGTCTAACATTGTCTGCTGTACAGTGGACTATTTCAGTCTAATATTGTCTGCTGTATAGTGAACTATTTCAGTCTAATATTGTCTGTGGTACTAAAGACTATATTAGTCTAATATTGTCTGCTGTACAGTGGACTATTTCAGTCTAACAATGCCTGCTGTACAGTAGACTTTTTTCAGTCTAACATTGTGTATTGAACAGTGGACTATTTCAGTCTAACAATGCCTGCTGTAAACTGGACTATTTCAGTCCAACATTATCTTTTGTACAGTCGACTCTTTGTCTAACATTATGTACTGTACAGTGAACTGTGTCAGTCTAATATTGTCTGCTGTACATTGGACTATTTCAGTCTAACATTATCTTTTGTACAGTCAACTTTTTAGATCGAACGTTGTCTGCTGTACAGTGGACTATTTCAGTCTAACCTTGTCTACTGTACAGTGGACTACTTCAGTCAAAAATTGTGTATTGGACAGTGGACTATTTCAGGCCTACAGTGTCTTTTGTACAGTGGACTTTTTCAGTCTAACACTGTCTGCTATACAGTGGACTTTTTTCAGTCTAACATTGTCTGCTGTACAGTGGACTATTTCAGTCTAACATTGCTGTACAGTGGACTTGTTCAGTCTAACGTTGTCTGGTGTTCAGTGGACTAATTCAGACCGGTAAAAATTGGTTGTTTCAGTCTTAAATTGTCTGTGATGCAGTGGACGTTTTCAGTCTAACATTGTCTGTTGTACAGTGGACTATTTCAGTCTTACATTGTCTGTTGTACAGTGGACTATTTCAGTCTAACATTATCAGCTGTACAGTGGATTTGTTCAGTCTAACATTACTTTACAGTGGACTTTTTCAGTCTAACATTGTCTGTTATACAGTGGACTTTTTTCAGTCCAACATTGTATGCTGTACACTGGACTATTGCAGTCTAACATTGCTGTACAGTGGAGATTTTTCAGTCTAACATTGTCTGGTGTACAGTGGACTTGTTCAGTCTAACGTTGTCTGGTTTACAGTGGACTAATTCAGACCGGTAAAATTTGTTATTTCAGTCTTAAATTTTCTGTGATGCAGTGGACGTTTTCAGTCTAACATTTCTGTACACTTGGCTGAATCAGTCTTAAATTGTATGTTGTACACTGGAATATTCCTATCTAACACTGTTTCAAAACTGAATTCATTTATAGTTTATATACATATGTTTTAGGCGGAGTCTGTAATGATGGTATTGCCGGATATATCTGCCTGTGTAAGGATGGTTACATGGGCCGTAATTGTGATATTGTGATGAATCCGTGCATGGGAATCACGTGCTTTCACGGTGGAACCTGTGTTTCCATTGGATATTTGGGTACTTGTGTGTGCAAACCAGGGAATACAGGATATAGATGTGAAATAGTTCTGGATCCCTGCAGCAACATTGAATGCCAACATGGCGGACAGTGCACAACAGTTAGTTCGGGTTTTGGCTTTCAGTGTCTTTGTCAGCCAGGCTACAATGGTGTACATTGTGAAGTACAGTCAGACCCGTGTCAGTATGTAGACTGTGCTAACGGTGGAACCTGTAAAAGTTATACTGACCATTATGAATGTATCTGTGATCCACATTATGGCGGGAAACACTGCAAAACTTTATTAATGGCTTCTGATCAACCCGACGAAAATACGCCGTCAAATATAATTAAACCTGTAGTCAAAGTAGGTACTAACTCGGCAAACAGATGTAGGCTTATTGACTTATTAAGTTACTTATTTATAGTAATTTGTATATTATAATATACATCATGTATTTGAATAAACTGTCCATAAATATTAAAATAAGGTTGTCTTTTTAGTTACATTGTTTCACAAATACCCTTGTAAATTATGTCGCGGATATTTTTTCATTTCTATGTTATAAAAGAATTTTTCCACAATAATTGTATGTATTATTAAACTTAAGTTTAATACTAGTACATCAAGTGTATGCTCTTCGAAACAATTGTATTTATACGAAGCTAGTCCAGTGCACACCCCGATATTTAAATGGCCTGTTGATAATGAGAAAAGGAATGTTTTTAGTTTTCCTTTCCTGAACTTTTTCTTTCTTTACACATTAATATGACAAAAGGAATGTTTTTTTTTCCTATCTTGAACTCTCCCTCCCTTGATTTGTTAATAATCTTTGACAGGAGGAATTTTTTTAGTTTTCCTATCCTAAACTTTCCCTTCCTTGACATTTTAATAATCTGTGACAAAAGGAATGTTTTTAGTTTTCCTATCTGAACGTTCTCTTCCTTTACATGTTAATAATCTATGAGCAAGAATGTTTTAATTTTCCTATCCTTAACTTCCCCTTCCTTTGCATGTTAATAATCTATGACGGATACGTATCGCTGAGGATACAGAGATCGCTCATCCTTTTGCAGCGTCAAATTACGAATTTCCCAAGATACAATTTACATTCTGGATTACAATTCTGAAACTATATTTCTTATATTTATGTTTTTATTTTATCAAAAATACAAAAGCACAACCAATACACACAATTATTTTTTGCCTAGTGTATTCATAAGTTGACCGACATTAAAGCCTATTTGACCGTTGTTAGTTTGCGTTTCTGTCAGGCTCAGTTGAGCCTGTCCAAAAGCCCAAGTGGCTATCTGTTCACTGCAGTTTTTCGCTATTTCCATTACTTCTCCAATTAGTCTGTAAAATATAGTCAATCATTAAGCTTTTAATAATTTCGTTTATCGTGCACTTTTGACGTATGCATTTTATTTATGAACTAAACCAACAAACATGGTGTGTGTTACTTTGCATACTTTGTGTTTGTTACTTTGCTATTATTTACTGGAAACCCGATTTTTAAGAATCGTAAAATTCGGTTTTCAAAATATATTTTATTAATTAGTTATCTACTAGATAACGCGACTCGGCAATATAGCTGTCTATTGAATTATTAAAAGAATCAAATGACTATGCTTACGGTAGATTTTTGATGAACTTCTTATGTATAAAGAATCAAAAGGCTATGCTTACGTTGGATTTTTGATGAACTTCTTAACGTTGTAAACAGACCACAATGCATTTCTGTTTTCCATCAAAATGTCGCAGAATCCGCTTGCAATAAAACAGTCTGAGACCTTCTCTTCCATCTGATTTTTGATCACCTCACAACTTAATCTGTCCAAGCTGTACAGTGTTCTCATATGCAGAGTTAAACATCTTCCAGCGTCCATCACAAACCTTTGACCCTGTATTAAACAATTGTAATATGATGTATTTGTTATGGTCGCTTGCTGTGTGGTTATTAAGCAGTTAACATCCGGACTGTATTGCCTGTGTAATGTCCTATCTTGTTATATCTAGCAGTGATAATAATTTCTAATAGTCGCAGTTATATTAAGATAGTTTAACTGTCGCGTTGTACTATGATATTATTACGTGATGATCTGTATTGGCCTGAGGCGCAGCCGAAAAGGTATTACAGCTGGCCAAGGACCAATACAGGGTCAAATGTTGAAATCGGGCTAATACAGGTCGAATCAGGCCAATGCCGATATTGGAATGGTTCATCAAAATATATCATATCGGCAGTTTAACTGTTATCATAGCGAATATTATAATTTGTTAGTAATTGATATTATAAGCATTGTCCTAATTTGGGTTTTTCTAGTCGTTGTCCGTTAATATTTTTAGCTGCAACAGCTCTGTAAATAAAGTTCACGTTTACGACTTTGTAAGGAATCCGCGTACTAGTATTCAGCATTGTAATGACTTTCTGTGAATTCTTGTTGCTACCGTTTTTGGATATTACTGCGTTGTAGATATCGTATCATAGTCATTTATGTGGATTAACAAGGTTATAAATGTCTATGTCGATATCGACTAAAACTTCGTTGAGGCATATGTCGTCTAACAATGTCGTTTATGTCGATGTATATATCGTATAATAAGGTAAAATTTATGTACATATCGTCTACAAGGGGCATCTATGTCGATGTCGATTTCTGCTACCATGGTCCTTTATGTCGATGTCATCTATTAAGTTATTATTGTCGATCTTCATAAAGTCTACTAAGGTTATTATTGTCGATCTTCATAACGTCTACTAAGGTTATTATTGTAGATCTTCATAACGTCTACTAAGGTTATTATTGTCGATCTTCATAACGTCTACTAAGGTTATTATTGTCGATCTTCATAACGTCTACTAAGGTTATTATTGTAGATCTTCATAACGTCTACTAAGGTTATTATTGTAGATCTTCATAAAGTCTACTAAGGTTATTATTGTCGATCTTCATAACGTCTACTAAGGTTATTATTGTCGATCTTCATAACGTCTACTAAGGTTATTATTGTCGATCTTCATAACGTCTACTAAGGTTATTATTGTCGATCTTCATAACGTCTACTAAGGTTATTATTGTCGATCTTCATAACGTCTACTAAGGTTATTATTGTCGATCTTCATAACGTCTACTAAGGTTATCTATGTCTATGTTTAGGTCTATATTGATATCGTCTAAAAAGGATATTAATTTATATCGATTTCGATATCGTATAAAAAGGATATTAACGTCGATGTCGATATCGTCGCACAATGTCATTTATGTATCGACTAATAAGGACTTTTTATGTCGTTGACGATATCGTTGAACAAGATCATTAGTGTTGATGTCGATACAGTCTAATTATGTCGATATCTTCCACAATTGTTATTTATGTCTGTCGATGTCGTCTAATCAGTTTATTAATGTCGATTTCGATATCGTTTAATAAGGTTATTCAATGTCGATATAGGTCATATATGTCGATGTCGAGGTTATTTACGTCTATGTCGACATCGTCTAACAATGTCATTTATGTCGCGGTTGATATAGGTCTAGCATGGTCATTTATGT
This sequence comes from Limnoperna fortunei, assembly GCA_944474755.1. NCBI lineage: Eukaryota > Metazoa > Mollusca > Bivalvia > Mytilida > Modiolidae > Limnoperna > Limnoperna fortunei. Next base: position 100,612,796 of record OX104115.1, read on the forward strand.
CGCGGTCGATATAGGTCTAGCATGGTCATTTATGTCGCGGTCGATATAGGTCTAGCATTGTTATTTTTTCGCGGTCGATATAGGTCTAGCATGGTCATTTATGTCGCTGTCGATATAGGTCTAGCATGGTCATTTATTTACATAGCAATATCGGCTAACAAGGCCATTTATATCAACGTTATAATGTATGTTCCTGTATTTCTCTGTTCTTACCCTGACGTTAAACGCATCCAAGTAAAGTGGCATCTGCATCTTTTCACAGTTATATAAACCATATGTTTTCGGGAAGCCACAAGTTCCACATGGATATCGGTCTTCAAAACAGTCATAGAAGGAGCAGTCTCCGGTGTCAGCTTTCGCCTCACATTTTGGATCTCTAGCTATAAAAACAAGGAATTAACGTCAAAGTATAGAAACTAAATATCTGAAAAGTGTAGTCTGCCAAGAATTATATCTAGAGTGTGTCTAAGAAATTAGAAAATGTCCGCTATCAATTGGATTTATTTTGGTTGTTCGAGTACCTATTTTGTACCCATTGTTTGAAATAAACCTTAGTTCTATAACATAAAACCTCCCATTTCACTTTTATATTTATCATTTTCATCTGTCTTTTACATTTTTTATTATTATTTGAAATGTGAGGTTTTATCTGTCAGTTGAAATTTCTCGGAGCAAAATTTTTTGTGAAGTTCGGTATATTTGAACATGTGAAATATAATGAAACTAACATAAACACAAAGACTATACCTGTTTTCAATAAATTAAACTATGTTCACTTAAGTAATCCATGTTGGAAATATCCAGGCGAAATTTTAGTTTAGTTTAGTGTAGTTTACATGGGTGTTCAAACTTTTTTCATATCAAACTTAACCTAAACATTCCGCACGATTTTCCTGCGGAATTTGCGCACAGGAAAATGCGTTTAAAGATGAAACCTCGAATTTCACTAAAAACATAAAATATCAATATCCGATAAAAAATGTTGAAAATAATCATGAAATGAGAGGTTTTATTAATGGAACTAAAATACCCCTATACATTTAAAGACAAGTAGCCCACTTTATTCGTTTTCGCCATATTCAAACTTCGTTCGGAATCTTTTCTATTTATCAGACATATTTAGCCTCAAACCTGTATGTGGTCAAATTCTTAGCATTAACCCCGTGACATTTTAAAAAGAAAAAAACAAAAACAAATTAAAGTATTTCGTACACTGTACATATAATTGAAAATATGTTTGCTACAAAATGACTTACCAATTAAGGGATCTTTAAAACTAGTTGCATTGCTACATTGACTTCCGGTTCCCATTATTCTGTTAAACAAATCTAAAATAAATCCATTTGAAAGCGCTAGCAAAGAACACAAAATGATCAAGGATTTCATGTTGAGAGTCTCTTAGTTGTGTAAACAGACATTCACTGAGTACCTTTATATATGTCGTCAGTTGATCATTTGTAGCAGTTTAATGTTTGATGTGGAACTATTAATTATACTTGTGTCATCTGATCATAGAGCAACAAAGAAATAAAATCATTAAAAATGTTCGACAGAAAACACAAATAAGTCTCGTAAATACAAACTGACAACATACATCAATTACCGGTACTAATTAACTTGTAACTGTTTGACCTACGGGCACTTGTCTCATTGTGTTATGTAAATGAATGTTATAACAAAATACAGAACACCAGGACACTGTCAAAAAAGACAATCGACAACTCAAAGTCGAAGAAACTATCAAACTTGAAAACAAACAATTAAAAATGAAGCAAATTATTAATGCTTCTCATTTGGTACAGACATTCAAAGACGAAATGGTGGGTTAAATCAAGCCAAACTTCATAACTGCAATGTGTTGATATAGATTTCTTACCTTTTTTAAAAAGAGATGCATTTTCTCTTATATAGGATCTTACACCGGTGGGATGGCAAGACGGGAAAATCTCAGACACCCAAGTGAAAATATTTCTGATCTCCAACGAGGCTCTGCCGAGTTGGAGACCAAAAGAAATCTTTCACGCGGGTGTCTGAGATTTTGCAGTCTTGCCCTCCCACCGGTGTTTGATTCTATTTCTCACAAATTCGTTAAAAAAATCCGGTGCTGTTATGTTTGAAGTTGTCAACACATAGAGCTATCTACGCTGGGTAAACTCCTGTGTTTAACTTGTTGCGTCTGTATGTTTGTTTTGATGTGTACCGCTGTCAGATTGAGGCATAAACTGGTTAATGGAAGCTCAGATATGTTGTCTTCATGTTAATATTTAAAGAGGCCGCTAGTATACCAAAACAATTAAATCAAATAATTTATGATTTTCGTTGCTGAACCGACAGTTGACGTCACAATACATTTTCACGCGAAAAGGATCGAGCGTCAAATTCTTATCTCACCCACGGGTTGAGACAAGGATATCTCAACCGTCTAAAAATAGGTACCACGCTGTCTCATTAGTGAGAAGGGTCCATCTCACGCTAGTAGAGTGGGATGGGATTATATCGCACATGAAGATCAATGGAAAATACGGCAACACAGCGATAAAGGTTGGGTATCATACACCCCTAGCTAGTAATAGGTGTATCCAACGATCATCTCAACACAATCACTGTGTGTTGATCTTACTTTCTTCCGTAAATGGCCGATTTCTGGTACAGATGACCCAGTACAGATGAGCTCACGCGCACACATCTGTACTTGCTGAGTTATCCAATCAAAACGCCAGAAACAAGAACGTTGTTATGGAAGCATAACAACGTTCTTCTATGACGTTCATTATTTCCGGCGTTCTGATTGGACGTCAGAGACAATGGAGTCTAAAACAATGGAGAGTCAATAGGTTATATCGATGTGAAAGTTGTTGGTTTACGAAAGAAATAGGTCCTTTCATACGTTTTTGGGAAAGTCCGTGTGAACTTTCACTCGTGATAGAAATTTTTATGTCTTTTGGCTCGTTCCGCTGCGCTCCACTCGCGAAAAGACATAAAATTTCTATCACTCGTGAAAGATCAACCGGTCTTTCCCAAAACGTATGAAAGAACCTATTAGACTTCTGCATCGACCATAATATCTCTAATGTCATGAAGAACTTTGTATCAGTGCCTGCAAAAATTAATTACGTTTTTATCAAAGTTCCAACAGGGACATTACATACTTCAGGGACAGTCTATACTAGTACTATACTAGTTTGTATAGACTGTCCCTGCTAAAACGTATTGTTAACTTTATTTCTGCAGTAACTATATTTATTTCTTGTGGTCTATCTTTTTTTATAAACATGGTTGACATGGCTACTACTACTACTACTAATAATAATAATAACAGTTATTATAGTATAGTTATTATTAGAATATTGCATGTTCGAGCTGAGCTGCGGGTAGCTATAGAAATATTGCCAGTTGGGAGGTTTTCAGCTGGTATTGCTGTTTCCTTCACCAATAATAAAAGCATACAAACGCCAAAATGTAACTCACTGTGTTGATATAGTAAAGGGAAGACAAATATCACCCAATTTTGACATTGTTTTACTTTGTGCTAGAATAATTTCCAAATTCAACCTTCGGGATTTTTATAAAGCAGTTAATCCGGAACATTTTATCGGAGAATGTGTTGAAAATTATTTCCACCTTGAACTGGTATCGAATAATTGCACTGTGATTTCCATAGACATAATGGTTAACTAAAGACGAACCAGTACCAGACCACGTGCTTGGAAAATATTGTATTTGCAGTCTGTAATTTGTGCATATTTAAAGGTGTGGACATTACAGAGGTATTGAACATATGGCATGGTTCATCACCCATGTCTTTTCTTGTCGTGTCTTATGCTACTTCCTTGAAACACACCACCGAATCGAGCATGAGATTATTTGGCTTGGGGTTATTTTGACTGCAAAAATTGTCGCAGATAATTTGGATTGTCCGAAACGACAAACGTTATCGCCCTAGTTACATGTTCGCCCTCGGTCCGTTCGTCCTGAGTCCATTCGCCCTATTTCTGTTTCTGTTTCTGTATGGTACTCAAAAGTGGCTCACTATTGAGCGTTAATCTTTGAGTGGGGGGGGGGGGGGGGGTGCGCTGATGTTAGTCGCGCTGAGCAGATAGTAGGTCCGTTCGCCCTACTTTATTATATTACAATACAGAATTTATAATAACAATTCATTGTTATAATGAAGTAATTTGTTTCATGATAAAAATGGAGTAAATCAATTAATTAACAATGTAAAAAATCACTAATTTATTTCTTTGATCGTTAATAAAATGATTTTAAGGATTAAAAATAATTAGCTTGGACAGAGACATATAATTACAGAGATTGGCAACTCGCCGAAATCTCGCAAGATAACGCGGCCCCGTTCGATATTACCTGTTCAGACGAGATAATAACAAGGGGAAAGAACTACCGCTGGCTTTCCTTAACAACCGATAAACAATTGATTTTTAAATTTAAGATTAATAATAAAAAATAATCAAAAATGAATCGTATAATTGGTGTTGTTTTTGTATTCTTTATCGGTTATTAAATGTAATTTTCTTCTTGTCGGCGACATGTAAACATCGGTTAATTAAAAAGATAATTGTTTTGGTTAATCAATTAATAACTATAATATGATTGAATGTTATTACAATGATTTAATAATTTTAATAATTGTGCTAGTTGATTACCTATGATTGCCTTCAAAAATCATAAATTTGTTTTATTTGCAATCTTTGTCGGCAGCAAAAATGTTTTACTCAAAATTATAAAACATTGTTTTGTACAAATTAGCATTTATTATGCTCAAGCAAAGCCGAGATTACTATGGACAAGTCAGATTTTTTATCATGGGATGACGATCCAGACGAATTTCAACTAAAATATCTTTTGGGTGATTACACAGATAGCGAGTGTTTTGTAGACAACGATAGCGATTCCGAAAGTGTTCCGAAAAAGACCAAATGTGAAACTGGTGGTTTTCAATGTCCAGACTGTAATAAAATTTTGAAAACAGTAGCAGGTTTTAGAGGTCATACCTCAAAACAACACGGGATGCATAATCTAAAAGGTTAGTAAAAGCATTGTACCTTTTGGTCATCATTTTTCTACTAAAAGTGAACAGCGGCCTACTACATTATATGAGTAGTTTGTGTATGTTCATTACTGGATTATTTGCTCTCTTTTTTGTTAATGTTATTCTTTTTATTTTATTTTTTAATTGGATGGGAATTGTTATGAAGGTACATTATGCTTTATTTGTTCTTTGTTCTTTAACTGGAACTAAAAGTACAGAAGAAAACAAACTGGCATTGCAATAATTCTCTTTAATTTATCTATAGTTCAGCACATTAACATAACAAACACCTTCAAACCTAAATAAAAAGGTATAAATATTTATAAAAATTACATGTACTTTTTTTTATAGCACACCAACACAAAGTTGACAAAGAGAACAAAGAAAGAGACAATTATGTACAGCAGCCAGCAAACAATACTAGCATAAGCAATGATGACATCAAGCCATTAACACATTCCTTAGAAACAATGTTCTCAACAGCTTTTTTAAGTTGATTGATTTCTGCAGCCATGCTTTTCATTTCCACACTTTCCACACTTTGTTGTTTGATTTTTGTAATTAGGTGATCTCTGGGCATATGTTTATGTTGCATGTTGCTATGCACTAAGTTTATAGATGGACCAGTTTTCTTTTTTGCAGCTCTTTGATGTCTCTTTCTTAGCATTCTTCTTTCGTCGGCACAAAAAGAGCACCTACTGCCTTTCACCAGAAAAGAACAATGAACAGATCTTATTGTTGAAGAGTACTTTAGGTCCCCTTTGACAGCACCAAAATCCCCTTCTCTATAGCAACGTATCTGATTTGTAAAGCCGTCACTTACTCCACAACCAATGGGTGTTATCTCCTGATATTCTTCATCAGGGTTGCCAACACAAACATAAAAAAGACTTAACCTTGCTAACAGTTGTTGGACACTTTCTAAAGAATTAAATGTCTGTGGTAGAACATTCCAAATTTCGTGAATAGGTGACACGTCTTTTCTGTGAACAAACAGTTTTACAGTAAAGTTCCTATTAATAATCAACGACAGCTTAATGCTAGATACACTTGGATACAGCTCCAAAACAGTTATATCCTGATCAATTGTACTAACACAGTATGGACTTTGTAAAGTGTCTTTCAAACTATTGCCCAGAATTTCAAATGGTAGTTCTGTCTTTGGTGAAATCTGGGAACCAGTTTGAGTCTCAGCAGTTGACGTTTGTGATATGTGTTCAGTCTGTGACTCTTTAGAATATGTGAGACTGGTCAAAGTTTGTGTACCTGATGTGAACATTACACTTGTTAAAGTTTGTGTTTCTGACTTTATCATCAAGTATCAGTGCTATTATCCCTATCATCGTAGAACAGAACAGTCTGCCAACAAATCTTTGCTCGGTAGAAGTAAAAGTGAATCATTAGGTTTATCCTCTGAAATCAACTTTTTTCCATGAATATTTGGATTTCTGGCACATAGATTTTCTACGTTTTCTTGGCATTCTAAAAAAGAACAGATGATTGAAATAAACAAGTCATGTAAAGACACAAATAGAACATGATCTGTGTGTTTTAACAGTGACAAATAGGTCATAATTGTGAGAACACGATGAAACGACATATTTTTGCAACTCCTTTTCGAACATGTTTTATTTTAAAGAAAGTTGAGCACACCCTGCCTGCATTAAGACCAATGTTTAAATTGTGAACAGTGCTTGTAGTGAAATGTATGTTAATTTTTGCACCTGTTTGTCAGATGATATTGATTCAAAGTTCTGGGCACTTCTTGATCTGAACATTTTGTTGTACTTGATTACATTATATTTGATATAATGTACATGTATAACACACTTTCAAAATTTGAATAAATATTTATTACAACCTATTTTCTTTTAATTTGGTAGCCACCTGTTGCCATTGTTATGTAATCACAGGTGTGATGAACAAAAGGTGCAATAAACAAGGATGTCATAAGCTGTCTGAGGGTACATCCCTAGGTAGCTAATACATGTGTCATCATATAATTTGTCTAATTGGTGAAAGCCATAAACATCAAAGAAAACCATAAAAGTAAAGTAAAGTAAAGTAATTTTTATTTAAAGTCGGCATATATACACATAACAACAAAAGAACATGAGCTCTGAAGAGCTCTTTAACCGACTATAGGCAGACAATACATATATGAATGCACATACACATAAGACAATATAAACAATACATACATAATGCACATGCAGATAAAACAATATAGACATGCATAAAAACATTCAATGATCTAAGCACAAACAATTGAATTGAATTATTTGAATCAAATAAACATTGCACATACCAAAGCAAAGCTCAAGTAAAGCACGATCAATAAACTGCCACAGAGCGTAAAATACAAAGCACTAGACAAGAACATTGAATGTCAACTAAAGCACATATTATAGTTAATGCATAAGCGAATATATGGTATAAAAAGCACTAAACTGTTAATACCCAGAATATATTTACCACTAATTATAGCAGGTTTAGCAATATAACATGACAGTATTACATATGAAGGTTAACAGGAACAAACAACAAAAAACAGATAATATGCTATCAATCAGGCATGAGTGCTAGTAGTATTGTTGAATTTACATGAGCTACATACGCATTTTTTCCCCCCACACCAGCTGTTAATGTAATTTTTGAACTGTCCAAATGAGGTCATCTGTCTGACCTCGTTTGGAAAGGAATTCCAAATTGTTGCTGCCTCATACCTGAATGACCTTTTACCATATGAGGTTGTCCGGGGTTGAGGAATCTCTGCTTTATTTACATACCTAAAATTATACGAGTTATTTTTTATTACTATTAGATCTTGTAAATAATAAGGACTTATTTTATTGATAATTTTGAAAGACTCAAAGGCAATTGTGCGCATTCTTCTAGTTTTTAAAGCTGGAAGTTTAGATCTTTCCAAAAGAGAGTCATACGAACTGCCAAAATCTTGATAAATAAAGCGAAGCGCACGTTCCTGAATTTTCTCAATTTTTGCTGAATTTTGCTCACTACAAAAATGCCAGGCCAAAGGGCAATAACTTAAATTTGACATGATAAATGAGTAATAGATGGTAAGTTTCCCAAGCCGACTTAAGTTTTTTCCAATTCGCTTGAGAACATTTAGTTGCCTTGCAGCTTTCTTACATATATTTGAAATATGTGTATTGAAATTTAATCTGTAGTCAATAGTAACACCCAATAATTTTACCTCATCTTCACATACAATATTTACATTGTTTATATTAAATACAATTTTTTTCTCATGTGTTCGTTTACCAATTGCTAAAGCCTGGAATTTGTCGGGATTAGCCTGCATTTTGTTATCAAAAAACCAGTTTATTAGGGATTTACTATCTTCTTCTAGACACTTAATTACTGTTTCTATGGATTTATCTGATTTGGACAGAGTATTATCATCTGCATAGTTATATAATGAGCAATGTTTGACGAAGAAAAATATATCATTTAAAAATATGTTGAACAGTATAGGACCTAAAATAGATCCTTGTGGTACCCCTTTATAGATGTTCATCATACTACTAAGGGTTTGATTAATTTTGACACATTGTCTCCTATCAGAGAGGTAACTATTTAACAAATTAAGTGCTGAATCTGATAATCCATAGGCTTTAAGTTTTAGTAACAAAAGATCATGAGGAAGACAATCAAAGGCCTTAGAAAGGTCCATCAGGATGGCGGCAAGGTATTCATTTTGATCTAGAGACTTTTTCCAATCTTCAATCACACGCAAAAGAGTAGATTGACAACCAAAACCAGATCTAAATGCTGCCAAAAAAGGATTGAAGATATTATCAAAATGTTTAATGAGCTGTTTTTCAATTGAATTTTCAAATAATTTGGAAATAGCTGGTAGGACACTAACTGGCCTGTAATTGCCTTTCTCAAGAACACTATTCTTTTTATGTATGGGGGCAACTTGGGCAACTTTTAGTTTATCTGGGAAAATAGAGGTGGATAAGGATAGGTTTACAAGAGCTGTAAGAGGTTTAACAATTGAGGGTTGTGCATACTTTAAAAGCTTAGGAGAAATGCCGTCTATGCCAGTAGCCTTCTTTATGTTAATTTTGTTAAGGTGTTTCTTAACAAAATCCTCATCCACTTGAGAAAAGGAGAAGTTATTTTGCTGACATTCCGGCATATTCTCTTTAATGGCAGATACACTTGGGTGGGAGTTATCAACTTTGGCACTATCATTACATCCAATATTTTGGGCAACGTTAACAAAAAAATTATTGAAAATCTCACTAACCTCCTCTTGTTTAGTAATAATATTATTATTTTCAGAAATTATTGTTTCTCTTTGACAAGTACTGCCTTTGTTGGTTAGAAAGGGTTTTACTATTGGCCAAAAATCAGCTGACTTGGGACCTCCAGCACACCTTTCAATAAAATATGTATTTATAGATTTTTTCTTTAGTTTTGTGACATAGTTTCTCTGCTGTCTATATAAATTCCAACTTTTATTATCGCCAAATTTCTGAAATTTGTTATATAGCATTTTTTTTTATAAATAGCTCTTTTAAGACCTTTATTCATGTATGGTAATTGTTTAGACAATATATTCCTTTGCCTAAAAGGGGCGTGCTTATTTGCTACCTCAGTAAAATAGTTGCTAAAATCATTATAAGCATCATTAACATTTCCAAAATTTGTAATATTAAAATCATAACTGTTTAAATCATTTAAAAATTGATCATGTTCAAAATGTTTAAAACTTCTACACATTTTCTTTTTTGGTAGACTCTTTGGGATATCACATTTTAATTGAACCCCAATAAAATTATGAACATCACTAATACCAGTTCCAAAATTAAAAACTTTCTTAAATTCACATTCCTGATTAATCAGGATCAAATCAATCAGAGATGGCTTGGCTATCTTTGTAAAACATGTAGGGTTTTTAATAATGTTTTTCAGATAAAAAATATCACAAATGTCTAAAATAGTTGCTCCCCTACCATTATCTAAAACATTAAAATTTAAGTCTCCGATAAAAATGTAATTACAATAATTTGCTACAATTTTGTCTAAAACTGGAATAAAATCTGACTGGAATTGTTCATCTGCAACACAGGGTGGTTTATAAACCCCACAGAAGAACCACTTAGTATCCTGCATTTTAATTTCAACACCAACTGACTCGACGTGTTTAAATTCGAACTTCAGTTGTCGGTCACCTGCAATATCTGACCTCATGTATGCCATTATGCCTCCGCCGAACTGATTTCTATCGGCTCGCCATAGGGTGTAACCGTCTACGGCAAACTGAGCATCTGGGAAAGAATCATCTAATTTGGTTTCCGATATAAACAGTAAGTCAACTAGATTTCTTCTTAATAGGTCAATTATGTACTCATGTTTGTTTCGAATACTGTTTATATTTATATATCCACTGATTAAATTAGTTGGATTACCTTTCCTTATATGGGTAAGCTCTTCAAATATATCTGGGACATCGTGAGAATCATTGTTTACATTTTGACCGGAAGTTGACAATTCGGTGAAAGGGGGATTACTGCAGTCATCTATTATCTCTAAATTGTATTCATCGAAAAAAGAATCTGAAAATTTTGGAAGTAAACATTTCTTACAAAACCAGCTTTCCCACGATTCCGACAGCCTTCGGTATTCATTATCCGTTATCTGTTGACATTTAGTGTGATGCCAGTATAGGCAATCTTCACATTGTAAACCCCTTTGATTCACTTTGACTGGTTTAAAACAAATTCCACAAGGATACTTGTAAGTGGGTCCTGGATTTAAAGCCACATCACCGCATAATATAATAAGTAAAGTCAAACCTTTGTGTGACGAAATTTTGGTATGTTGTTTATAGTGAGAGTCAGCCATTGTAGGTTTCGCGGCAGGGTCAGGGCACAGTTTTTTCAGTACATAGTCGTTTGCTGGCAAATAATTTAAGTTTGTTGATGAGTAGAAACCAAGATCTTCGGGTTTTACATAAGGTTTATCTATATAGCACTGGTTTGGTGGTTTAAAACGTAGTAAAATGGTAAAAATCATGAGTATCCAAACGAGTCCGCCCTGCCCTGCCGCCATACAAGGTGGCTTTGATTTTAACTCACTGGGACTAGTACAACTGTCAAATTTAATTAGAATTAATAAAAAAATTATTTTTGTTTGTTTGTGAAAAAGTAGTATACAAAGACCAAAGTCATACTAGTTTTCTTTACAATCTAGACCCAGATTTCCATATAGAAAAACACATGTTTTAGAGCTTAATTTTTTTTATAATTTCAATTTGAATGGAATAATGACTTTCTATACCATATAGTATATGGTTTAAAGATACAAATACAACATGGTTTGGGTGTTTTTATTGAAAGGTGAAAAAGGAGTATACAAAGTCATACTAGGGTTATTTACAATCTCGACCCATATTTCCATATAGGAAAACACACGTTTTAGATCTTATTTTTTTTTAAATTTCAATTTGGATTGAATAATGACTTTCTAAACCATATAGTATATGGTGTAAAGATACAAATAGAACATGGTTTGGGTGTTTTTATTGAAAGGTGAAAAAGGAGTATACAAAGTCATACTAGGGTTATATACAATCTAGACCCAGATTTCCGTATGTAAAAATATAGAAAAACACATGTTTTAGAGCTTAATTTGTTTTTTAATTTCAATTTGAATTGAATAATGACTTTCTATACCATATAGTATATGGTGTAAAGATACAAATAGAACATGGTTTGGGTGTTTTTATTGAAAGGTGAAAAAGGAGTATACAAAGTCATACTAGGGTTATATACAATCTATACCCAGATTTCCGTATGTAAAAATATAGAAAAACACATGTTTTAGAGCTTAATTTGTTTTTTAATTTCAATTTGAATTGAATAATGACTTTCTATACCATATAGTATATGGTGTAAAGATACAAATACAACATGGTTTGGGTGTTTTTATTGAAGGGTGAAAAAGGAGTATACAAAGTCATACCAGGGTTATATACAATCTAGACCCAGATTTCCGTATGTAAAAATATAGAAAAACACATGTTTTAGAGCTTAATTTTTTTTTTTAATTTCAATTTGAATTGAATAATGACTTTCTATACCATATAGTATATGGTGTAAAGATACAAATAGAACATGGTTTGGGTGTTTTTATTGAAAGGTGAAAAAGGAGTATACAAAGTCATACTAGGGTTATATACAATCTAGACCCAGATTTCCGTATGTAAAAATATAGAAAAACACATGTTTTAGAGCTTAATTTTTTATTTGAATTGAATAATGACTTTCTATACCATATAGTATATGGTTTAAAGATACAAATAGAACATGGTTTGGGTGTTTTTATTGAAAGGTGAAAAAGGAGTATACAAAGTCATACTAGGGTTATTTACAATCTAGACCCAGATTTCCTTATGTAAACATATAGACAAACACATGTTTTAGAGCTTCATTTTTTTTTTTAATTTCAATTTGAATGGAATAATGACTTTCTATACCATATAGTATATGGTGTAAAGATACAAATACAACATGGTTTGGGTGTTTTTATTGAAGGGTGAAAAAGGAGTATACAAAGTCATACTAGGGTTATATAAAAAAAATCGCCCCCCCCTTTTCAGACTGACTATGCACAACGTTCACCAACAATCTCATAACCTATTACCTCACGTATATAAAAATATTAAGGCAAAAATACTTTGCACAAAAACATTAGATCCAATAAAATATTAAACACAAATATTTCCACACAACAACATGATGTGTGCAGGAACATCGATCAAAGTACCCATTTAAGCCATTTACAGTATTATACAGGTAAACAAAAACATGTTTAATGAAATATGCGCTAAATCTGTGCATTCTATATTATTTATTTACATTTCTGATTTAATTAACTTTGTTTTTCTTGGCAAATTTTATTTTAACTGCGAGGTGATTCCTATCGATGTTCACGATTGTTTTCATAAGCAACAAAATGGCGGATGCAAACTATCGTAAAGTCTCGTCTGTACGTAAGGGCCGCGATAGTTCGATTGCATTTCATTGGTTATTACGACGAGTTGCCAATCTCTGTAATTATATGTCTCTGGCTTGGACAGAGAAATTTATAAAAGCCGGAATTGATGACTTTTCAATTGAAAATAATGCCACGTAGTGTCCACTTACGGCAGCTGCAAAATCACAGTTTGTCCTGTTGAAAACTTTTGAAATGGACAATTGTCTTTAATAAATGTTAACACTTCATGTGAATGACAGGTGTCAATATCTGAGTGAGGATGTTACTATAACCCCTGCTGGTTAACATGATCGTTAATTAATTAACTGATGTTTATTTGCTCATTTCCCTGATGCTAATAAAATGTAGAACCCCAGCTGTTTTATAGCTTGATTAAACAAGTTTAGCAGTGACATCCATGTTCTAATATTCAAACTCACCTGTTGCCTATGGCTATAGTAACATTATGTCATGATTTTAATTAGATGAAAATTTAATTGGCCCAGACAAACAATAAAAAAATAATACAAAATTTTTATTTCAAATATCATAGTCCTTTAGTGATGACAGCCGCAGTTTTTTTAACCGGATGTAAAAGGGGAGATAAATGATGTAAAACTGGAAATGGGTCAATTTTAGTATAACTATATATAGGTTCCTGATAAAAGCAATTTCGCAAAACCGCACAAACAGTTACACCATGTAAATATGAAAATCTTTGTCTTTAAATAAATTTTATTATCTTTTAAATTGTTTGAATATGTCAGTATCTGACAGGAAACCATATGAATTCGTATGGATGCAAATCACGAAAAATATTTTCCCTAATAATCCACTTTTTGTAACATTCGTTAGTCGCTTTAAAAAATTACATGGATTGATTTGTAATAATTATTTACTCATTTGATCCTTCACTTTCTTGTTCAAGGGTACATGATTTCGGTGATCAAAAATGTATTCCATCATGATTTGTTAGTGTACCAATGACTGAATTGTCAACAGGGCTTAAATATCCATGTCGCCATTGTCAGGAGAAAACCCTAAATTCTTGGAGTTATTACCTTCTATTTTATTATCAATGACAATTCTAATGAATTTATAGGCTTTTTTGGTCGTTTTGTACATAGGGAATTTATTAGAAATTATTTCACTGCCTCATCGATAAAATTTGTTCCAGATCAATGTCTTAAATCTGATTTCTAGTGGCGTATGGTTAAGGAGAAACATATGTTATACTTATTTACGCTAAAGGTAAATAGGATAATTGTCACTGCTATTTAGTTTTTTCAACATATGTATATCGTAGATCTGGGCAGCTACAATGATCAAACTTTCACAGATTTAGAAACTCATCTGGAATTGTATAAGAATGAAACATACGTTGCCGAAACATACATTTCAAACTTATCCAGAACTACCATCTAGATTTTATCAATATAGTTGAAACATTCGTTACCATCGGTAACGTAAGTTACGGAATTTTTTTAAAGATTCTGTCGTATTGAAAGGTAACTGTTTCACGTGTCTAATTGAATTTCACATTTAAAATGTAAATTATGGTAACTACTTTATCATAAATAAGATGGAATTTTGTTACAAAAATGACATTATACATGTATCATGTGTATATTCAAATATTTATATATATCCAATAAAATATGCATTTTACTTTATACACCCCCTGAAACGTAAAACGTTCCCATTTATGCGTTCGTATTTCGTTTTCCGTTCGTTCGTATATCGTTTTCTGTTCGTCCATCCGTACGTCCGTTCGTTCGTTCGTCCGCATGCGCAAAACAAGTAAATAAAAACCGTTCGTTCGTTCGTCCGCATGCGCAGTACAGGTAAAAATAACGGTTCATTCTTTCGTCAGCATTCGCAAAAGAAAATATTTTACACTTTGTTAGTCTGATAGAAAATACTACATTCTGTTTTCAAATTAAAATAACCTGAACATTAAAATGTCAAATATATTGTATTTATTTTAAAACTATAAATTCCTTAAAACCATGAACATGTTTTAAATTAAATATAAACATAAACAATTTGAAATACTTTCTTCGTCTATTTTGTTATATGTTATTCTAATATGACGTGCTTTAAAGGCTTTGAGACCACAAATGTGGTAAAAAAATGATTTATCTATGAGCAACACGCGCTGAAAAGGTCGTGTTTTAAATGGCTGTTCCAATTACAAAACTGTTACTCCCACCTGAAAGCTATTGCATATGACGTATAAATCTTATAAATAGCGACACGCGCTATAATTATTCGTTCCAATATATTGTGTGTTACATTGACGGAACAGCCAGTTTATGGCAGAAATGATGTTTTCTATAGGTATGAGAATATTATAAAAGTACTCTAATTGTCTTATTAGAATAGAAATAATTCACGGAGGCTGTGATTTATCATTGTTTTACCATGGGATGACCATTTATGTCGTTATTTTATCCCTCGCTATCGCTCGGAATACGACATAAATGGTCACCCCGTGGTAAAACAATGATAAACCACAGCCTCCGTGAATTATTTCTTAAATCTACAATATTCAGGTTGTACAAATAAATATGATTTATTTGAACACTCTCCAAATTTTATAAACACATATGAAATTTTTCTATTTTAGTACCTAAAACCTTTTAAAAATGTATGTTTTATCCTAAAGTCTTTGAACATCCCTTCATTGTCTTCATTTGATACAAAAACTGAATAGCTGTTTACACAGCAAACTTAATAAAACTGAATAATCTTGCATAAAATCTTAATTTGATGGCACAATATTTGCTTGGAAATACAGACATTTCATTTCCTAGGTTTTAAATTGCATATATAATGTCTCATGACTGATTTAGCATCTCTTAGTTAGGTCAAAGAAGTTAATTATAGTATGCTATGGTTTAATATTGCATCTTGTAAGGTCTCAGGAGTGATTTTGTATGTGAAATATGGTTTTTAATTGTATCGCAAAGGTCTCGGGAGTGATTTAATATGTGTAATATAGTTTTTAATTATATAGCTAGGGTCTCAGGAGTGATTTTGTATGTAAAATATGGTTTTTAATTGTATTGCTAGGGTCTCAGTAGTGATTTTGTATGTGAAATATCGGTTTTAATTGTATCGAAAAGGTCTCGGGAGTGATTTTGCATGTAAAATATGGTTTTTTAATTGTATTGCTAGGGTCTCAGGAGTGATTTTATATATGTAATATGGTTTTTAATTGTATCGCAATGGTCTGAGGAGTGATTTTATATGTGTAATATGGTTTTTAATTGTAGCGCAAAGGTCTCAGGAGTGATTATATATGTGAAATATGGTTTTTAATTGTATCGCAAAGTTCTCAGGAGTGACTTTATATGTGTAATATAGTTTGTAATTGTATTGCTAGGGTCTCAGGAGTGATTTTGTATGTGAAATATGGTTTTTAATTGTATTGCAAATGTCTCAGGAGTGATTTTGCATGTGAAATATGGTTTTTAATTGTATTGATAGGGTCTCAGGAGTGATTTTATATATGTAATATGGTTTTTAATAGTATCACAAAGGTCTGAGGAGTGATTTTATATGTGTAATATTGTTTTAATTGTATCACAAAGGTCTCAGGAGTGATTTTGTATGTGAAATATTGGTTTTAATTGTATCACAAAGGTCTCAGGAGTGATTTTGCATGTGAAATATGGTTTTTAATTGTATTGCTAGGGTCTTCGGAGTGATTTTATATATGTAATATGGTTTTTAATTGTATCGCAAAGGTCTCGGGAGTGATTTTATATGTGTAATATGGTTTTTAATTGTATCGCAAAGGTCTCAGGAGTGATTTTATGAGAAATATAGTTTTTAATTGTATTGCTAGGGTCTCAGGAGTGATTTTGTATGTGAAATATGGTTTTTAATTGTATTGCTAAGGTCTCAGGACTGATTTTATATGTGTAATATGGTTTTTAATTGTATTGCTAAGGTCTCAGGGGTGATTTTATATGAGAAATATAGTTTTTAATTGTATTGCTAGGGTCTCAGGAGTGATTTTGTATTTGAAATATGGTTTTTAATTGTATTGCTAGGGTCTCAGGAGTGATTTTATATGTGTAATATGGTTTTTAATTGTATTGCTAAGGTCTCAGGAGTGATTTTGTATGTGAAATATGGTTTTTAATTGTATTGCTAAGGTCTCAGTAGTGAAATTGTATGTGTTATATGGTTTTTAACTGCATAGCTAAGGTCTCAGGATTGATTTTATATTTGTATTATGGTTTTTGATTGCATTTCTTATGTATCAGGAGTGATTTTATATGTTTAATTTAGTTTTTAATTGTATCTCGAAGGTCTCAGTAGTTTTTTAGCTCACCTGACCCAAAGGGTCATGTGAGCTATTGTTATCACTTTGCGTCCGTCGGCGTCGTCGTCGTCGTCGTCGTCGTCGGCGGCGTCGGCGTCTGTAAACTTTTTACATTTTAATCTTCTCCTCTGAAACCACTTGGCCAATTGAAACCAAACTTGGCCATAATGTTCATTGGATGGACCTTTACAAAGTTTGTGTTTTTTATTTTGATTGGTAAACCAATATGGCCGCCACCTCAAGACTTAGTTTAACATAGGACCCTATGGGAAAAAAGTTTAAAAGGGCTTCTTCTCTGAAACCGTTCAACCAATCAAAACAAAACTTACTAGCAATATTGTTTGGATGGTCCTCTATAAAGGTTGTGTTTTTGATGGGAATTGGAAATTCAAAATGGCCGCCACCGCAGGACTTAGTTTAACATAGAACCCTATGGGAAAAAGTTTTAAAAGGCTTCTTCTCTGAAACCGGTTAATCAATGGAAACAAAAACTTACTAGCAATATTGTTTAGATGGTCCTCTATAAAGTTTGTGTTTTTTATGGCAATTGGAAATTCAAAATGGCTGCCACCGCAGGACTTAATTTAACATAGGACCCTATGGGAAAAAGTTTGAAAGGCTTCTTTTCTGAAACCGGTCAACCAATGGAAACAAAACTTACTAGCAATATTGTTTGGATGGTCCTTTATAAAGTTAATGTTTTTTTATCCCAATCGGAAATTCAAAATGGCCGTCACCGCAGGACTTGGTTTAACATTCAACCCTATGAGAAAAAAGTTTAAAAGGGCTTCTTCTCTGAAACCGTTTAACCAATCAAAACAAAACTTACTAGCAATATTGTTTGGATGGTCCTCTATAAAGTTTATGTTTTTTATGGCAATTGGAAATTCAAAATGGCCTCTACCGCAGGACTTAGTTTAACATAGGACCCTATGGGAAAAAGTTTTTAAAGGCTTCTTCTCTGAAACCGGTTAATCAATGGAAACAAAAACTTACTAGCAATATTGTTTGGATGGTCCTCTATAAAGTTTATGTTTTTTATGGCAATTGGAACTTCAAAATGGCCGTTACCGCAGGACTTAGTTTAACATAGGACCCTATGGGAAAAAGTTTTTAAAGGCTTCTTCTCTGAAACCGGTTAATCAATTGAAACAAAAACTTACTAGCAATATTGTTTGGATGGTCCTTTATAAAGTTTATGTTTTTTATGGCAATTGGAAATTCAAAATGGCCACCACCGCCGCAGGACTTAGTTTAACATTGGACCCTATGGGCAAATAAAAAAAATCTTCTCTATACAACCGGTTAACCAATGAAACAAAGCTTTCTAGTAATATTGTTTGGATGGTCCTAATTAAAGTTTATTGAAAATTACAGGACTAACTTTAACATCAGGGAAATGCCATCTTCATTTCCTATAAAATCAGGTGAGCGATACAGGCTCTTAAGAGCCTCTGGTTTATGTTAAATATGGTTTTTAATATTCTTGCAAAGGTCTCGGGAGTGATATTACAAATGTGATTTTAAATGTACGTGTTATTTGAACACCACCTTGATGAACATTTTCCAATAGAGAATTTTTGTAATAAATTACCCCTTAATGAAACTATAAGGTTTAACAAATATATAACACATAATAAATATACAGTTGGATTAGTACATTTCATTATATGCAATAAAGATTAATTATAAAAGCTTCCTCGGGAATGTGTAATAATTACTGTTAGTAATCAAAATAAAATGGACGATTAAGCTCGTTTATACTTTTTACACTGTGATAAAAAATATTTATAGGTCCATTATTAAAACATTTCCATGTTTAGCCCAAATCACGAACATGAATATTTAATAAAAATACTCAACCCCACAAATTTTCTCGTAGGCTTGTTATGTTGTCACGTTTTTTATGTGTGTATTACCTGTTTGAGCTGTCACAAATCATTTAAATGATGATTTAATGAAAATAAAGTATAATTATTTTATTATTTATTCCTTTTCAATTTTTTATGTGTTTACTATAAACCAGCTTGATTCTCAAGATTTTATTTAAAATGATCGAACGTTTCTTGATTTTTACAAAGCACGATATAGGCGTCTCCATTCGTTTTCCCACATACAAACGATTGAAGCGTATAGCTTGTTGTCTCGCCTGCGACGAAAGTCGCTGGAGGCGAGACATATGTATGGGAATCCGGCGGCGGCGGCGGCGGCGGCGTAAACACTTGACATCTTGCTTCATATCTTTGTAAGCCCAAGCCCTAGGTCCATCAAAATTGGTCCAGAGGTAGCTTATGATGAGTACTTGCCAGTCAGTCACCTGTCACCTGACCTTGACCTCAATTTCACGGTCCAGCGACTACGTTAAAGTTTTAGGGTTACGACAGTTCCTCTGTAACTACGCATGGTAGGATGACAATATTTGGTGTATAGGTTGCTGATGACTAGTACATGACTGTCTGGTAGGTGTCACCTGACCTTGACCTCAATTTCACGGTCCAGCGACTACGTTAAAGTTTTAGGGTTACGACAGTTCCTCTGTAACTATGCATGGTAGGATGACAATATTTGGTGTATAGGTTGCTGATGACTAGTACATGACTGTCTGGTAGGTGTCACCTGACCTTGACCTCAATTTCATGGTCCAGTGACTACGTTAAAGTTTTTGGGTTACGACAGT
This sequence comes from Limnoperna fortunei, assembly GCA_944474755.1. Lineage (NCBI taxonomy): Eukaryota > Metazoa > Mollusca > Bivalvia > Mytilida > Modiolidae > Limnoperna > Limnoperna fortunei. Next base: position 100,632,869 of record OX104115.1, read on the forward strand.
TCCTCTGTAACTACGCATGGTAGGATGACAATATTTGGTGTATAGGTTGCTGATGACTAGTACATGACTGTCTGGTAGGTGTCACCTGACCTTGACCTCAATTTCACGGTCCAGTGACTACGTTAAAGTTTTTGGGTTACGACAGTTCCTCTGTAACTACGCATGGTAGGATGACAATATTTGGTGTATAGGTTGCTGATGACTAGTACATGACTATCTGGTAGGTGTCACCTGACCTTGACCTCAATTTCACGGTCCAGCGACTACGTTAAAGTTTTTGGGTTACGACAGTTCCTCTGTAACTACGCATGGTAGGATGAAAATATTTGGTATATAGGTTGCTGATGAATAGTACATGACTGTCTGGTAGGTTCCACCTGACCTTGACCTCAATTTCATGGTCCAGCAACTACGTTAAAATTTTTGGGTTACGGCTGTTCCCCTGTAACTATGCAGGGTATGGTGACAATATTTTGTATACAGGCTGCTGCTGATATTAAATGCTATTTACGTAATGCTTATGACGAAATTTATTTTCGTTACTGATGCGGAATACAGGCGAGACGTTTTTCTGTGTCCACACTTGTCTCTGATTGGTTAATTTTTAAATGGTTCATCTGGACGATAAGAGCGTTCGTTCGTTCTTCGTATGTTCGAATGTCGTTTTTGGTTCGTCCGTTTAACGTTCGTACGGGAACGTTTTACGTTTCAGGGGGTGTACGTGAAATATCCTCAATGCTTTTCATTTCTTTCATGATAGTGTTGAAAATGCATTTTCATTCTCATATTTTGACGGAAAGTAAAATACAAAGTACGCTACATAAAAACCAAGAAATACAAATTAATAGCGAGCATCGCAGATACGAGCTATACGGTTACATGTGTGTGTGTAAAAAAAAGTCACGTGATCCATATGAACAAATCCATTTCAGATGGTAGCTGAGCTATCTGAAGAAAATATTGTAGACGAACGAAAAAATATATAATATAAAAGTAGACAAAAGTAATTTTGACATCGATAAAATTAAAGTGTTTATTTTTTAAGATACTACAAAAATGCCAGACAAATTTTTTTCAATCTGAAACGCTGTATTTGAAATTGAGTTTTATGACGTCACCAACACATTAGATAAGACGTGACGTCATCAATGGAATGTAGAGGCACTGTTAGGGGGCTCTGAAGTAACAACATGAACAATGTGGGATGCTCGCATTTAGGCTGCACCTACATTCATATTACATGTTATAACCTAACCCATGGTAACGTATGTTTTTACACTGAACCGTGTTATTTTTTTCTTGTTCTCGAATAAAGATGGCTTTAAAAAAGAGCGAAAAAAAAACCCAGAAAAGCTACCGTCAAAGATAAATAAAAAATTAATCGACTATATTAAGATGACTTGAACAAATTTTAAGAGCTGTTAGCAAATCATTAAAACATACGTTACTAAAATAAGTTAAATATGTTCAGAAATTTCTACTGCTTCCAAAAAGATCAGATTTAATTTTAGTAAATCATATTACAATATTTAAGTACGTACAAGATGGCACTTTTCATATGATAATTCAACGTTTTTTTTCAGGCAGAGATCCTGTAACTTACGTTATGAATGTGTAAAAGAATTTTTTAAACAAAAACTTGATCACACTGTTCAAAAATAGTTAGTCTGTGATGTTAAATTATTTGTGTATTCTTTCTATCAGAAATGTAACATAAATATAAAGAAACTATGCTTTTAAATTACGTTTTCAGACTTTTCCATCTATTTGGCATTTTTTTTATTATGTCAAATTGTTTATTTCAGTTGGCTATTTTTTCATTCATTTTGTGTTGGAAAAAAATGTTAATGATGATCAAGTAATTATTTCATCCCAACATTTGCAATCAATTAACCTTGGGTTTTTTTTTAAATGTTTACTTTATTTCGTAATATTCGTTATTTTTGACACCATTTTGAAAATTGACTTAATCTTTTTACCCCATATTTATAACCGAGAAAAAAATAGGCATGATGAACGTTTATATAAGGTCAAATGCTTTATAGTATCGCCATTGTTGTTATTTGAAACAATTTATTTAAAAAATAATTCGTAATTTGGTCATAGCAATATTTTTTTCTGTGTCACTTTATGATGATTTTTTCTGTTCGTTTATTACTTGTCGATTAAAAGTTTATTTGATGAAATGTTGATTATATATAAACTGATTTATATATAAACCATCCGTTTGTCCAACGAGACCAAGAAAAGATTCAATGATATGTACTTTATTACGCTGTCCTTATGCTTTATACTGTTATACTTTGGTCATGTATGTTACAGTGCTAGATTTTAAATAAAAACTTTCATAAACTTGGTGAATTGTGACTCTTCTACCTGAAAATTTAACTTGACACAAATTTGGATCCAGATACCTCACTCATGTGACTCTTCGAAAACAAAGTTACAACTCTCTTTTCCAACTTTTATTGTTTTTGAATACCATAGTGCCATTTGCACTCTTTTATTTATAAATATATATACCAAACCTAGGGCGAATAGACTCGGGGCGAACAGGCCTAAGGATGAACATGTTTTAGGGTGAACTTACCCGGATTCGTCCATAACTATACTATGAGATAATGTGTCTTGTTCGAGGTATATTAAATGAGAATTGAAAACTGCTTACAGGGTTAAGTCGGACTTAAGCTCTTTTTGTAGATCCAAAAAGGACCTGCTATTACCACTGTCAACAGGAATTAGAGTTTAATAGCTATAGGCATAACATGAATTGGCAGAATCAAACTAAATCATGAGTCTAACATGACTGTAATGTAGAACTGAAGGAACCATTTGAAATTTAGCATAAATGTTTAGCAGTAGTTGAGATGAAATCAAAATATAATTACACAAAAAAAAACTATTTAAGAACAAGGCTCACCACACTGGGCGAAGTGGGCGACAAAGTCCCCCTACTGGGACCTTAAGTCGCCCTACGGCACCTCAAAAGCAAAGTCGAAGTCGCCCTGTTATTTCCCTTAATGGTTCACAGAAGTTACTTGTATATCTGGTCCAAATTATATAATAATTCACCCAGACTACCAATTAATCAGTAAATGTGTAATTCCACCAAAAAAAAAACGGCAATCGATATGTGTATTTAACATTTTTTCAAAGGATTTACGTCTTTCAAATGGATTATGCACCATTTGTTTATTTACCGGATGAGACTAATTAACTGAAGTGAACAACAAAGAAAAGTAAAGCACAACGGCCCATTAATATATTTTTCAAATAATGTAAACTGTAGGAGATAAGAAGAATTGAAATCTGATCTTGAAACTGTATGGATGGAGGTGAAACCAGATCACAAAAAATCTTTTCTCGTTTGTTTTGTGTATCGCCCCCCACAGTCATTAACAGAATGGTTTGATAAATTTGAATATGAATTGTTAAATGCAATGAAAATTAATACTGATATAATTCTTATGGGAGATTTTAATCTTGATTTTTTAACTCCAAATAAAATATCTCCAAAATGGATTAGTATCTTAGAAACACTTAATTTTCATCAAATTATCCAAGAACCAACTAGAATAACAGAAAATTCTAAAACTTTAATAGACCATATATATGTTAGAAACAGAGATAAAATAGAACAAATAAATGTCCTAAAATACAGCTTAAGTGATCACTACCCTGTAAGTATTATTAGAAATGATAAAATTACTACAAGAAAACATTCTCACACCACTGTTACATTTAGAAATTTTAGAAAATTTGATGAATATTCTTTCTTAAATGATTTAACTACTGCACCCTTCTATGAAGTTGAAATGGAGTGTGATCCAGAGAAATGTATTGAAATATGGTATACTATTTTCAACACTATTATAAATAAACATGCCCCACTGATCACTAAGAGAATAAAGAGAGAAAAACAACCTAAATGGTATAATGAAGAAATTAGTAATGCTAGAAAAATGAGGGAAAAATATCATGCTCTTAGGTCCTGGTCAAATTATAGATTTTGGAGAAACAAAACAATTCAACTCACAAATGATGCTAAAAAATTGTATTACAACAACATGGTAAATGCTTCTAAAGATCCAAAAATCTTGTGGAGCTGCATTCAAAGTCTTACTCCTACACCAAATACAACACCATACAAATTAAAAATTGAAGATGACAAACATGTTACTGACAAAAGAAATTGTTACCATATTTAATAAGTTTTTTACTACATGTGTAGACAAATGATTCCTCATGCACTGATTTTATCAAGCTAAGAGAATTTGTAATGGATAAATTAGCACAACCATTTTCAATTCCCTACATACAGGTACCTGATTTACTACTGAGTATAAATAAACTTAATGTAAATAAATCAGCAGGATCTGATTGTATTGGTCCAAAGTTACTCAAACTAAGTGCACCATTTATTGTGTCTTCTTTAACTTATATATTCAATAAAATCATTGAAAAGGGTATTTTTCCTGATATTTTAAAAAATGCAAAAGTATCACCAATATTTAAATCAGGAGATAAAGATTTAACTTCAAACTATAGGCCAATTTCAGTTCTCCCCACTTTAACAAAACTTATTGAACACCATGTTCAAAAAAATTTCTACAGTTATTTGTCAAATTTAAATTTACTTCATCCAGCACAATCAGGATTTAGACCAAATCATTCATGCCAAACCGCTCTAACTAATATTATTGATCATTTTCTTGAACAAATGAATGAAGGGAACATAAACATTGCAATCCTTCTGGACCTAAGAAAAGCTTTTGATGTAGTTGACCATGATATATTATGCAAAAAATTAAATATATATGGATGTAATACAAAAACAGTTGAATTTTTCAGGTCATATTTGAACAATCGAACACAACAAGTCCAAATAGGAAATATAAAATCTGATCCAATGAAAATCAAGTATGGTGTCCCCCAAGGTTCAATACTTGGACCTCTTCTCTTTATATTATATATTAATGATTTTCCCCTTCATGTTAAATATTCCCTTACTGATCTATATGCAGATGACTCAACAATTCATTTGTCTGGTAAAAATGTAGATGTTCTGCAACCCAAAATTCAAGAAGACATACTTGAAATTGAAAAATGGTGTCAAGAAAATAAAATGTTTATAAATTGTAGTAAAACAAAGTGTATGGTTATTGGAACTAAGCAAAAGCTTGTTACACAAAATAAAAATTTCAATCTCTGTCTAAAATCAATACCATTGGAGATTTCAAATTGTGAAAAAATTTTAGGAATTAAAATTGACTCTAATCTACACTGGACTGAACAAGTTGACAGTGTATGTTCAAAAATTTCAAGTCGAATCTATTTGTTGTCAAAGATTAAAAGGTATCTAACTCTCGATTCAATGAAACTGTTTTATAATGGTTATATTTTGCCTTTAATTGACTATTGTATCACTATTTGGGGAAATTGTAGTGCAGTCAACTTGAATCGCATTGCAAAACTCCAAAAAAGAGTTGTCAGACTTATTTTAGATGCTGACTTTTTAGCCCCATCTGCTCCTCTTTTCAAAAAATTAGTATTTTTGACAGTTGAAAATAGAATTCTGTATCATAAATGTATTTTAGTTCATAAATGTATTAATAATGAAGCCCCACAATATCTTACAAGAAAGATAAATTACATCTCTAATGAAAATCCTTATCAATTACGAAATGCAACAAATGGAGATTTGTGTATTCCAAAACCAAAAACAGAACTTTTTAAACAATCCTTTTTCTATTCTGGACCTTTTCTCTGGAATAGACTTCCAATCACTGTACGTTCCTGTAAATCTCTAGATACTTTTAAGATTAAATTAAAATCATTTTTATTGAATACACAAAATCAAGAGATAATTTAGACAATTTATAATGTTATATTTTGTATACAATATGGACCTTAACATTTACATGTTTAATGTTTCTTGTTCATCTGTTTTAATGATATGTGTTTGTATGCTTCATTATCTTAAATGTATTGTGAACTTTCATTTTATATATATTTTTTTATGTAACTTTGTATGATGAACTTTATGAGGGCCTCAGGGAAGATTAGTTTTTAACTAACTGAGTTACCCTCTTTAAATAAAGCATTTATTATTATTATTATTATTATTATTATTAGTTTCAAACTTCAGTTCTTTCAGTGTATTGTATTTTAACAATTTTCTTTGATAAATATATCAGCTGCACTTGAAAGAATAAAGATGTATAGTAATTATTGACATCGTGATAAGTTCTGTAGATATTTTTATTTTTAGTTGATCTATTTTTTTTGTGAATACCTTGTATGACTACAAGTACTAGCTACTGAAGTAGATAGAAAAATAGTCACTTTATCTGGTGCTTTTTTTATTGATTAATTATGATCAAGGTTATGTGCAGTTTGATACTGCATACCATGAATAATAATAAAAAAGGAAGAAAAAACACTGAATCAAAGTGTGTTATGGTTTAAAAACACAAGGAAATCCACAATTAAAAAAAAATTGATGTAAATAATGAAAAATGTATGTATCTACTGCAAAATTAATTATTTTCCCATCAAGACACACCCTCCTTTTCCCATGCTGCTCATACATAAATAATTTTTTACCATGCTTGTGGTCTCAAAGTGGTTATTTAGTATGTCATATTCGAATTGGTTTTAGATGTGTTCGATAGTAGTTTTTTTTTTAATTGGTCTGACGCACAACAGAAAAAAAGGGTAAATATTGACCTAGTATCAACAGATGAATGCAACAGTGATAAAAAAAAAATTATTAGCCTTCTGAAAGGTACAGATAAAGTATTATATATACGTTTTTAGAGTACGAGACGCTTGCGTTGATTTGTTTAAATAGGGTAACTGGTAAAAGGCGTGGTATATATGCTTTGCAACATAATTCAATCAATAGAATTGGAAATGGACGTGACATTATTGTTGTCAGACAAAATTGCAATCACGTGCTACATGGTCAGTCTCAACAATCTATGTGGTTCATTTAGTAGTTTGAATGACGGTAAGAGGTGGAGCTTACACTATGGAGTAACAAAAAAGTTGGTTTATTATACCATATCTAAGCCCTACTTGTATTTGAATGGGGATTTTTATCAAGTGACATGAACCGTGGTTTTACAAGAAACATCTTATCTTAAAGAATGATTTTGCACCACACACAGATTAATCCATTAAAACATAAAAGGAAAAATGCTGTATTATGTTAGTTTTGTTTCAAGTTTCACTTGTATTACCTGCATAATGTTTTTGACGTCTATAAATACATCAAGTGGCGTTTTAAGCTAAAATAATAAATGCTCAAGTTTGACCATTCATTAATCTATTGTAATCTGTGTTTTACAATTTTATTTGCAAAGAATATAAAAACAGTTTGAATTGTAAAATAAGTACCATTTGCAAAAAAACCCAGTAGTCCACATCACTAACATTTAAAGGGACCCAGGGGGCATTTTTGTTGCAACTATAATAATATTTTTATTCCAGATATTTTTTATTTTGGTCAACAATTATATATGGATACTGTATAATTCATTTACTAAATTGCTCACATTTACTTTAAAAAACTGTTACATCTCTACATCTGATGGCTGTTGACACATATTTTTAATCAATTGACAATCGCCCCTTAATTATTTGCGTATAGGGAAAACTATTAACATTTTTTGCTCCGACTGGGCACCAAGTTTCGTTGAGTAATGAGAGACCCCTCAAAACGAGCGAAATAATTTCAGCTATATCACCATGATCACATTAAATTTTTGGGGTGTCATGTCTGATAAAATTTTTCGCAAATTTACAAACCCCGAAGGGTACTCAAGGAAACTCACTAACACCCATAAAATAGTCCAGAATTGAGCTTTGCACAATCAGCTGAAAAATAACCTATACATTTAACAAATTATATAAATAAATTTATTTATTAATTCTGTATGAAACTGCTTTTTAAATACAGCTCTAATATCAAAATTCCATTGAATAATTAATCCACTGTCCATGCTACAGCTCGGTGCAGCCAAATATCAAAATAAGAACTAATTTCCTCTCCCTCAGTCAAAGGTCATTTACAAAGCCATTGTCAATTGGGTTTTAATGTATTTTGGCCTTTACACTTTGTTATTTTGACCTTTACACTTTGTTATTTTCAAAAATTAAAATGGTGGAGAGATGCATTGTTATGTATTTGAAGTAATTTACAATTTGATATGAAATTTGCATGTTTATATAAATCACAATCCTAAAATTGATGTCCAGTCAATTACTACAAATACATAATTTTTGCATCTTTCTTTTCAGGATGAAGACTTGAGTTTATAGAAACAGTTAGGATTTTTATTGTATAAATCACTTGTTGGAAATGTTCTCTGCCAAATTCAGACAGAAGAAATTACATGAGGCTTTATCACGTGTAAACAATGAATTTACCAATCCCAAGGTTTCCTTAGAACAGTACCCAACAGACGTTCAGACTTCCTCAGAACTCATTCACTTGGCACAGTCTCAGTATGGTGATATTGAAGGGAAAATGGTGGCCGATTTAGGCTGTGGTGCTGGAGTACTGAGCATCGGTTCAGCACTGTTGGGAGCAAGTTATGTCCTTGGTATGGATATTGACCAAGAAGCTTTAGAACTCTGTCAAGAAAACATTGAAATCTTTGATTTAGAAAACATAGATCTACTACAATTTGATGTAACAAAGTTTAAAAATAGAACAGAAAGTGAAAATGATGTTGGGAAATTTGACAAATCTTTTGATACAGTGATAACTAATCCACCGTTCGGAACAAAAAACAATGAAGGAATTGACATGACATTTGTACAGGTTGCATTAGCCATGTCTAGCAATGCAGTTTACTCCTTTCATAAAACTGCAACAAGGGCATATATAAAAAAGAAGGCCAATCTGTGGAATGTAGGCATGGAAGTTTTGGGAGAAGTTAGATTTCTCATTCCGCAAATTTATAAATTCCATAAAAGTCATTCAGTGGACATTGAAGTGGATTTCATACGGTTTTATCATAAATGAATAAACTCAGAATGGTCAGAAATAAAAAAATTGTATTTACTAATTTTCATGTAAACATTAAAATATTTATGAATATTGAATGAAAACAACTTGTCAGTTTCTTTTGCATGTAGAAGTAAGAAGAAAATATTTGAGGGGTCATTCAGTGTCATGTAAAGGGCGGGGGGGGGGTCATTCAGTGTCATGAAAGGGTCATTCAGTGTCATCTAGTGGTCATTCAGTGGCATAAAAAGGGTCATTCAGTGGCATATTCTATATCATCTGGGTATCATTTCAATTCAAAATAAAATTTTTATTTAGACAGCTGTTGGGGCCAGAAATATATATATATATATATATATACAAACACTAACCGAAAGTGGCTTTTCTGTAGACAGAAAAAATGCAATTTAACAGTTAGGCTGGAGTCAAATCTTAAGGCCTAGTTATAAAACAATACATTTTATTTCACAGATACATGTATCAGGTGTATAAGAAAGTACAAAAAGAATATTTTCTTCTAGCACTATAAATCTGAAATAGATAATATATACCTACCGTTACCATGGCTACACTAATCATTGTTCCCCAAGGTATATAAATACAACATATCATTATTAACATTGTCAAACAATGGCACATTAAAGTCGAATGCAAATATTGTGAAAAATGTTGTTTTTGTTACCTAGTTCTGATGTTAACTGTAATATGACCAAGTTTACAGGTCAAACTGTCTTGCACACATTATAAGTAGAGCACACCCTTACCTAGTTCTGATGTGTACTGTTATATGACCAAGTTTACAGGTCAAACTGTCTTACACACATTATAAGTAGAGCACACCTTTACCTAGTTCTGATGTTAACTGTTATATGACCAAGTTTACAGGTCAAACTGTCTTACACACATTATAAGTAGAGCACACCCTTACCTAGTTCTGATGTTAACTGTTATATGACCAAGTTTACAGGTCAAACTGTCTTACATTATAAGTAGAGCACACCCTTACCTAGTTCTGATGTTAACTGTTATATGACCAAGTTTACAGGTCAAACTGTCTTACACACATTATAAGTAGAGCACACCCTTACCTAGTTCTGATGTGAACTATTTTATGACCAAGTTGATAAAGGTCAAACTGTTTTTCACACATTATAAGTAGAGCACACCTTTTCCTAGTTCTGATGTGAATTTTTATATGGCCTAGATGACAGATTATAAATAGAGCACATTCTTACTTAAGCTCTTATATAACCAAATGAACATATCTAAACATCATAATCTGTTTGTAATTTGTACTTGCTGATTACACATTTGTTTGTTTTTTAAATGGTTTTTATTGCCACTGTCAGGAATTTTTCAGCTGTATCATAGCATCTAGTTTTTATTAAGGAGGAATTGGGAGTAATCAGAAAAAACCAGACCTTGGGTAGTAAAACTAGTATTCCTTGTCAGTTAAGATTGGAGTTGAGCCTACCCAGTCCACAATAAGACTCAAACCTGCAACCTCAGTGTTGACTGACCATGTGATCAATAGTAGACAAACTACCTTAACCACTTGGCCACCGAGGCCCCCACTGATTAGTTCATAACCTATTAAAGAGAATTCATTTAAATCATCTTTGCAGTGCAACAAAAGAGGAAGTTAAGTATTAAGGAAGGATTTTTGTTCTATTTTAGGAATATGTCACCATGGAAACAGATATTTGGTATTATTTAATGTTGTTACCTAGCACCCTAATTGTATTAGTGATTTGCATGTTCATCAGATGGTTGGGACTTAAATTTTATCAGCATAATTAAAAGCTGTACCAGTCAAGTTTCTACCAAAATAACAAGGTAATACATTCAATTATAGTCTGTCATGAACATGGTTAATACAATGAGTTATATAGTCTGTCATTAACATGGTAATACATTTAGTTATAGTCTGTCATGAACATGGTTAATATAATGATTTATAGTATGTCATGAACATGGTAATACATTCAGTTATAGTCTGTCATGAACAAGGTAATACATTCAGTTAGTCTGTCAAGAACAATGTAATACATTTAGTTATAGTCTGTCAAGAACAAGGTAATACATTCAGTTATAGTCTGTCATGAACAAGGTAATACATTCAGTTATAGTCTGTCATGAACATGGTTAATACAGTGATTTATAGTCTGTCATGAACATGGTAATACATTCAGTTATAGTCTGTCATGAACAAGGTAATACATTCAGTTATAGTCTGTCATGAACAAGGTAATACATTCAGTTATAGTCTGTCATGAACATGGTAATACATTCAGTTATAGTCTGTCATGAACAAGGTAATACATTCAGTTATAGTCTGTCATGAACAAGGTAATACATTCAGTTATAGTCTGTCATGAACAAGGTAATACATGTAATACATTCAGTTAGTCTGTCAAGAACAATGTAATACATTCAGTTATAGTCTGTCAAGAACAAGGTAATACATTCAGTTAGTCTGTCATGGACATGCTAATACATTCAGTTATAGTCTGTCGTGAACATGGTAATACATTCAGTTAGTCTGTCAAGAACAATGTAATACATTCAGTTTTAGTCTGTCAAGAACAATGTAATACATTCAGTTATAGTCTGTCATGAACAAGGTAATACATTCAGTTAGTCTGTCAAGAACAATGTAATACATTCAGTTATAGTCTGTCAAGAACATGGTAATACATTCAGTTATAGTCTGTCATGAACAAGGTAATACATTCAGTTATAGTCTGTCATGAACATGGTAATACATTCAGTTATAGTCTGTCATGAACATGGTTAATATAATGATTTATAGTCTGTCATGAACAAGGTAATACATTCAGTTAGTCTGTCAAGAACAATGTAATACATTCAGTTATAGTCTGTCAAGAACAAGGTAACACATTCAGTTATAGTCTGTCATGAACATGGTAATACATTCAGTTATAGTCTGTCAAGAACAAGGTAATACATTCAGTTACAGTCTGTCAAGAACATGGTAATACATTCAGTTATAGTCTGTCATGAACAAGGTAATACATTCAGTTATAGTCTGTCATGAACATGGTAATACATTCAGTTATAGTCTGTCATGAACATGGTTAATATAATGATTTATAGTCTGTCATGAACAAGGTAATACATAGACAATATTCGTACAGTGTCAGAAAATATAAAATTTATTTGTACGAGCCTTAGAAACGGGTAGAAATGCGAGGCTCTGCCGAGCATTTCTCACCTGTTTCGCGGCGAGTACAAATAAACTTTATATTTTCTGACACTGTACGAATATTGTTTTTATCCTGCAACCCTAAAAAACATTTTATTATACTGAAAAACGTTCACTTTTAGCCGATTTCTCAGTTAAAATTTTCCGCGCGTATTCTAGTGATACTGACGTCACGAACGTCGTAAACCAGAACAGAATACTAAATGTCGTAAGAAGTGAGGTCAAGGGTACCAGGAGATTTTATTCGGCACTGCCGAATAAAGCAAAAATTTATTCGGCTACCTTTATTGAACAGTAAATGTACTGATTGCAGGATAAATTCAGTTAGTCTGTCAAGAACAATGTAATACATTCAGTTATAGTCTGTCAAGAACAAGGTAATACATTCAGTTATAGTCTGTCATGAACATGGTAATACATTCAGTTATAGTCTGTCAAGAACAAGGTAATACATTCAGTTATAGTCTCTCATGAACATGGTTAATACATACACATTACATACATTATGTGTAGGTACAACTACTTAATGTATTACGTCGAGACAGTTGTGTACATTCGTATCACTACGAGACGCGCAGCGTCGAGTTGTGATGCGAAATGTATGCAACTGTCGAGACGTGATACAGGTAGTTGTACCTACACTTAACTGTATGTAATAAGTTTATCTAAAATTAAGAAGTATAAAAAGGGCAGAATAAAACTGAATGTTTACAATTTAAAATTTACATTCAACGAAGCATTTGTTTATAAAATATAGCCCCCTAACGTCACACGCATTATGACGTCATATTTCGTTCATAAAATGAAAGTCATTCAACGAATCATTGGTTATATCATTCAGTGTAACGTCAAGAAGTAGTTCCGACAAAAGTACATCTTGTATCACATATATAGATGATACAAGATTTTTTTATCACACAGGTTGTATCAATCAATATTTTTTTAGATTTTTACTAAATACATTCTTAATTTTAGATAAAGTGATTTATAGTCTGTCATGAACATGGTAATACATTTAGTTATAGTCTGTCATGAACAAGGTAATACATTCAGTTATAGTCTGTCATTAACATGGTAATACATTCAGTTATAGTCTGTCATGAACATGGTAATACATTCAGTTATAGTCTGTCAAGAACAAGGTAATACATTCAGTTATAGTCTGCCATGAACAAGCTAATACATTCAGTTAGTCTGTCATGAACAAGGTAATACATTCAGTTAGTCTGTCACAAGGTAATACATTCAGTTATAGTCTGTCATGAACATGGTAATACATTCAGTTATAGTTTGTCATGAACATGGTAATACATTCAGTTATAGTCTGCCATGAACAAGGTAATATCAGTTTTAGTCTGTGATGAACACGGTAATACAATCAGTTATAGTCTGTCATGAACAAGGTAATACATTCAGGTGTAGGACCACCAAATACCGGGAACCAGTCCTGAGGTTGTACGTAAAAGTATACGTAGTGCTATTTAAAAATAGCTGCTCACTGTTATAATTGTAACTTTTGAACCATAATAGGTATTGGAACAAACTTGGTATTTTTGGAAAGCTGAATAATTCAGGAAACAAGAGGATAAAGTTGAACTGATGTGTACTTAAGATAAAAATTATGTGAGTCATTGGATGACATGCACTATTTTGGGACTGAACTTGAAAGTGAAAGTAGATTGTTTCAGTGTGTTGACTTCCTGTTGGTTGTACATTCTTTTATTCCATGAAAGTGGTGCTGAAATTGTGAGAGCATACTTAGGGGTTACATGTTGTCATGTGACAGGAATATTTCTTTATTTGAAACAAAGGTAAAATGTTTAGAAAAATTCAAAATCAACTAACCTGCTAACTTTATATAGCCGAAGAGGTGATAAACAATGGTGGTCCTACCCCTTCAGTTATAGTCTTTCATGAACAAGGTAATACAATCAGTTATAGTATGTTTTGAACAAGGTTATACAGTTATAGTTTGTCATGAACAAGATAATACAATCAGTAGTATGTTTTGATTGATTGATTGATTGATTGATTAATTGGATGTCTTCTTTATGTCCAGCCAGCAGTATTTCAGCTATATTCAGCACGGGAACAAGTTAACAAACAATAAATCAACATAAAATGGGGGTGGGATGGGTAACAGGGAATACAATTTTGACTGCCACTGGAAAAGTATGGAGTTTTGGGTAGGGGCGGAAAATTTAGCGGCTACAATGAGCCTACTCTTTTTCGAAATCTACAAAAGGGGTCTTTATTGTGCAAGGAGCTTGGCATTCTCCAAACACGTTACCCACTATTGTCCGCGGTCAGGCTTTCCGTATTATGACCTGACAACCCCCAACAAGAGGGTATCCCCTATCCGCCACCCCGGGACGCGCTGGGCTGCTCTGTGGGTCGAGCATGAACATGGTTATACATTCAGTTAGTCTGTCAAGAACAAGGTAATACATTCAGTTATAGTATGTCATGAACAAGGTAATACATTCAGTTATAGTCTGTCATGAACATGGTTATACATTCAGTTAGTCTGTCATGAACAAGGTAATACATTCAGTTATAGTCTGTCAAGAACAAGGTAATACATTCAGTTATAGTCTGTCATGAACATGGTTATGCATTCAGTTATAGTCTGTCATGAACAAGGTAATACATTCCATTATAGTCTGTCATGAACAAGGTAATACATTCAGTTATAGTCTGTCATGAACAAGGTAATACAATCAGTTATAGTATGTCTTGAACAATAGACGTTTGTTATGTTGATGACAAATTAAAAGTGTCCTTAACCAGGTTAAGTGCAAATGAATCGTGAATCTTTGAGACTGACATCTAGTAATTCCCTGGGTTGTGATTATTGTCAGAAATCCTGAATCATCTGAGAGACTGACACAGTTATTGTACCCCACGCAACGAAGTTGCGTAGGGTATTATGTTTTTGACTGGTCCGTCGGTCTTTCTGTCAGTCCTATTCTTGTAAGCCCCACTCCTCTTGTGCATATCCACAGGAAATTTTGATACAATAATTTTTGTAGGTGTTGTTCCACTTTTCAACTTAGGAATTTTTCTAAATATTCTTGTAAGCCCAACTCCTCTTGTGCATATCCACAGGAAATTTTGATACAATAATTTTTGTAGGTGTTGTTCCCCTTTTCAACTTAGGAATTTCTCGAAATATTCTTGTAAGTGCAACTCCCCTGTAACTACTGATCATAATTTAATGAAACTTGGTAGGAATGAAGGACACCATATGCAGTTGTGCATATTGACATAAAATTATGATACTATATTTTTTGTAGGAGTTATGTTCTTAAACAAAGAAATTTCTTAAAATATATATATTCATGATATTTGCGCTTATTACTGATCACAATTTTATGGAACTTGATAGGTATGTGAGCATGCTCACTAAGGTTCTTTAATTTACCATGCCAGTGCTCAGAAATCCTAAATCGTTCATAAGACTGACACTTAAAGTAATTTACCATGACAGTTCTTAGAAATCCTGAATCATCTGTGAGACTGATACTTCAAGTAATTGACCATGCCTGTGCTCAGAAATCCTAAATCATCTTTAAGACCGACACTTCAAGTAATTTACCATGAGAGTTCTTAGAACTCCTAAATCATCTGTGAGACTGACACTTTTAGTGATCAGGGCCTTGCCACTTAGTTGCGGATGCCCTGTAGTGATCAGTCTGTCCATTTGTCTGTCCCAAACTAGTCCTTTCCATGCTATAAGTTTTTGTTTTCTTTTGAGTTAGGTTTTTCATAGTTGGTATGTGGGTAGTTAATATCAAAGGGATGGATCCCATAGTATGGTTGATGACCTTTGACCTTGACCTCAAGGTTGGCAGGGCCCACAAAGATGGATACCATCTCTAGTTTACCATGATAGTGCAAACTAAAAAAATCCTGAATCATTTGTGAGACTGACACTTCAGTGAATGAGTAGCAATATAAAATTACAGTGCAAACAAACTAATCCTAAATTATCTGTGAAACTAAAAGGTTCCTACATATGTTTTTTTGTAAGAGATCCCTATGTGTGATACAAATAATTTGTCATTACATAAGTGGAGCAGAGCATAAAAAAACACTCAAATTTCAATTTCATTAATATCTTGCATCTAATCTGAACGCCTGAAACAATAACATTACCATGGCAACATGCTTCTTTTAGGCAATCTGATTTGATGTCACAATGAGTCAAAATGAGTATGTGTTATTTTATTTACTGAAAAATATTTACTGTGTTGCTTTAAATATTTATTAATAGATTATTTCAAAGTGACACCATTAAGTGGACATAAACAAAACAAACAAATGGTAAGTAAACAAACATTTGGTTGTTACAATTTATTGCATAGCCACATCACACTTCAAAGATCTGAGACATGCTGTAATATACACTATACATCAGTTGTACCAACAATACATCACATACACGAAGAATCATATTTCTTGTTTATTTCAGATGGAGTTTGAGATGTCAGACTGGACAGTGGACAGCAATGTTTTACAGCTTGACAAACAACTCTTTGGTTTGAAGGTAATTTTCATAAATCATCTGACATACCACATGGCAGTTAAATTTGTGATATTGTGCAAATGTACCTAATTTTTGTTACTGATCTTGTAAATCCAAGATGGTCGCCTCAGTAGTACATAGCTTAACATAGGACCCTATAGTAGAAGCCTTTTCTTAGAAATATTAAAACCAAATCATTCAGAAATAAATCCAATATAATACTCATCAAAATTTTGAGTTTATTATTGCTAATTGGATTTCAACATAACTATGACAGCTGTTTATGCATTCTGATTGGCTGAAATTTCCACAATTTTCTTTTGACAAACTGATTGGCACATTAAACTGTGATATTGTACTTCTATTAAGTTTCTGGTCCTAATTCTGAATCCATGAATGCCACCACTATGAAACATAGCTTAACATAGTATCTTAGCATGATACATACAGACAGCTTTTTCTTAGTAACCATCTAATTTAAGATCAACATTTGCTGAAAAATTCATGTCTTCTAACAAGTTTTTTAAAAGAGCTTATGATTTTTGACAAATCTAAAATACAATTTATCTGTAATTATACCCCCGAAAACTTGTTTAGGGGTTATATAGGAATCACCCTGTCTGTCCGTCTGTCCACATCCCTTGTAAGCGCAACTCTTCCTTAATGGCTTGATGAAATTTAATGAAACTTAGCATAAAGGAAGTACATTATATGTAGATGTGCATGAAGGTTTTTTGTTGACCTAGATTATCATTAAGGGGAGATAATTGGACTTGAAAGCAAAGCGGGGGGTATCGCCTTGTGAGCGTGCTCACAGTCCACACTTGTTCCAATTAAAAAGGAAGATTTTCTTTGCATTACAGTCTCTTGTGTGCCTTTGCTTAATTAATCTGCATTAATCTGGATCCTCGTGTGAGCCTCTTGTTGATTCCAGTATATGTTATGTGTTTCTCTGTTTATTTATATATGGGCCGATTTGAAAATGTGTCAACACGAGTATGAAAATTTCCATCAAGCTTTACTCCGAAACCGTACATTAGAACAATTTGAAATTTGGCAGGGTGGTTAAGTATCACAAGTTGTACGTCCTAAGCGACTTTCAGACCTGTTGGACAACTACTTCCTGTTTGGGACTTCCTTTAGCGGGGGCATCCGTGTCCCATGGACACATTCTTCAATTTTTTATATATTCCAGGATCCACATGTGAGCCTCTTGTTGTTGATTCCAGTATATGTTATTTGTTTCCCTGTTTATTTATATATTCCAGGATTCACATGTGAGCCTCTTGTTGTTGATTCCAGTGTATGTTATTTGTTTCCTTGTTTAGTTATATATTCCAGGATCCACATGTGAGCCTCTTGTTGTTGATTCCTATATATGTTTTTTCGTTTCCATGTTTATTTATATATTCCAGGATCCACATGTTAGCTCATTCCAGTATATGTTATTTGTTTCCCGGTTTAGTTATATATTCCAGTATCCACATGTGAGCCTCTTGTTGTTGATTCCAGTATATGTTATTTGTTTCCCTGTTTATTTATATATTCCAGGATTCACATGTGAGCCTCTTGTTGTTGATTCCAGTGTATGTTATTTGTTTCCTTGTTTAGTTATATATTCCAGGATCCACATGTGAGCCTCTTGTTGTTGATTCCTATATATGTTTTTTCGTTTCCATGTTTATTTATATATTCCAGGATCCACATGTTAGCTCATTCCAGTATATGTTATTTGTTTCCCGGTTTAGTTATATATTCCAGTATCCACATGTGAGCCTCTTGTTGTTGATTCCAGTGTATGTTATTTGTTTCCCTGTTTAGTATATATATTCCAGGATCCACATGTGAGCCTCTTGTTGTTGATTCCAGTATTTTTTATTTGTTTCCCTTGTTTAGTTATATATTCCACTATCCACATGTGAGCCTCTTGTTGTTGATTCCAGTATTTTTTATTTGTTTCCCTTGTTTAGTATATATATTCCAGGATCCACATGTGAGCCTCTTGTTGTTGATTCCAGTATTTTTTATTTGTTTCCCTTGTTTAGTTATATATTCCAGTATCCACATGTGAGCCTCTTGTTGTTGATTCCAGTATTTTTTATTTGTTTCCCTTGTTTAGTATATATATTCCAGGATCCACATGTGAGCCTCTTGTTGTTGATTCCAGTATTTTTTATTTGTTTCCCTTGTTGAGTTATATATTCCAGTATCCACATGTGAGCCTCTTGTTGTTGATTCCAGTATTTTTTATTTGTTTCCCTTGTTTAGTATATATATTCCAGGATCCACATGTGAGCCTCTTGTTGTTGATTCCAGTATTTTTTGTTTCCCTTGTTTAGTTATATATTCCAGGATCCACATGTGAGCCTCATGTTGTTGATTCCAGTATTTGTTATTTGTTTCCCTGTTTAGTTATATACTCCAGTATCCACATGTGAGCCTCTTGTTGTTGATTCCAGTATATGTTATTTGTTTCCCTTTTTATTTATATATTCCAGGATCCACATGTGAGCCTCTTGTTGTTGATTCCAGTATTTTTTATTTGTTTCCCTTGTTTAGTATATATATTCCAGGATACACATGTGAGCCTCTTGTTGTTGATTCCAGTATTTTTTATTTGTTTCCCTGTTTAGTTATATATTCCAGGATCCACATGTGAGTCTCTTGTTGTTGATTCCAGTATATGTTATGTGTTTCTCTGTTTATTTATATATTCCAGGATCCACATGTGAGCCTCTTGTTGTTGATTCCAGTATATGTTATCTGTTTCCCTTTTTATTTATATATTCCAGGATCCACATGTGAGCCTCTTGTTGTTGATTCCAGTATTTTTTATTTGTTTCCCTTGTTTAGTATATATATTCCAGGATACACATGTGAGCCTCTTGTTGTTGATTCCAGTATTTTTTATTTGTTTCCCTGTTTAGTTATATATTCCAGGATCCACATGTGAGTCTCTTGTTGTTGATTCCAGTATATGTTATGTGTTTCTCTGTTTATTTATATATTCCAGGATCCACATTTGAGTCTCTTGTTGTTGATTCCAGTATATGTTATGTGTTTCTCTGTTTATTTATATATTCGAGGATTCACATGTGAGCCTCTTGTTGTTGATCCCTATATATGTTTTTTTGTTTACCTGTTTATTTATATATTCCAGGATCCACATGTGAGCCTCTTGTTGTTGATTCCAGTGTATGTTATTTGTTTCCCTGTTTTTTATGCCCCCGCGACGACATGTCGGGGGGGCATTAAGTTTTACTCATGTCCGTCCGTCCGTCTGTCCGTCCGTCCGTCCGTCCGTACGTCCGAACAAATTTCCGTCAAGCTTTTCTCAGAAACCGTACATGAGAACAATTTTAAATTTGGCAGAGTGGTTCAGTATCACAAGTTGTATGTCCTAAGCGAATTTCAGACCTGTCGGACAACTACTTCCTGTTTGGGACTTCATTTGTACGTAAATACGTCCGTCTGTATGTACAAATTTCCGTCAAGCTTTTCTCAGAAACCGTACACAAGAACAATTTGAAATTTGGCAGGGTGGTTCAGTATCACAAGTTGTACGTCCTAAGCGACTTTCAGACCTGTCGGACAACTACTTCCTGTTTGCGACTGGGCAGATATGAAAATGTGTTAACATGAGTATGAAAATTTCCGTCAAGCTTTTCTCAGAAACCGTACATCAGAACAATTTGAAATTTGGCAGGGTGGTTCAGTATCACAAGTTGTACGTCCTAAGCGACTTTCAGACCTGTCGGACAACTACTTCCTGTTTGCGACTGGGCCGATATGAAACTGTGTTAACATGAGTATGAAAATTTCCGTCAAGCTTTTCTCAGAAACCGTACATCAGAACAATTTGAAATTTGGCAGGGTGGTTCAGTATCACAAGTTGTACGTCCTAAGCGACTTTCAGACCTGTCGGACAACTACTTCCTGTTTGCGACTGGGCAGATATGAAAATGTGTTAACATGAGTATGAAAATTTCCGTCAAGCTTTTCTCAGAAACCGTACATCAGAACAATTTGAAATTTGGCAGGGTGGTTCAGTATCACAAGTTGTACGTCCTAAGCGACTTTCAGACCTGTCGGACAACTACTTCCTGTTTGCGACTGGGCCGATATGAAAATGTGTTAACATGAGTATGAAAATTTCCGTCAAGCTTTTCTCAGAAACCGTACATCAGAACAATTTGAAATTTGGCAGGGTGGTTCAGTATCACAAGTTGTACGTCCTAAGCGACTTTCAGACCTGTTGGACAACTACTTCCTGTTTTTGACTGGGCCGATTTGAAAATGTGTCAACACGAGTATGAAAATTTCCATCAAGCTTTACTCCGAAACCGTACATTAGAACAATTTGAAATTTGGCAGGGTGGTTAAGTATCACAAGTTGTACGTCCTAAGCGACTTTCAGACCTGTTGGACAACTACTTCCTGTTTGGGACTTCCTTTAGCGGGGGCATCCGTGTCCCATGGACACATTCTTCAATTTTTTATATATTCCAGGATCCACATGTGAGCCTCTTGTTGTTGATTCCAGTATATGTTATTTGTTTCCCTGTTTATTTATATATTCCAGGATTCACATGTGAGCCTCTTGTTGTTGATTCCAGTGTATGTTATTTGTTTCCTTGTTTAGTTATATATTCCAGGATCCACATGTGAGCCTCTTGTTGTTGATTCCAGTATATGTTATTTGTTTCCCTGTTTATTTATATATTCCAGGATCCACATGTGAGCCTCTTGTTGTTGATTCCAGTATATGTTATTTGTTTCCCTGTTTATTTATATATTCCAGGATCTACATGTGAGCCTCTTGTTGTTGATTCCAGTGTATGTTATTTGTTTCCCTGTTTATTTATATATTCCAGGATCCACATGTGAGCCTCTTGTTGTTGATTCCAGTATATGTTATTTGTTTCCCTATTTATTTATATATTCCAGGATCCACATGTGAGCCTCTTGTTGTTGATTCCAGTATATGTTATTTGTTTCCCTATTTATTTATATATTCCAGGATCTACATGTGAGCCTCTTGTTGTTGATTCCAGTATATGTTATTTGTTTCCCTGTTTATTTATATATTCCAGGATCCACATGTGAGCCTCTTGTTGTTGATTCCAATATATGTTATTTGTTTCCCTGTTTATTTATATATTCCAGGATCCACATGTGAGCCTCTTGTTGTTGATTCCAGTGTATGTTATTTGTTTCCTTGTTTAGTTATATATTCCAGAATCCACATGTGAGCCTCTTGTTGTTGACTCCAGTATATGTTATTTGTTTCCCTGTTTATTTATATATTCCAGGATCCACATGTGAGCCTCTTGTTGTTGATTCCAGTATATGTTATTTGTGTCTCTGTTTAGTTATATATTCCAGGATCCACATGTGAGCCTCTTGTTGTTGATTCCAGTATATGTTATTTGTTTCCCTGTTTATTTATATATTCCAGGATCCACATGTGAGCCTCTTGTTGTTGATTCCAGTATATGTTATTTGTGTCTCTGTTTAGTTATATATTCCAGGATCCACATGTGAGCCTCTTGTTGTTGATTCCAGTATATGTTATTTGTTTCCCTGTTTATTTATATATTCCTGGATCCACATGTGAGCCTCTAGTCTTTTTATGCCCCCGCGACGACATGTCGGGGGGCATTAAGTTTTACTCATGTCCGTCCGTCCGTACGTACGTACGTCCGAACAAATTTCCGTCAAGCTTTTCTCAGAAACCGTACATGAGAACAATTTTAAATTTGGCAGAGTGGTTCAGTATCACAAGTTGTACGTCCTAAGCGAATTTCAGACCTGTCGGACAACTACTTCCTGTTTGGGACTTCATTTGTACGTAAATACGTCCGTCTGTATGTACAAATTTCCGTCAAGCTTTTCTCAGAAACCGTACATTAGAACAATTTGAAATTTGGCAGTGTGGTTCAGTATCACAAGTTGTACGTCCTAAGCGACTTTCAGACCTGTCGCACAACTACTTCCGGTTTGCGACTGGGCCGATATGAAAATGTGTTAACATGAGTATGAAAATTTCCGTCAAGCTTTTCTCAGAAACCGTACATCAGAACAATTTGAAATTTGGCAGGGTGGTTCAGTATCACAAGTTGTACGTCCTAAGCGACTTTCAGACCTGTCGGACAACTACTTCCTGTTTGCGACTGGGCCGATATGAAAATGTGTTAACATGAGTATGAAAATTTCCGTCAAGCTTTTCTCAGAAACCGTACATCAGAACAATTTGAAATTTGGCAGGGTGGTTCAGTATCACAAGTTGTACGTCCTAAGCGACTTTCAGACCTGTCGGACAACTACTTCCTGTTTGCGACTGGGCCGATATGAAAATGTGTTAACATGAGTATGAAAATTTCTGTCAAGCTTTTCTCAGAAACCGTACATCAGCACAATTTGAAATTTGGCAGGGTGGTTCAGTATCACAAGTTGTACGTCCTAACCGACTTTCAGACCTGTCGGACAACTACTTCCTGTTTGCGACTGGGCCGATATGAAAATGTGTTAACATTAGTATGAAAATTTCCGTCAAGCTTTTCTCAGAAACCGTACATCAGCACAATTTGAAATTTGGCAGGGTGGTTCAGTATCACAAGTTGTACGTCCTAAGCGACTTTCAGACCTGTCGGACAACTACTTCCTGTTTGGGACTTCATTTAGCGGGGGCATCCGTGTCCCATGGACACACTCTTCAATTTTTGTATTTATTTATATATTCCAGGATCCACATGTGAGCCTCTTGTTGTTGATTCCAGTATATGTTATTTGTTTCCCTGTTTATTTATATATTCCAGGATTCACATGTGAGCCTCTTGTTGTTGATTCCAGTGTATGTTATTTGTTTCCCTGTTTTTATGCCCCCGCGACGACATGTCGGGGGGCATTAAGTTTTACTCATGTCCGTCCGTCCGTCTGTCCGTCCGTCCGTCCGTCTGTACGTCCGTACGAATTTCCGTCAAGCGTTTCTCAGAAACCGTACATCAGAACAATTTGAAATTTGGCAGGGTGGTTCAGTATCACAAGTTGTACGTCCTCCCGCGACGACATGTCGGGGGGCATTAAGATTTACTCATGTCCGTCCGTCCGTCCGTCCGTCCGTCCGTCCGTCTGCACGTCCGTACGAATTTCCGTCAAGCTTTTCTCAGAAACCGTACATCAGAACAATTTGAAATTTGGCAGGGTGGTTCAGTATCACAAGTTGTACGTTCTAAGCGACTTTCAGACCTGTCGGACAACTACTTCCTGTTTGGGACTGGGCCGATATGAAAATGTGTTAACATGAGTATGAAAATTTCCGTCAAGCTTTTCTCAGAAACCGTACATCAGAACAATTTGAAATTTGGCAGGGTGGTTCAGTATCACAAGTTGTACGTCCTAAGCGACTTTCAGACCTGTCGGACAACTACTTCCTGTTTGTGACTGGGCCGATATGAAAATGTGTTAACATGAGTATGAAAATTTCCGTCAAGCTTTTCTCAGAAACCGTACATGAGAACAATTTGAAATATGGCAGGTGGTTCAGTATCACAAGTTGTACGTCCTAAGCAACTTTCAGACCTGTCGGACAACTACTTCCTGTTTGCGATTGGGTCGATATGAAAATGTGTTAACATGAGTATGAAAATTTCTGTCAAGCTTTTCTCAGAAACCGTACATGAGAACAATTTGAAATTTGGCATTGTGGTTCAGTATCACAAGTTGTACGTCCTAAGCGACTTTCAGACCTGTCGGACAACTACTTCCTGTTGCGACTGGGCCGATATGAAAATGTGTTAACACGAGTATGAAAATTTCCGTCAAGCTTTTCTCAGAAACCGTACACAAGAACAATTTGAAATTTGGCAGGGTGGTTCAGTATCACTTGTTGTACGTCCTAAGCGACTTTCAGACCTGTCGGACAACTACTTCCTGTTTGCGACTGGGCCGATATGTAAATGTGTTAAAATGAGTATAAAAATTTCCGTCAAGCTTTTCTCAGAAACTGTACACAAGAACAATTTGAAATTTGGCAGGGTAGTTCAGTATCACAAGTTGTACGTCCTAAGCGACTTTCAGACCTGTCGGACAACTACTTCCTGTTTTCGACTGGGCCGATTTGAAAATGTGTCAACACGAGTATGAAAATTTCCATCAAGCTTACTCAGAAACCGTACATGAGAACAATTTGAAATTTGGCAGGGTGGTTAAGTATCACAAGTTGTACGTCCTAAGCGACTTTCAGACCTGTTGGACAACTACTTCCTGTTTGGGACTTCCTTTAGCGGGGGCATCCGTGTCCCATGGACACATTCTTCAATTTTTTTTATATATTCCAGGATCCACATGTGAGCCTCTTGTTGTTGATTCCAGTATATGTTATTTGTTTCCCTGTTTAGTTATATATTCCAGGATCCACATGTGAGCCTCTTGTTGTTGATTCCAGTGTATGTTATTTGTTTCCCTGTTTATTTATATATTCCAGGATCAACATGTGAGCCTCTTGTTGTTGATTCCAGTATATGTTATTTGTTTCCCTGTTTATTTATATATTCCAGGATCTACATGTGAGCCTCTTGTTGTTGATTCCAGTATATGTTATTTGTTTCCCTGTTTATTTATATATTCCAGGATCCACATGTGAGCCTCTTGTTGTTGATTCCAGTATATGTTATTTGTTTCCCTGTTTATTTATATATTCCAGGATCTACATGTGAGCCTCTTGTTGTTGATTCCAGTATATGTTATTTGTTTCCCTGTTTATTTATATATTCCAGGATCCACATGTGAGCCTCTTGTTGTTGATTCCAGTATATGTTATTTGTTTCCCTGTTTAGTTATATATTCCAGGATCCACATGTGAGCCTCTTGTTGTTGATTCCAGTGTATGTTATTTGTTTCCCTGTTTATTTATATATTCCAGGATCAACATGTGATCCTCTTGTTGATTCCAGTATATGTTATTTGTTTCCCTGTTTATTTATATATTCCAGGATCAACATGTGAGCCTCTTGTTGATTCCAGTATATGTTATTTGTTTCCCTGTTTATTTATATATTCCAGGATCTACATGTGAGCCTCTTGTCTTTCTGTATTTATTTATATATTCCAGGATCAAGTTACTGTATCAACTGTCTTCAAGGAAAGTAAGAAAGGCAAACAACAGGAACATGGAACAAAAGAACAATTTGTTGGAGGTGTTGATGTGTCAAAAACTAAAAGTTTAAAAACAGAAAAATTAACACAGTTTAAAGGGCAGAAAGGAACAGAAAAGCTTCCCAAGGGAGACATTAGTTGTAATGTTCAAACAGATAATGGGAAAAATGGAAACAGTTCCAGGAAGAAAAAGAGAAAATTGGACAATATTACAAAAGAAGATAATTTAAAGACAGCCAGCAAAAAAATGAAGTTGAATACTGTTAAAACAGCAGTAGTAGATACTGGTAGTGTGAATGTAGAGAACACAAGACAAGAAATGTCATTGGAAAGTGCAGACACTAAACTGAAAAGGAAAAAGAAGAAAAAGAGTATTAGTAAGAAAAATAAATATAAACATCTTGATGAAGAGAGAGCAAGAATTAAGTCAAGTGTATGTGATAAGCATGAAACGCCTTTGAAGTCCTCCACAGAAGGCATTCGGTCGAGTTTATTTGATAAACATGAACCTCCATTGCAGTCTTCTATAGAAGGCACTGAAATAAAACCACAGAAAAAATGTATAGATGTAATGAAAAAGAAACGAAAAAAGGTTAAAAAAGTTGTTCAAGAAAACTCCAGAAAGCAAGACATAGTTGATGCAAACAAATTGGAAAATAGTAAAAAGAAAAGCGGGCAGCATTCTTCACAAATTGTAGACAGTTTTAATCAGACAAAAGAAAAAGAAGAAAAGCAACATAAAAGTGATAAGAATTTACCATTTAAATTGTCTACTCTACAGAAGGTTTTATCTGATGTAAATAATGTTCCACAAAAGATAGAAGGAACTGCTACAAAGGGAGATACAGCCACTGGTACCAGTCCTGGAAAGGGCAATAAATCTACACATGCAGGGACTGGTACCAGTTCTGGAAAGGGCAATAAATTCACACATGCAGGAACTGGTGCCAGCCCTGGAAAGGGAGATAAATCCACACATGCAGGAACTGGTACCGATGCTGGAAAGGGCAATAAATTCACACATGCAGGAACTGGTACTAGTCCTGGAAAGGGAGATAAATCTTCTCATGCAGGGAATAGTACCAACACAGAACCACCAGCAAATAAATCGGTATCCTTAAGAGAGAGAATGCTAGAACAGCTGAAGTCAGCTAGGTTTAGGTTTGTAGAGCACTTTATGTATAGCAGCCCTCAAAGTACCTTTTAATATCAGGTAGCCTTCTGGCTACCAACCTCAAAAATTTACTAGCCAAGTCAAAATTTTGGTAGCTCGCAAAAATATTTTGGTAGCCAACAGGAAAATGTTATAAGCATGTGATAACCATTTTAATTTTTTTGTGTTTTCTGTATATACTTGTAATGCTAACAACTATCCTGAACAAGGATTGTTTACTTGCTTTGCTCGCGGAATTTTCCGGGTATCTTTTTAAAAGGGGAGTGAAATGACAGTTTGGACGAACAAGAAAAAAAATCTGATGGACCCTTGAATTTGCATTAAAATCTCATTACTTTCAAATGCTTAAGTGACAGATAACTAAACTTGCTATAATTAATATGGAACAAATAATCATACTCTCTTTTTTTTTGTCAAGGGTACACATTTAGTCCCATTACCAATGACTTGTTTTATCATGGCCTCTACAGTTGAAAGACAAACAAGAAATTACTTTAATGTAAAGATTGTTTCGGATTATTTGGCAATGTCTATGCTTAAATAACATAAAAGAAATTTGCTACAACTCAAGTAATGGGACAAAATGGGAGATAACTTGTTATAAGTATTACAAAGGGAGATAACTTGCTGTAAGTATTACAAAGGGAGATAACTTGCTATAAGTATTACAAAGGGAGATAACTTGCAATGAGTATTACAATGGGAGATAACTTGCTTTATATATTACAAAGGGAGATAACTTGTTATAAGTATTACAATTGGAGATAACTTGCAATGTGTATTACAATGGGAGATAACTTGCTATATGTATTACAATTTGAGATAACTTGTTATATGTATTACAAAGGGAGATAACTTGCAATGAGTATTACAATGGGAGATAACTTGCTATAAGTATTACAATTTGAGATAACTTGCTATATGTATTACAAAGGGAGATAACTTGCAATGAGTATTACAATGGGAGATAACTTGCTATAGGTATTACAATTGGAGATAACTTGTTATATGTATTACAATTGGAGATAACTTGCTATATGTATTACAAAGGCAGATAACTTGTTATAAGTATTACAATTGGCGATAACTTGCTATAAGTATTACAATTGGAGATAACTTGCTATATGTATTACAAAGGGAGATAACTTGCAATGAGTATTAAAATGGGAGATAACTTGCTATAAGTATTACAAAGGGAGATAACTTGTTACAAGTATTACAATTGGAGATAACTTGCTATATGTATTACAAAGGGAGATAACTTGCTTTAAGTATTACAATTGGAGATAACTTAATATAAGTATTACAAAGGGAGATAACTTTCTATAAAGTATTACAATTGGAGATAACTTGTTACAAGTATTACAATTAGAGATAACTTGCTATAAGTATTAAAAAGGGAGATAACTTATTACAAGTATTACAATTGGAGATAACTTAATATAAGTATTACAATGGGAGATAACTTGTTACAAGTATTACAATTGGAGATAATTTGCTATATGTATTACAAAGGGAGATAACTTACTATAAGTATTACAAAGGGAGATAACTTAATACATGTATTACAATGGGAGATAACTTGCTATAAGTATTACAAAGGGAGAGAACTTAATATAAGTATTACAATGGGCGAAAACTTGCTTAAAGTATTACAATGGGAGATAAATTGCTATAAGTAATACAATGAGATATAACTTGCTATAAGTATTACAATGGGAGATAACTTGCTATAGGTATTACAATTGAAGATAGCTTGCCGTAATTAATGTCTCATTTTGCTGTTCTAGGTCAACTGACTATCTAGCCAAATAGTTTCTTAATCATGTAAAATTTAATAAAACTACATTTTTTATGATTTAACTTAGAATAATATGTAGAGGCTTAAATCAGAGGCATTTTATAAAGCACAAGTGTCATTTTTGTGATATCTGTATGAATATGGCCATGTGGACTATGGTTATCCCCCTTTGTTAGTGATATCTGTATGAATATAGTCATGTGGACTATGGTTATCTCCCTTTGTGATATCTGTATGAATATGGTCATGTGGACTATGGTTATCCCCCTTTGTGATATCTGTATGAATATGGTCAAGTGGACTATGGTTATCTCCCTTTGTGATATCTGTATGAATATTGTCATGTGGACTATGGTTATCCCCCTTTGTGATATCTGTATGAATATGGTCATGTGGACTATGGTTATCTCCCTTTGTGATATCTGTAAGAACATGGTCATGTGGACTATGGTTATTTCCTTTGTGATATCTGTATGAATATGGCCATGTGGACTATGGTTATCCCCCTTTGTTAGTGATATCTGTATGGATATAGTCATGTGGACTATGGTTATCTCCCTTTGTGATATCTGTATGAATATGGTCATGTGGACTATGGTTATCCCCCTTTGTTTGTGATATCTGTATGAATATAATCATGTGGACTATTTTATCCCCCTTTGTGATATCTATATGATATGGTCATGTGGACTATGGTTATTCCCCTTTGTTTGTGATATCTGTATTAATATGGTCATTTTGACTATGGTTATCTCCCTTTGTGATATCTGTAAGAATATGGTCATGTGGACTATGGTTATCTCCCTTTGTGATATCTGTATGAATATGGTCATGTTGACTATGGTTATTTCCCTTTGTGATATCTGCATGAATATGGTCATGTGGACTATGGTTAACCCCTTTGTTAGTGATATCTGTATAAATATGGTCATGTTGACAATGGTTATCCCCCTTTGTGATATCTGTATGAATATGGTCATGTGGACTATGGTTATCCCTTTGTTAGTGATATCTGTATAAATATGGTCATGTTGCCAATGGTTATCCCCCTTTGTGATATCTGTATGAATATGGTCATGTGGACTATGGTTATCCCCCTTTGTTTGTGATATCTGTATTAATATGGTCATTTTGACTATGGTTATCTCCCTTTGTGATATCTGTAAGAATATGGTCATGTGGACTATGGTTATCTCCCTTTGTGATATCTGTATGAATATGGTCATGTTGACTATGGTTATTTCCCTTTGTGATATCTGCATGAATATGGTCATGTGGACTATGGTATCTCCCTTTGTGATATCTGTATGAATATGGTCATGTTGCCTATGGTTATCTCCCTTTGTTTGTGTTATCTGTATTAATATGGTCATTTTGACTATGGTTATCTCCCTTTGTGATATCTGTAAGAATATGGTCATGTGGACTATGGTTATCTCCCTTTGTGATATCTGTATGAATATGGTCATGGTGACTATAGTTATTTCCCTTTGTGATATCTGCATGAATATGGTCATGTGGACTATGTTTATCTCCCTTTGTGATATCTGTATGAATATGGTCATGTTGACTATGGTTATCTCCCTTTGTGATATCTGTATTAATATGGTCATTTTGACTATGGTTATCTCCCTTTGTGATATCTGTAAGAATATGGTCATGTGGACTATGGTTATCTCCCTTTGTGATATCTGTATGAATATGGTCATGTTGACTATGGTTATCCCCCTTTGTTTGTGATATCTGTATTAATATGGTCATTTTGACTATGGTTATCTCCCTTTGTGATATCTGTAAGAATATGGTCATGTGGACTATGGTTATCTCCCTTTGTGATATCTGTATGAATATGGTCATGTTGACTATGGTTATTTCCCTTTGTGATATCTGCATGAATATGGTCATGTGGACTATGGTTATCTCCCTTTGTAATATCTGTATGAATATGGTCATGTTGACTATGGTTATCTCCCTTTGTGATATCTGTATGAATATGGTCATGTGGACTATGGTTATCCCTTTGTTAGTGATATCTGTATAAATATGGTCATGTTGACAATGGTTATCCCCCTTTGTGATATCTGTATGAATATTATGGTCATTTTGGCTATGGTTATTTCCTTTGTGATATCTGTATTAATATGGCCATGTGGACTATGGTTATCCCCCTTTGTTAGTGATATCTATATGAATATGGCCATGTTGACTATGGTTATCCCCCTTTGTGATATCTGTTTGAATATTGTCATTTTGGCTATGGTTATTTCTCGGTGGCCAGACAACTCGGCCCGAGGACAACTCGGGCCGATATTCGTGACAAGTTGGCCTGGTTCAGAGGACAACTCGGACCACAGTAAGACAAGTCGGACCATCCATCAAATGTTTGAACCTTTTTCATCTGATTTTACAAGTAAATCTTGAATTTTTTTTATAAGTAATGTATGTGATGTCTTTTTTATTGGTCAGTGTCATTTGTTGTCAGGTTCAGCTGTTTCAGTAAATAAAAATAATAAAATTTATTTTATACCCTTTATTGCATTTATTACACTTAACAGTTAACAGAAACAATAATATTCAGACGAGATGTTTGACATAGAAAAGTAATAGCACAATAAATACAAGAGCACAATTACAATAATTACAGCACTATTCTGTTTCTAAACACCGGGGCAATATAAATTGCCGCACATCTTCAGAAGCCGACTTGCTGTTATCTTGTTACTGGCGTAGTCGGACCACAACTGTGCTATCTTGCCCTTTTGTGTCATGAAAGTATCATCACGCTGTACCACGGTGGCGAATGGCAGAAGAACACTGTTTGCAGTTGACTGACATTTTCCAAAGCCGCTCCTAAATTACTTCTCATTGAAAATAACACAAGCTCAATTGCAGTCATTTAAATTTTTTGATCTACGGTAATGACATGTAACTAAGCTAATCAGTTTCTAATAATTAAATTGTTGTTAACTAAATATGATTTGATTTGATTAATGTCCTTAAGACTTAATTAATTTTAATTATATTATTGAATTATTTACCAATTCAAACAGAATCCAATTAACTATTCCTAAAGAGTTGTAATTAACATTTATATGTATAATTTACTATTTATGTTCAATTATTCAAAATATCAGTTGAAATAATTTTTTCTGTAGTATGATAGTAAATTATTTTATTACCATATTTATTTATTTCAATTATATTTCCTCTATCAGGCCGACTTGTCTTACTGCGGTCCGAGTTGTCTTTTTAACCGGGCCGACTTGTCTCGAATATCGGGCTGAGTTGTCCCGGTCCGAATTGTCCTCGGGCCGAGTAGTCTGGCATTCTATTTCTCTTCTTCACATGTTACTCAAAAGGTGAAAACCATGTATTTTAAGTATTTTTTGTTTAGTCTTAATTTGTGAAAAAATTCTAAGATCATTATACTATTTTTACAACCAATTTAATAAACAGCTTTCATGCTTGCCATTGATATATACCTTGTTAACATGCTCAGTCTGAAACTTATAAAGTGACTAGAAAAACATTGCCATCTATGGAAAAGTCTCAACCATAAAACGAGACTTAACAGGAAACTTTGCGAAAAAATGAAAATTTGATATGTTATTCTTCAAAAAAAAAGAAACACTTTTACCTCTTGATGTTTCATTATATTTTCAATGGTTAAGTTTATTTTTACATTGAATTTGTCGTGTAAAAAATGCACTTATGGCGGTCCACCATCTTGTCACTATGTCGTCACTAGATCACGATACTAGAGATCACTTGACAGCCAAGTACCTAAAAGTCGTTACATGATAATAATGCAAAACAGGCGATAACAGAAGGTTGTACTATAAGACAAGGTTCATGTTAGATTAGTGATTACATTTAATATTCCTGATCTAAGCAAAAAACCTGACTTGTGTAAAAAGTAGTTCACCAGTTTAAAGACTTCTACTTTAGACTATGTCCACAGCAGCAACAACTTCGTATGCGAAAATCATTTTACAGAATATTGCATGGGGAATAGTTTGATGGTAAGGTGATCTTCATTAATAGTTTGATGGTAAGGTGATCTTCATTAATAGTTTGATGGTAAGGTGATCTTCATTAATAGTTTGATGGTAAGGTGATCTTCATTAATAGTTTGATGGTAAGGTGATCTTCATTAATAGTTTGATGGTAAGGTGATCTTCATTAATAGTTTGATGGTAAGGTGATCTTCATTAAGGTGTTTGATGGTAAGGTGATCTTCATTAAGGTGTTTGATGGTAAGGTGATCTTCATTAAGGTGTTTGATGGTAAGGTGATCTTCATTAAGGTGTTTGATGGTAAGGTGATCTTCATTAATAGTTTGATGGTAAGGTGATCTTCATTAATAGTTTGATGGTAAGGTGATCTTCATTAATAGTTTGATGGTAAGGTGATCTTCATTAATAGTTTGATGGTAAGGTGATCTTCATTAATAGTTTGATGGTAAGGTGATCTTCATTAATAGTTTGATGGTAAGGTGATCTTCATTAATAGTTTGATGGTAAGGTGATCTTCATTAATAGTTTGATGGTAAGGTGATCTTCATTAATAGTTTGATGGTAAGGTGATCTTCATTAAGGTGTTTGATGGTAAGGTGATCTTCATTAAGGTGTTTAATGGTAAGGTGATCTTCATTAAGGTGACCTCATTTTGCATTTTTTCTCGAATATTAGTTTGAATTTTGTCCATAAATATGAATTAAATTGAGTTATTTATATTATTATTTTCAACTTGTATCATGTAATCAGATTATGCAAGTTATTGAACGAAACTTTTTTATCCAAAATATTTGCTAAGTTGACTATTTAAGAAATAACGGTCATTAAATGAAATATTTTTGAATACTCTGTTTTCGCCCATCAAAATTTCACTTCATGTCTAGAACATATATTATCATTATTATTATTATTACTACTGGAAATATTTATTGTGCAAGTGCTTAACACAGTTTCCAAAATTGTATGTGCGAATATTTTTTTCAACGTGTCAGTTTTACGTTTCCTGTGACCTGGCATCTAAAGGTATTCGAAATCTTATATAAATCCTGTGCTCCGACACTTCAGTGTATTCAAATCATACCTGTCCTTGGCGTGCTTTTCTAATTTTTAATTACATGATTAACCTTAAACCTGGTTAGTTTTTGAAAATGTCAGAATATTTATACTCTAAAGTCGGTGTCAAATGATCTTGTAATTGCAGTAAACATCCTGTTTGTTTACCTGCTTACACTGTTACTTACCCTTCATAACAAAAAATGATTTACCTGTAAAATGTTCACGTCCAAGTACAACTGCAATTTCAAGATTTCAAATTATCTACGTTATTTTAATTTATGTTTAAAAATAATTATATAAATATATCTTTTATTTACAATTATGTTTTTAGGTAAATTCTATTTGATATAAATTAATAAAGACAGGTTAAAAATTGTTTCTAAAAGTACTTTTATTATAAAGATCATTACAACATTAAGACATATTTGGTAATCTTATGTTGTCAGCTGGTCATTAGTCATCGCCACAGTTTTTATATTCTTCCAAGAGCTATGGCAGAAAAACATATTTATAAAAGCGATTATTTATCATATTTACTGGATAATGCATGTTATTGCATCACAACCTTGAATCTCGTGGTAAATACTGTCAATATGGTGGCCCCCATTTTACCACCTTTAATCCACTCTTGAAGCGTAACGGTAAAGAATACAATAAAACTTCAAAAGGCAAATATGTTTCTTTTTATTTGAAGAATAACATTAAATTTTTGTTTTTTCTGCGAAGTTTCCCTTTAATACGACTTACTATACATAGATAAATCTGTTACAGGTACATCAATGAACAGTTGTACACACAGACAGGGTCAGAGGCTGCCAAACTCTTCAAACAAGATGAGGAATCATTTCATTGTTATCATCAAGGATTCCAAAACCAGGTAGAGAAATGGCCAACAAATCCTGTGGATATTATTATCAAGCAGATTAAGGAAAGGTATGTATAACTCAGGGGAGGTGGATGGGGAAAAATAGTGGAGGTGGATGGGTGCAAATAGTGGAGGTGGATGGGGACAGTAGTGGAGGTGGAAGGGGACAAATAGTGGAGGTGGATTGGGATTAATAGTGGAGGTGGATGAGGCCAATAGTGGAGGTGGATAGGGAAAAATAGTGGAGGTGGATGGGGACAAATAGTGGAGGTGGACGAGGCCAATAGTGGAGGTGGATGGGGACAAGTAGTGGAGGTGGATGGGGACAAGTAGTGGAGGTGGATAGGGAAAAATAGTAGAGGTGGGTGGGGACAAGTAGTGGAGGTGGATGTGGACAAATAGTGGAGGTGGATAGGGAAAAATAGTGGAGGTGGATGAGGCCACTAGTGGAGGTGGATGGGTCAAATAATGGAAGTGGATGTGGACAAATAGTGGAGGTGGATGGGGACAAGTAGTGGAGGTGGATATGGCAAATTGTGAAGGTGGATTTGGAAAATAGTGGAGGTGGATGGGGATAAATAGTGGAGGTGGATGTGGACAAATAGTGGAGGTTGATGGGGACAAATAGTGGAGGTGGATGGGGACAAATAGTGGAGGTGGATGGGGATTAATAGTGGAGGTGGATGGGGACAAATAGTGGAGGTGGATGGGGATTAATAGTGGAGACGGATGGGGACAAATAGTGGAGGTGGATGGGGACACATAGTGGAGGTTGATCAGGACAAATAGTGGAGGTGGATATGGCAAATTGTGGAGGTAGATGAGGACAAATAGTGGAGGTGGATGTGGATAAATAGTGGAGGTGGATGGGGACAAATAGTGGAGGTTGATGGGGACAAATAGTGGAGGTGGATGGGGACAGATAGTGGAGGTGGATGGGGATTAATAGTGGAGGTGGATGGGGACAATGGATCTGGATATGGACAAATAGCAGAGGTGGATGAGGACAAATAATGGAAGTGGATGTAGACAAATAGTGTAGGTGGATGGGGACAAGTAGTGGAGGTAGATGTGGACAAATAGTGGAGGTGGATGGGGAAAAATAGTGGAGGTGGATGGGGACAATAGTGGAGGTGGATGTGGACAATAGTGGAGGTGGATGTGGACAAATAGTGGAGGTGGATGAGGCCAAATAGCAGAGGTGGATGAGGACAAATAATGGAAGTGGATGTGGACAAATAGTGGAGGTGGATGGGGACAAGTAGTGGAGGTGGGATGGGGACAAGTAGTGGAGGTGGATATGGCAAATTGTGGAGGTGGACTAATAGTGGAGGTTGATTTGGAAAATAGTGGGGGTGGATGGGGACAAATAGTGGAGGTGGATGGGGAAAAATAGTGGAGGTGGCTGGGGACAATAGTGGAGGTGGATGTGGACAAATAGTGGAGGTGGATGAGGCCAAATATTCGAGGTGGATGGGGACAAATAGTGGATGGGGATGGGGACAAATAGTGCAGGTGGATGGGGATTAATAGTGGAAGTGGATGAGGCCAATAGTGGAGGTGGATAGGGAAAAATAGTGGAGGTGGATGGGGACAAATAGTGGAGGTGGATGAGGCCAATAGTGGAGGTTCATGGGGACAAGTAGTGGAGGTGGATAGGGAAAAATAGTGGAGGTGGATGGGGATAAATAGTGGAGGTGGATGGGGTATTTGAGGTGGATGGGGACTAATAGTGTAGGTGGTTGGGAAACAAATAGTGGAGGTGGATGGTGACAAATAGTGGAGGTTGATGGGGACAAATAGTGTAGGTGGTTAGGGACAAATAGTGGAGGTGGATGTGGAACAAATAGTGGATGTGGATGGGGACAAAAAGTGGAGGTGGATGGGGACAATAGTGGAGGAGGATGTGGACAAATAGTGGATGTGGATATGGCAAATAGTTGAGGTGGATGGGGTAAAAATAATGGAGGTGGATAGGGAACAAAAAGTGGAGGTGGATGGGAGACAAATAATGGAGGTGGATAGGGAACAAATAGTGGAGGTGAATAGGGAAGAAATAATAGAGGTGGATGGGATACAAATAATGGAGGTGGATTGGAACAAATAGTGGAGGTGGATGGGGAAAAATAGTGGAGGTGGATGGGGAACAAATAATGGAGGTGGATAGGGAACAAATAGTGCGGGGTATGGGTACACATAGTGGATGTGGTTGGGACAGATAGTGGTGGTGGATGGGGAATAATAGTAGATGAGGATATGGCAAATATTGGAGGTAGATGAAAACAAATAGTGGAGTTGGATGGGGAACACACTTTTTGCAATGGATGTAAACACTTTAGATAAGAACAGATCAATGAATAGCTGAAACATCAAAATACAATTAAAATAGCATGGCTTATGTGATATAGAATTTAGAGTAACATGTAATGCTAAACTGAATTGAGGTCATCTCCTCCTCTTTAATGCATGAGGCAACAAAAAAATTGTCAAAAATTCCTGTAAGATATTATGTTATGTATGTGTTCCTGTGATTCATTTATTAATTAAATGTTTTTCATAATACATTATTGTTGTATACAGCAATTGATTTATATTACTGTGCCTATTCCTATTTCTGTGCCTATTTCTATTTCTGTGCCTATTCCTATTTCTGTGCCTATTCCTATTTATATGCCTATTCCTATTTTTGTGCCTATTTCTATTTCTGTGCCTATTCCTATTTCTGTGCCTATTTCTATTTCTGTGCCTATTTTTATTTCTGTGCCTATTCCTATTTCTGTGCCTATTCCTATTTCTATGCCTATTCCTATTTCTGTGCCTATTTCTATTTCTGTGCCTATTTTTATTTCTATGCTTATTTCTATTTCTGTGCCTATTCCTATTTCTGTGCCTATTTCTATTTCTGTAACTATTCCTATTTCTGTGCCTATTTCTATTATGTGCCTATTCCTATTTCTGTGCCTATTTCTATTTCTATGCCTATTTCTATTTATTTGCCTATTTCTATTTCTGTGCCTAGTTCTATGCCTATTTCTGTGCCTAATCATATTTCTGTGAATAGTTCTATTCCTATTTCTGTGCCTATTCCTATGCCTATTTCTGTGCCTATTTCAATGCCATTCTTGAAACAATTGTACCATCCAAGCTCAGATACAAACCACAAATGTTTAAATAGAAATTACTTTTATTTGTAGCAAAACTTTACATTTGTTTGTATATACAAAATTAATATAGTTAAAAATTTGTAGGCCAAGTTCACTTGTTGTTGGTGATTTTGGGTGTGGTGATGCAAAAATTGCCAGGAATTTGACGAACAAGGTTCACTCCTTTGATCTTGTAGCATTAAACAAACATGTCACAGTTTGTAATATTGAAAAGGTAAGTCACTTGTGTTGGTGACTGTTAAAATTGACATGGTTTGTCACATGTGTTGGTAAATTTTAACATTGATTGCCAGTTTTCCTTCGGCTGGTCGGGGGTTCTCACCTGGTACTCCGGCTTCCTCCCCAATAAAAAATGGATGCCATGATATAGCTGAAAAATTGCTGAAAGTGGTGTTAAAACACCATTCATACAAACAAACATTGACATGGCTCGTCACATGTGGAAATGGTAACATTGACAAGGTATATATATATATATATATATATATATATATATATAAATATCACATGTGTTGTTAAATGGTAACATTAGAGAGGTTGAGATCAGAAACTTGTACTGGTAAGCGTAGCTACACGTACATGGGTTTACTTGTAGTTATTTGTGTTGAGATTTCTTTTCACTTGTACTTGTATTTCTCATTAGTATGTAAGGTGCCAAAATTAAAATCAAAAGTGAAAACAAACAATAATTAACTTAAATAGATGGATCAGTCGTTTCTATGAAGCATATATTACAATTTTTAATTAAGGATTAACTACAAAACATATTTTCTCCATCGAGGGATAACAACATTTCCGTTTTGTACATTGTATAATCCGCGTAGCCGAATGTAACTGGACATTTTAAAAAAAAGAGATTTACACAAAAACTGTTAGTTTCCCGTGGAGAAATATATGATGTCAAATGGCACGTGTCTCCATGGTGATCAAATTTGTTTTCCATCCTCTGATAGCAAATATTTTCAAGCCAATCAAAAGTCAGTATTCTCTCAAAATTTATTTATATTAGCACCAAATCTGAAAAATTGTAGCCATTTTTATTTTTCCGCTTTTTCAGAGGGTTAGCAAAGTACATTTTGTCGGGTTTTTAAAAGACCTAACAAATAAAAGTTTGAATAAAAATGATATCCTAAATTTAATCAATATTGCACTCAACATTAATAATGAAACTTCTTTATGTAAAGAAAACTGTGTTGGTAAATGGTAACATTGAAAAGGTATGTTACATGTGTTGGTAAATGTTAACATTGACAAGGTATGTTACATGTGTTGGTAAATGGTAACATTGACAAGGTATGTTACATGTGTTGGTAAATTGTAACATTGGCAAGGTATGTCACATGTGTTGGCAAATGGTAACATTGACAAGGTATGTTACATGTGTTGGTAAATGTTAACATTGGCAAGGTATGTTACATGTGTTGGTAAATGGTAACATTGACATGGTATGTCACATGTGTTGGTAAATGTTAACATTGACAAGGTATGTTACATGTGTTGGTAAATGTTAACATTGGCAAGGTATGTTACATGTGTTGGTAAATGGTAACATTGACATGGTATGTCACATGTGTTGGTAAATGTTAACATTGACAAGGTATGTTACATGTGTTGGTAAATGTTAACATTGGCAAGGTATGTTACATGTGTTGGTAAATGGTAACATTGACAAGGTATGTTACATGTGTTGGTAAATGTTAACATTGGCAAGGTATGTTACATGTGTTGGTAAATGTTAACATTGACAAGGTATGTTACATGTGTTGGTAAATGTTAACATTGACAAGGTATGTTACATGTGTTGGTAAATGTTAACATTGGCAAGGTATGTTACATGTGTTGGTAAATGGTAACATTTACAAGGTATGTCACATGTGTTGGTAAAAGGTAACATTTACATGGTATGTTACATGTGTTGGTAAATGTTAACATTGGCAATGTATGTTACATGTGTTGGTAAATGTTAACATTGGCAAGGTATGTTACATGTGTTGGTAAATGGTAACATTGACAAGGTATGTTACATGTGTTGGTAAATGTTAACATTGGCAAGGTATGTTACATGTGTTGGTAAATCGTAACATTGACATGGTATGTCACATGTGTTGGTAAATGGTAACATTGACAAGGTATGTTATATGTGTTGGTAAATGGTAACATTTACATGGTATGTTACATGTGTTGGTAAATGGTAACATTTACATGGTATGTTACATGTGTTGGTAAATGTTAACATTTACATGGTATGTTACATGTGTTGGTAAATGGTAACATTTACATGGTATGTTACATGTGTTGGTAAATGTTAACATTTACATGGTATGTTACATGTGTTGGTAAATGGTAACATTTACATGGTATGTTACATGTGTTGGTAAATGTTAACATTTACATGGTATGTTACATGTGTTGGTAAATGGTAACATTTACATGGTATGTTACATGTGTTGGTAAATGTTAACATTTACATGGTATGTTACATGTGTTGGTAAATGGTAACATTTACATGGTATGTTACATGTGTTGGTAAATGTTAACATTTACATGGTATGTTACATGTGTTGGTAAATGGTAACATTTACATGGTATGTTACATGTGTTGGTAAATGGTAACATTTACATGGTATGTTACATGTGTTGGTAAATGGTAACATTAACATGGTATGTTACATGTGTTTGTAAATGGTAACATTGATGAGGTGTTACATGTGTTGGTTACAGTAGTTACTCTACTATTGATAACATGACATGCTTGTCAACACTGAGGTTGGAGGTTCAAGGTTTGACTCCGATGTTAATTGATAAAGATTGCCAGTTTTCCCACCAAAGGTAGGGGTTTCCTCTAAGTACACAGGTAGACGGACTTCCTTCCCCCCAAAAACCTGGTTGCCATGATATAGCTGAACAAATTGCTGATAGT
This sequence comes from Limnoperna fortunei, assembly GCA_944474755.1. NCBI lineage: Eukaryota > Metazoa > Mollusca > Bivalvia > Mytilida > Modiolidae > Limnoperna > Limnoperna fortunei. The sequence continues at coordinate 100,673,791 of OX104115.1, forward strand.
GGCATTAGACACCATTGAAACAAAAAAGATAATGATGCTTGTATACTTTCAGGTTCCACTGAAAAGTAACTCATTGGACATAGCTGTGTTTTGTTTGTCACTAATGGGAACAAATCTGACAGATTATTTAAAAGAAGCTAACAGAGTAATGAAAAATGGGTAAGGTCAAAAAGTGGGACAAGCTAACAGAATACTGAAAAACGGGTAAGGTCAAAAAGTGGGACAAGCTAATAGAGTCTTGAAAAACGAGTATAATGTCAAAAAGTGGGACAAGCTAACAGAGTACTGAAAGACAGGTAAGGTCAAAAGTGGGACAAGCTAACAGAGTACTAAAAAACGGGTAAAGTCAAAAAGGGTGACAAGCTAACAGAATACTGAAAAACGGGTAAGGTCAAAAAGGGCGACAAGCTAACAGAGTACTAAAAAACAGGTAAGGTCAAAAAGGGGGACAAGCTAACAGAGTACTGAAAAACGGGTAAGGTCAAAAAGGGGGACAAGCTAACAGAGTACTGAAAAACGGGTAAGGTCAAAAAGGGGGACAAGCTAACAGAGTACTGAAAAATGGGTAAGGTCAAAAAGTGGGACAAGCTAACAGAGTAATGAAAAACAGGTAAGGTCAAAAAGGGGGACAAGCTAACAGAGTACTGAAAAACGGGTTAGGTCAAAAAGGGGGACAAGCTAACAGAGTACTAAAAAACGGGTAAGGTCAAAAAGGGTCTCAAGCTAACAGAGTACTGAAAAACGGGTAAGGTCAAAAAGGGGGACAAGCTAACAGAGTACTGAAAAACGGATAAGGTCAAAAAGGGGGACAAGCTAACAGAGTACTGAAAAACGGATAAGGTCAAAAAGGGGGGCAAGCTAACAGAGTACTAAAAAATGGGTAAGGTCAAAAAGGGGGACAAGCTAACAGAGTACTGAAAAACAGGCAAAGATCAAAAGAGGCAACTAGCAACACTGCTGTTGTTCCAGTTACTAAGTAATAGCCCCAAAGTTTTTTTCTCTTTACAGTATTCCAATCTTTAAAGAAGTCTTGTTAAACTGTTGTCAGACCGCAAATAGAGTGATTTCCAAATTGTTGTCAGACCGCAGATAGAGTGATTTCCAAATTGTTGTTAGACCACAGATAGAGTGATTTCCAAACTGTTGTCAGACCGCAGATAAAGTGATTTCCAAACTGTTGTCAAACCCCAGATAGAGTGATTTCCAAACTGTTGTCAGACCCCAGATGGAGTGATTTCCAAACTGTTGTCAGACCTCAGATATAGTGATTTCCAAACTGTTGTCAGACCCCAGATATAGTGATTTCCAAACGGTTGTCAGACTGCAGATAGAGTGATTTCCAAACGGTTGTCAGACCCCAGATATAGTGATTTCCAAACGGTTGTCAGACCCCAGATAGAGTGATTTCCAAACTGTTGTCAGACCCCAGATATAGTGATTTCCAAACTGTTGTCAGACCCCAGATAGAGTGATTTCCAAACTGTTGTCAGACTGCAGATAGAGTGATTTCCAAACTGTTGTCAGACCCCAGATATAGTGATTTCCAAACTGTTGTCAGACTGCAGATAGAGTGATTTCCAAACTGTTGTCAGACCCCAGATATAGTGATTTCCAAACGGTTGTCAGACTGCAGATAGAGTGATTTCCAAACTGTTGTCAGACCCCAGATATAGTGATTTCCAAATTGTTGTCAGACTGCAGATAGAGTGATTTCCAAACTGTTGTCAGACCCCAGATATAGTGATTTCCAAACTGTTGTCAGACTGCAGATAGAGTGATTTCCAAACTGTTGTCAGACTGCAGATAGAGTGATTTCCAAACTGTTGTCAGACTGCAGATAGAGTGATTTCCAAACTGTTGTCAGACCCCAGATAGAGTGATTTCCAAACTGTTGTCAGGTCGCATATAGAGTGTACTTCTGACCAGTATGTATTGTAGCAAACCAATATGCAGGGCTCGAAATTTTTATATACAAGTTAATTATTCTTTTGTTATGTTTTATTTGTAGGGGAATGCTGATGATAGCTGAGGTGACCAGTATTTAATGATTCTTCTGTTATGTTTTATTTGTAGGGGAATCCTGATGATAGCTGAGGTGACCAGTATTTAATGATTCTTCTGTTATGTTTTATTTATACGGAAATCCTGAAGATAGCTGAGGTGACCAATATTTAATGAATCTTTTTTTTATGTTTTATTTGTACGGGAATCCTGATGATAGCTGAGGTGACCAGTATTTAATGATTCTTCTGTTATGTTTTATTTGTAGGGGAATCCTGATGATAGCTGAGGTGACCAGTATTTAATGATTCTTTTGTTATGTTTTATTTGTAGGGGAATCCTGATGATAGCTGAGGTGACCAGTAGAATTCAGAAAATCGGAAAATTTATCAGAAATATTGAAAGAATGGGATTTGAAGTTATTAACAAGGTATGTAGTCATGTGATATAAAATCATTTTGTCTACAAAGTTATACCCCCTATTGGAAGTGTTGGTGATTTGTGGGTCGGAAGTATACTGGTTTTATTCCCGTTCGTTGGTGATTTGTGGGTCGGAAGTATACTGGTTTTATTCCATTCTGTTGTGATTTGTTGGTTGGGGAGTATATTGGTTTTATTCCATTCTGTTGTGATTTGTGGGTCGGGGAGTATATTGGTTTTATTCCATTCTGTTGTGATTTGTGGGTCGGGGAGTATATTGGTTTTATTCCATTCTGTTGTGATTTGTGGGTCGGGGAGAATACTGGTTTTATTCCCGTTCGTTGGTGATTTGTGGGTCGGAAGTATACTGGTTTTATTCCATTCTGTTGTGATTTGTGGGTCGGGGAGTATATTGGTTTTATTCCCGTTCGTTGGTGATTTGTCAGTCGGGAGTATATTGTTTTTATTCCCATCCGTTGGTGATTTGTGGGTTGGGGAGTATAATGGTTTTATTCCCGTTTGTTGGTGATTTGTGGGTCGGAAGTATACTGGTTTTATTCCATTTTGTTGTGATTTGTGGGTCGGGGAGTATATTGGTTTTATTCCATTCTGTTGTGATTTGTGGGTCGGGGAGTATATTGGTTTTATTCCCGTTCGTTGGTGATTTGTGGGTCGGAAGTATACTGGTTTTATTCCATTCTGTTGTGATTTGTGGGTCGGAAGTATACTGGTTTTATTCCATTCTGTTGTGATTTGTGGGTCGGGGAGTATATTGGTTTTATTCCATTCTGTTGTGATTTGTGGGTCGGGGAGTATACTGGTTTTATTCCCGTTCGTTGGTGATTTGTGGGTCGGAAGTATACTGGTTTTATTCCATTCTGTTGTGATTTGTGGGTCGGGGAGTATATTGGTTTTATTCCATTCTGTTGTGATTTGTGGGTCGGGGAGTATATTGGTTTTATTCCCGTTCGTTGGTGATTTGTCAGTCGGGAGTATATTGTTTTTATTCCCATCCGTTGGTGATTTGTGGGTTGGGGAGTATAATGGTTTTATTCCCGTTCGTTGGTGATTTGTGGGTCGGGGAGTATATTGGTGTCATTCCCTTCTGTTGGTGATTTGTGGGTCAGGGAGTATACTGGTTTTATTCCCGTTGGTGATTTGTGGGTCAGGGAGTATACTGGTTTTATTCCCGTTGGTGATTTGTGGGTCGAGGAGTATACTGGTTTTATTCCCGTCCTTTGGTGATTTGTGGATGGGGCAGTATGCTGGTTTTCTTCCCGTTTGTTGGTGATTTGTCGAGGAGTATACTGGTTTTATTCCCATCCATTCATCCACATTTCCTTCTGTCATACTCTTTCATTTCTCTGGACCATGTATTCTAATTTGGATTGTAGAATAAATTGCTTATTTGTAAGGTGTAATACATTTTCACTTTTGCTTACCTGGCTCATCATGGGCAACAATACCTGCTCTACATTTCCACTAGATATATGAAGACACAACAACTCTGGATCATAATGACTGGTTTTTTAGCTCACCTGACCCAAAGGGTCATGTGAGCTATTGCTATCACTTTGCGTCCGTTGGCGTTGGCGTCTGTAAACTTTTTACATTTCAATCTTCTCCTCTGAAACCACTTGGCCAATTGAAACCAAACTTGGCCATAATGTTCTTTGGATTAACCTTTACAAAGTTTGTGTTTGTTATTTGGATTGGAAAACTGATATGGCCGCCACCACAAGACTTAGTTTTACAGTAACACAGGACCCTCTGGGAAAAAAGTTTAAAATGGTGTCTCCTCGGAAACTGGTTAACCAATCAAAACAAAACTTACTAGCAATAGTGTTTGAATGGTCCTCTATAACACACCGTATTACATGATACATCAAAACCCAACGGATACGGTCAAAACCCATCTATTCTCATTTAAATAACAAAAGAAAATGATACATCAACACCCGTTGTATAATCCAGTGGGTTCCGATGTATCATTTTCTTTTGTTATTTAAATGAGAACAGATGGGTCTTGACCGTATCCGTCGGGTTTTGATGTATCAGGTAATACGGTGTGTATAAAGTTTGTGTTTTTTATGACAATTAGAAATTCAAAATGGCCGCCACGGCAGGACTTAGTTTAACATAGGACACTATGGGAAAAAGTTTTAAAAGACTTCTTCTCTGAAACCGGTTAACCAATGGAAACAAAACTTACTAGCAATATTGTTGGATGGTCCTCTATAAAGTGGTTTTTTTTTTATCCCGATCCGAAATTCAAAATGGCCACCACCACAGGACTTGGTTTAACATTGGACCCTATCGGAAAAAAGTTTAAAATGGCTTCTTCTCTGAAACCAGTTAACCAATCGAAACAAAACTTACTGGCAATATTGTTAGGATGGTCTTCTTTAAAGCTTATGTTTTTTATGCCAATTGGAAAATTAAAATGGCCACCACCGCAGGACTTAGTTTAACATAGGACCATATGTGAAAAAGTTTGAAAAGGCTTCTTCTCTGAAACCGAGTTACCAATGGAAACAAAACTTACTGGCAATATTGTTTGGATGGTATTCTTTAAAGTTTATGTTTTCTATTGCCAATTGGAAAATCAAAATGACCACCACTGCAGGACTTAGTTTAACATAGGACCCTATGGGAAAAAGCTAAAAAAGGCTTCTTCTCTGTAACCGATTAACCAATGGAAACAAAACTTACTGGCAATATTGTTTGGATGGTCTTCTTTAAAGTTTATGTTTTTTATTGCCAATTGGAATGTCAAAATGGCCACCACCACAGGACTTAGTTTAACATAGGACCCTATGGGCTAATTTTTTTAAAGTCTTCTTCTCTAAAGCCGGTTAACCAAAGGAAACACAACTTACTAGCAATATTGTTTGGATGGTCCTCTTTAAAGTTTATTGAAAATTACAGGACTTAGTTTAACATGAGGAAAATGCCATCTTCATTGCCTATAAAATCAGGTGAGCGTTTCAGGCTCTCTAGAGCCTATGGTTCTAATTTTAACTTGATGTTGATTGATGGATTTTCACTTTTGCTTACCTGGTTCATGTTTTGTGGATAACAATATTGGTTAAGGTGTAATGCTTTTTTTGGTTTTGCTTACCTTGTTCATGTATTGTGGATAAAAATATTTGTTGAGGTGTAATGTATTTTCAGTTTTGCTCACCTGGTTCATGTTTTTATGGATAATGGATAACAATATTTGTTAAGGTATAGTCTTTTAATTAGCGTTCTATGATGATTGTTGGATACACCTATTACTGACCAGTGGTATATTATATCAATCCATTTTAATCAACAAACTCACATACTACCGTTACAGTAATGGAAGTGGGAGGTTTGGCATGCCATTAAACCTGGTTTTACCCGCCGTTTCTTTTGAAATACCTGTATCAAGTCAGGACCATTGCAGTAGTTACTATACTTTTGATAGTTGGTTCTGGGGTTTGCTGGTATGGTGGACTTTGATTTGTGGATTGTCTTATAGTTGGTTCTGGGGTTTGCTGGTATCATGGACTTTGATTTGTGGATTGTCTTATAGTTGGTTCTGGGGTTTGCTGGTATCATGGACTTTGATTTGTGGATTGTCTTATAGTTGGTTCTGGGGTTTGCTGGTATCATGGACTTTGATTTGTGGATTGTCTTATAGTTGGTTCTGGGGTTTGCTGGTATCATGGACTTTGATTTGTGGATTGTCTTATAGTTGGTTCTGGGGTTTGCTGGTATCATGGACTTTGATTTGTGGATTGTCTTATAGTTGGTTCTGGGGTTTGCTGGTATCATGGACTTTGATTTGTGGATTGTCTTATAGTTGGTTCTGGGGTTTGCTGGTATCATGGACTTTGATTTGTGGATTGTCTTATAGTTGGTTCTGGGGTTTGTTGGTATTGTGGACTTTGATTTGTGAATTGTCTTATAGTTGGTCCTGGGGTTTGCTGGTATTGTGGACTTTGATTTGTGGATTGTCTTATAGTTGGTTCTGGTGTTTGTTGGTATCGTGGACTTTGATTTGTGGATTGTCTTTTTGCTGTTCTGTAGTTTGTTATTACGTTCATTTACTATATGACATTTTAACTTACTACATCCATTTGATGTTATAATGGAAATTTATGAAGAAACATCTGTTTCATATCAAAACAAAATTGACCTTTGTGTAAATGTAGTCAAATTTTTTGCTTTTTTTACCTGTTCCCACTCAAAGGTAAAGGGTAACAGTACAAATCTATCAATCTACATGTTACGTTATACATTCCTGGATATTATTGCTTATATTGGAAAGAGATATATTTAAAACAATATAAGGGTGATAAACTTGTGTTTCTTCATAGTAAACAGGGAGGTCATGTTTTCAACATTTTATGTGTCAAATTTTTAACAAACTAGACAGCAGAATACATTTGACAAATAGATATTTTAAGGTATGTATTTAATATTGTAAATTTACAAGATAATTTTAATATATGGCATAGACATTTACAGCAACTTTTCTAACAGAAAGCTTCAATGATGTCTTCTCTTTTTGCAGGATACGAGTAATAAAATGTTCATCCTTGTTGACTTAAAGAAAATTGGTACACCTGGTGCAGCATTACCAGAAATACATTTAGATCCTTGTGTGTATAAAAGGCGATAATGAAATACAGCAGAATCCAAGGGAGTTAACCAAGTATCTGAAATACAATATATGTGAAAGGGAGATAACCATGATATCTGTGTTTATGTGAAAGATAGATAACCATGATATCCGAGTTTATGTGAAAGGGAGATAACCATGATATCTGTGTTTATGTGAAAGATAGATAACCATGATATCCGAGTTTATGTGAAAGGGAGATAACCATGATATCTGTGTTTATGTGAAAGATAGATAACCATGATATCTGAGTTTATGTGAAAGGGAGATAACCATGATATCTGAGTTATTAGTAAAATAACTAATGACTGTAAAAAACATTCAATATTTATAATACATCTTTTCAGCATAAATATCATTACAGTATAGATAGATATACCAATAAATGGTAGAGAATATCAGATTTTTTTTCACAGTTTTTGCTGGTAGATGAAATTGTTAAAACTGATCAGACCATCATATGTTTGGATGGATGTTTTATAGTATTTTAGATGAATTTCAATTTTATAGAAGATAACAAATGCATGTATATAAAATCAAATATACATATTTTACTGACATTCATGAACTGTGATTCTAAAATGATGTCCTTCAGATGCTGTTAAAACCATAATTTTTAGCTCACCTGACCCAAAGGGTCATGTGAGCTATTGTTATCACTTTGCGTCCGTCGGCGTCGTCGTCGTCGTTGTCGTCGGCGTCTGTAAACTTTTTACATTTTAATCTTCTTCTCTGAAACCACTTGGCCAATTGAAACCAAACTTGGCCATAATGTTCATTGGATGGACCTTTACAAAGTTTGTGTTTTTTATTTTGATTGGTAAACCAATATGGCCGCCACCTCAAGACTTAGTTTAACATAGGACCCTATGGGAAAAAAGTTAAAAAGGGCTTCTTCTCTGAAACCGTTTAACCAATCAAAACAAAACTTACTAGCAATATTGTTTAGATGGTCCTCTATAAAGTTCGTGTTTTAGATGGGAATTGGAAATTCAAAATGGCCGCTACTGCAGGACTTAGTTTAACATAGAACCCTATGGGAAAAAGTTTTAAAAGGCTTCTTCTCTGAAACCGGTTAATCAATGGAAACAAAAACTTACTAGCAATATTGTTTGGATGGTCCTCTATAAAGTTAGTGTTTTTTATGGCAATTGGAAATTCAAAATGGCTGCCACCGCAGGACTTAATTTAACAGAGGACCCTATGGGAAAAAGTTTGAAAGGCTTCTTTTCTGAAACCGGCCAACCAATGGAAACAAAACTTACTAGCAATATTGTTTGGATGGTCCTCTATAAAGTTAATGTTTTTTATCCCAATCTGATATTCAAAATGGCCGCCACCGCAGGACTTAGTTTAACATTGGACCCTATGGGAAAAATGTTAAAAAGGGCTTCTTCTCTGAAACCGGTTAACCAATCAAAACAAAACTTACTAGCAATATTGTTTGGATGGTCCTCTATAAAGTTTGTGTTTTTTATGGCAATTGGAAATTCAAAATGGCTGCCACCGCAGGACTTAATTTAACATAGGACCCTATGGGAAAAAGTTTGAAAGGCTTCTTTTCTGAAACCGGCCAACCAATGGAAACAAAACTTACTAGCAATATTGTTTGGATGGTCCTCTATAAAGTTAATGTTTTTTTATCCCAATCTGATATTCAAAATGGCCACCACCGCAGGACTTAGTTTAACATTGGACCCTATGGGAAAAATGTTAAAAAGGGCTTCTTCTCTGAAACCGGTTAACCAATCAAAACAAAACTTACTAGCAATATTGTTTGGATGGTCCTCTATAAAGTTTGTGTTTTTTATGGCAATTGGAAATTCAAAATGGCTGCCACCGCAGGACTTAATTTAACATAGGACCCTATGGGAAAAAGTTTGAAAGGCTTCTTTTCTGAAACCGGCCAACCAATGGAAACAAAACTTACTAGCAATATTGTTTGGATGGTCCTCTATAAAGTTAATGTTTTTTTATCCCAATCTGATATTCAAAATGGCCACCACCGCAGGACTTAGTTTAACATTGGACCCTATGGGAAAAATGTTAAAAAGGGCTTCTTCTCTGAAACCGGTTAACCAATCAAAACAAAACTTACTAGCAATATTGTTTGGGTGGTCCTTTATAAAGTTTATGATTTTTATGCCAACTGGAAATTCAAAATGGCCACTACCGCAGGACTTAGTTTAACATAGGACATTATGGGAAAAAGTTTTTAAATGCTTCTTCTCTGAAACCGGTTAATCAATGGAAACAAAAACTTACTAGCAATATTGTTTGGATGGTCCTCTATAAAGTTTATGTTTTTTATGGCAATTGGAAATTCAAAATGGCCGCTACCGCAGGACTTTGTTTGACATACGACCCTATGGGAAAAAGTTTTTAAAGGCTTCTTCTCCGAAACCGGTTAATCAATGGAAACAAAAACTTACTAGCAATATTGTTTGGATGGTCCTTTATAAAGTTTATGTTTTTTAAGGCAATTGGAAATTCAAAATGGCCAACTCCCCCGCAGGACTTAGTTTAACATAGGACCCTATGGGCAAATAAAAAAAATCTCTATACAACTGGTTAACCAATGAAACAAAGCTTTATAGTAATATTGTTTGGATGGTCCTATTTAAAGTTTATTGAAAATTACAGGACTTTACTTTAACATCAGGGAAATGCCATCTTCATTGCCTATAAAATCAGGTGAGCGATACAGGCTCTTAAGAGCCTCTGGTTTTAATAATTGACCTATAATGTTATCCGCAAGCATTACCATTATTCTAGGCTAGCCTTGTAAAAAGACACAGATTAATTGTAAACGTGTATTTATACTTTATTATATCTGCATTTGGAGAAAAGACATTACTATAAATTATTCACATCTTGTAAGAGCTCAGGATCCGGATATTCACACATATAGCATATGAGATATTGTGACCATAATGCCAAATAAATAACATATTTCAATCTTTATACTGCGACCATTCTGGGACGGTTCCCAGTGCTCGACCCACAGAGCAGCACAGCGTATCCCCGGGTGGCGGATAGTGGAGACCCTCTCGTTGGGGGATTAATATCAGGTCATAATACTGAAAGCCTGGCCATGGACCATAGTGGGTAACGTGTTTGGAGAGTGCCATGCTTCTTGCACGATAAAGATCCCTTTTGTAGATTTCGAAAAAGAGTAGGCTCATTGTAGCCGCTACAAAAAGCTAAATTCCCCGACCCTACCCAATACTCCGTACTTTTTTCCAGTAGCAGTCAAAATTTTGTTCCCTGTGTCACATCGCACCCCTTTTTCAATTGATGTATTGTTTGTTAACTTGTTCCCGTCCTGAATATAGCTGAAATACTGCTCGCTGGACGTAAAGCAAACATCCAATCAATCAATCTTTATACAGGCTTGCTGAGTTTTCTCTCATTTGCCTTTTAATATGGTGAAGAACAAATGACCAAGTATTAATTCTAAGGTTTAAAGTAAAACTATGAAGTATACTGAAACGTATCTGTTTGGCATTTTGTCAAAGAATTGTTAAATAAGACTTCACTTCACCATCTCTCTACATAATTTTTATCACGGGATCCAGTAAGAGACTGATGTCTATTTGGGTCCAGGAAAGAGAATAAACAGTAGCAGTCACCATGGTGACGACTAAACCTATGTATATGGCGAGAAAGCAAAATGATGAAATTGACCTTGTTACAAGGACAGAGGAAAGTAAACAAGACACACTGAAGATTCTGAAAGTGGTGATCAAAAAAATGGTACAGAACATAATACTAACATAACAGAAGATGAAGATGAGGCTAATGACTCAATGGTATTAAGACTATGAAACTATGCTTCCCTTGGCGACGAAAAAATGCTGGGTGTTGAAGACAGAAATACAAGAAATGACCAGCCAGGTAGTGGCTGCAGTACAGACTGCTTTCAGAAGCCTAAAAGTGACTACTTCAGAATAAAATGAGAGACACTCAAACATTTTAGTAACTGAGTAGAAGAAGAAACAGTAGAACACAAAAACATCCATGACAAGAAATAAATATCAGTCACATAAGGAATCATAAACTCTGAGAATGGATGTTGAAGACTATAATTCAGATAGCTTACATACAAGTGAAATAGTAGAATCAAAGACCCATTGGCATAATGGCAGCATGTTTGCTAAATAACTAACTAAATAACTAGCTTTTCCTGACAAGGAGAAGTGGGATGTATGGATAAAACCATTTGATTGGAGGATTCTCGGATCAGAAACCCCAAAGAGATCAGTGAGACAAATCAAGAAAGATAACTCTGAAATATCACAACACATAGGAAAGGAAGGAAAACTGAATGTCAAAAAGCCTTAAGATAACACTTGAAATGATTTAAAGACAGACACAGATGAATCCAGACTTACAGCAAATAAGAATGAATTGATGAACAGTTTTAAACAGATGTATGATGAACAAAAAATCTAGACAGAAATCCAGGTTACCATTGTGATTTCAATCAGTCATTTCCTAGAAGTAATGGGCAGATTGAAATGATGGACAATTAAAAGAAAAAATGGCAAATATTCAAACTAACCATCCTTCAGAAAGTTCTGTAAAAAACTGCATGATATGTTACTACTGTGGACAACCTGGTCACTATGCCGGGCATTGTTACAATAAACCCAATGGACAATCTGACTGGACATTTGTTTGTTACTTTAAACCCAATAGACAATCTGACTGGACATCTGTTTGTTACAATAAACCCAATAGACAATCTGACTGGACATCTGTTTGTTACAATAAAGCCAATAGACAATCTGACTGGACATCTGTTTGTTACAATAATCCCAATAGACAATCTGACTGGACATCTGTTTGTTACAATAAACCCAATAAACAATCTGACTGGACATCTGTTTGTTACAATAAACCCAATAGACAATCTGACTGGACATCTGTTTGTTACTTTAAACCCAATAGACAATCTGACTGGACATTTGTTTGTTACTTTAAACCCAATAGACAATCTGACTGGACATCTGTTTGTTACAATAAACCCAATAGACAATCTGACTGGACATCTGTTTGTTACTTTAAACCCAATAGACAATCTGACTGGACAACTGTTTGTTTCAATAATCCCAATAGACAATCTGACTGGACATCTGTTTGTTACAATAAACCCAATAGACAATCTGACTGGACATCTGTTTGTTACAATAAACACAATAGACAATCTGACTGGACATCTGTTTGTTACAATAAACTCAATAGACAATCTGACTAGACATATGTTTGTTACAATAAACCCACTAGACAATCTGACTGGACACCTGTTTGTTACAATAAACTCAATAGACAATCTGACTGGACATTTGTTTTTACAATAAACCCAATAGACAATCTGACTGGACATCTGTTTGTTACAATAAACCCAATAGACAATCTGACTGGACATCTGTTTGTTACAATAATCCCAATAGACAATCTGACTGGACATCTGTTTGTTACAATAAACCCAATAGACAATCTGACTGGACATCTGTTAGTTACAATAATCCCAATAGACAATCTGACTGGACATCTGTTTGTTACAATAAACCCAATAGACAATCTGACTGGACATCTGTTTGTTACAATAAACCCACTAGACAATCTGACTGGACACCTGTTTGTTACAATAAACTCCATAGACAATCTGACTGGACATCTGTTTGTTACAATAAACCCAATAGACAATCTGACTGGACATCTGTTTGTTACAATAATCCCAATAGACAATCTGACTGGACATCTGTTTGTTACAATAAACCCAATAGACAATCTGACTGGACATCTGTTTGTTACAATAAACCCAATAGACAATCTGACTGGACATCTGTTTGTTACAATAAAGCCAATAGACAATCTGACTGGACATCTGTTTGTTACAATAATCCCAATAGACAATCTGACTGGACATCTGTTTGTTACAATAAACCCAATAAACAATCTGACTGGACATCTGTTTGTTACAATAATCCCAATAGACAATCTGACTGGACATCTGTAGGCCAAATTGAGAGTTGATTGTTGCTAATACAGTGGATGAGGCCTTGTCAGGTTTAGATATTCTAATGAAGCCAGAATGAGGACCTGCTGACCCAAGGCTAAGTAATGGGATTGTGCTTCCAGGTGGACCAACCATTCAATGTACAAAAATCAGCCAACCTGAAAAATTGCCTTCAGGCCCTTCATCCTGTGGACATCTCAAACATTTCCAAACCCTTCTACCTATCTTCTCCATGTATGCCTCATATGTTGACATTTTGTAAGAAACAGCACATTTAATACATTATGGTTCTGTTTTTTGTCTCGCCTGCGACGATAGTCGCTGGAGGCGAGACATATGTATTGGAATCCTGCGGCGGCGGCGGCGTAAACACTTGGACATCTTGCTTCATATCTTTGTAAGCCTAAGCCCTAGGTCCATCAAATTTGGTCCAGTGGTAGCTTATGATGAGTACTTGCCAGTCTGTCACCTGACCTTGACCTCAATTTCAGGGTCCAGTGACTACGTTAAAGTTTTTGGGTTATGGCAGGATGCATGGTAGGATGACAATATATGGTATATAGGTTGCTGATGAATAGTACATGACTGTCTGGTAGGTGTCACTTGACCTTGTCCTCAATTTCACGGTCCAGCGACTACGTTAAAGTTTTTGGGTTACGGCAGTTGCTCTGTATCCATGCATGGTAGGATGAGGATATTTGGTATATAGGTTGCTGATGAATAGTACATTACTGTCTGGTAGGTGTCACCTGACCTTAACCTTAATTTCACGGTCCAGTGACTACGTTAAAGTTTTTGTGTTACTGCAGTTCTTCTGTAACCATGCATGGTAAGATGAAAATAATAGGTTGCTGATGAATAGTACATGACAGGCTGGTAGGTGTCACCTGACCTTGACCTCAATTTCACGGTCCAGCGACTACGTTAAAGTTTTTGGGTTACGGCAGTTCCTCTTTAACTATGTATGGTAGGATGACTATGTGGTATATAGGTTGCTGATGAATAGTGCATGACTGTCTGGTAGGTGTCACCTGACCTTGACCTCAATTTTACGGTCCAGTGACTAAAGTTAAAATTTTTGGATTAGGTCCGTTTCTCTGTAACCATGCATTGTATATTTAATGCTATTTACGTAATGCTTATGACGTAATTTTTTTCATTACTGATGCGGAATGCAGGCGAGAGATTTTCTGTGTCCACACTTGTCTGTCATTAACTCCTACAGTTTTTTTACAAAGACCCAAACCTTTCATCCTACAAATTGAAAACCATTCCACATTTATTAGGGCACATGCTTTGCAACATGTCATTACTTACTTTTGCGAATTTTTAAAATGGATTCGCAGTTTGAGTATTTAAGTATTACAACTCCAGTGTATTGTACCACAGTGCATTGTACCACACTCCAGTGTATTGTACCACAACTCGTGTATTGTACCACAACTCCAGTGTATGGTACCACAACTCCAGTGTATTGTACCACAACTCCAGTGTATTGTACCACCAACTCCAGTGTATTGTACCACAACTCCAGTGTATGGTACCACAACTCCACTGTATTGTACCACAACTCGTGTATTGTACCACAACTCCAGTGTATGGTACCACAACTCCACTGTATAGATATCACAATTCCAGTGTATTGTACCACAACTCCAGTGTATGGTACCACAACTCCAGTGTATTGTACCACAGTGCATTGTACCACACTCCAGTGTATGGTACCACAACTCGTGTATTGTACCACAACTCCAGTGTATTGTACCACAACTCCAGTGTATTGTACAACAGTGCATTGTACCACACTCCAGTGCATTGTACCACACTCCAGTGCATTGTACTACACTCCAGTGTATTGTACCACAACTCCAGTGTATGGTACCACAACTCCAGTGCATTGTACCGGTGTATTGTACTACACTCCAGTGTATTGTACCACAACTCCAGTGTATGGTACCACCAACTCCAGTGCATTGTACCACAGTGTATTGTACTACACTCCAGTGTATTGTACCACAACTCCAGTGTGTTGTACCACAGTGTATTGTACCACAACTCCAGTGTATTGTACCATAGTGTATAGTACCACAACTCCAGAGCATTGTACCACCAACTCCAGTGCATTGTACCACAACTCCAGTACATTGTACCACAACTCCAGTGCATTATACCACAACTCCAGTGTATTGTACCACAATTCCAGTGTATTGTACCACACTCCAGTGTATTGTACCAGCAACTCCAGTGCATTGTACCACAACTCCAGTACATTGTACCACAACTCCAGTGCATAATACCACAACTCCAGTGTATTGTACCACACTCCAGTGTATTGTACCACAACTCCAGTGTATTGTACCACACTCCAGTGTATTGTACCACAACTCCAGTGTATTGTACCACAGTGTATTGTACCACAACTCCAGTGTATTGTACCACAACTCCAATGTATTGTACCTCAACTCCAGAGCATTGTACCACCAACTTCAGTGCATTGTACCACACTCCAGTGTATTGTACCACAACTCCAGTGTATTGTACCACTCCAGTGTATTGTACCACAGAGCATTGTACCACCGACTCCAGTGCATTGTACCAAAACTCCAGTGTATTGTACCACAACTCCAGTGTATTGTACCACAACTCCAGAGCATTGTACCACCAACTCCAGTGCATTGTACCACAACTCCAGTACATTGTGCCACAACTCCAGTGCATTATGCCACAACTCCAGTGTATTGTACCACAATTCCAGTGTATTGTACCACACTCCAGTGTATTGTACCACCAACTCCAGTGCATTGTACCACAACTCCAGTACATTGTACCACAACTCCAGTGCATTATACCACAACTCCAGTGTATTGTACCACAATTCCAGTGTATTGTACCACACTCCAGTGTATTGTACCACAACTCCAGTGTATTGTACCACACTCCAGTGTATTGTACCACAACTCCAGTGTATTGTACTACAGTGTATTGTACCACAACTCCAGTGTATTGTACCACAACTCCAATGTATTGTACCACAACTCCAGAGCATTGCACCACCAACTACAGTGCATTGTACCACACTCCATTGTATTGAACCACAACTTCAGAGTATTGTACCACAACTCCAGTGTATTGTACCACAACTCCAGTGTATTGTACCACTCCAGTGTATTGTACCACAACTCCAGAGCTTTGTGCCACCAACTCCAGTGCATTGTACCAAAACTCCAGTGTATTGTACCACAACTCCAGTGTATTGTACCACAGTGTATTGTACCACAACTCCAGTGTATTGTACCACAGCTCCAGTGTATTGTACCACAACTCCAGTGTATTGTACCACAACTCCAGTGTATTGTACCACAACTCCAGTGTGTTGTACCACAACTCCAGTGTGTTGTACCACAACTCCAGTGCATTGTACCACAACTCCAGAGCATTGTACCGCAACTCCAGTGTATTGTACCACAACTCCAGTGTATTGTACCACAACTCCAGTGCATTGTACCACAGTGCATTGTACCTCAACTCCAGTGTATTGTACCACAACTCCAGTGTATTGTACCACACTCCAGTGTATTGTACCACAACTCCAGCGCATTGTACCACACTCTAGTGTATTGTACCACAGTGCATTATTCCACAATTCCAGTGTATTGTACCACAATTCCAGTGTATTGCATCACACTCCAGTGTATTGTACCACCAACTCCAGTGCATTGTGCCACAACTCCAGTACATTGTACCACAACTCCAGTGCATTATACCACAACTCCAGTGTATTGTACCACAACTCCAGTGTATTGTACCACACTCCAGTGTATTGTACCACAACTCCAGTGTATTGTACCACACTCCAGTGTATTGTACCACAACTCCAGTGTATTGTACCACAACTCCAATGTATTGTACCACAACTCCAGAGCATTGCACCACCAACTACAGTGCATTGTACCACACTCCATTGTATTGAACCACAACTTCAGAGTATTGTACCACTACTGCAGTGTATTGTACCACAACTCCAGTGTATTGTTCCACAACTCCAGTGTAATTTACCACTCCAGTGTATTGTACCACAACTCCAGAGCATTGTGCCACCAACTCCAGTGCATTGTACCAAAACTCCAGTGTATTGTACCATAGTGTATTGTACCACAACTCCAGTGTATTGTACCACAACTCCAGTGTATGGTACCACCAACTCCAGTGTGTTGTACCACAACTCCAGTGTGTTGTACCACAACTCCAGTCTGTTGTACCACAACTCCAGTGCATTGTACCACAACTCCAGTGTATTGTACCACAACTCCAGAGCATTGTCTCGCAACTCCAGTGTATTGTACCACAACTCCAGTGTATTGTACCACAACTCCAGTGCATTGTACCACAGTGCATTGTACCTCAACTCCAGTGTATTGTACCACAACTCCAGTGTATTGTACCACACTCCAGTGTATTGTACCACAACTCCAGCGCATTGTACCACACTCTAGTGTATTGTAGCACAGTGCATTGTACCACAACTCAAGTGTATTGTACTACAGTGTATTGTACCACACTCCAGTGTATTGTACCACCAACTCCAGTGTATTGTACCACAACTCCAGTGTATTTTTCCAGTGTATTGAACCACAACTCCAGTGGTGTATTGTACCACAACTCCAGTGTATTGTACCACAACTCCAGTGTATGGTTCCACAACTCCAGTGTATTGTACCACAGTGTATTGTACCATAACTCCAGTGCATTGTACCACAACTCCAGTGCATTATACCACAACTCCAGTGCATTATACCACACTCCAGTGCATTGAACCACAACTCCAGTGTATTGTACCACACTCCAGTGTATTGTACCACAACTCCAGTGTATTGTACCACAACTCCAGTGCATTATACCACAACTCCAGTGCATTATACTACCACAACTCCAGTGCATTATACCACAACTCCAGTGCATTATACTACCACAACTCCAGTGCATTATACCACAACTCCAGTGCATTATACCACAACTCCAGTACATTGTACCACAACTCCAGTACATTATACCACAACTCCAGTGTATTGCACCACACTCCAGTGTATTGAACCACAACTCCAGTGTATTGAACCACAACTCCAGTGTATTGTACCACAACTCCTGTGCATTGTACCACAACTCCAGTGCATTGTACCACAACTCCAGTGTATTGTACCACAGTGCATTGTACCACAACTCCAGTGTATTGTACCAAAATTCCAGTGTATTGTACCACAACTCCAGAGCATTATACCACCAACTCCAGTGCATTGTACCACAGCTCCAATGCATTGTACCACAACTCCAGTGCATTATACCACAACTCCAGTGCATTCCCACCACTGGAGGATGTGACGTAAACAGAAGACGACATGACACCATCGTGAAAGCCATCCGAGAAGAAGACAATCAGGTATAATCACATCACATAGTCCCAGGTATCCACGCTACGTACGGCCCCCACCTTTTGAAGCTTAACTATACATTTTTTAGTTGAAATGTAACTTTCTGGTTTATTCCGGTCAGTTATAGTCTGTTTCAAAAACAGTAAATTGTTAGATCATTTGGACTGGATTTCGTTTATTCAATTATTGACCCTAAATGAGGCTGTGTTCCTATAAGCCCTGCAGAAGAAGAAAAGACCTTTAATTTCACATTACGGTATATTGATGCTTTGTCCCTCAACAATGTGAAATTTGCATTCAATTTCCGTAGCGAGCTTTTAGGTCGGCCTCTTACTTAGTCCTACTTCTAGAAATGGACTTGGGGTGGGGGGGGGGGGTGTGGAAATCCAGGTGTGTACATTTCACATCTTATATGTTATTCTAGATCCTTCAATCGGTATTCTGATTTTCTAGACCGATCACTGCCGTTGAATACTAAACTACTCGAACAAAGGTTTGTTGTACCTAGGTTGATGTACTATCTCCAGAAGTTCTATGGTCGTCACCATGACTTAATTGATTATGGGAAGTCAGTCTCACAAATCTGATCAGACATTTCTTGGCCAAGTCATAGGTACTCTTTCCTATTCCTGGATTTGACTTTTTCATAGACATGACAATGAGTAACTCGATAGGTGTCTATTTAGAGGCAGGCACTGCTTGCGCGTCCGGAGCACCTGAGTGCACTCATGGTTTTTATTTGGCTTCGGTTACTCACTTTGTTTTTGTATTTTTATGGTTTTTGTTTTGCGTTATATATGTTTGTCTATATCAAGATTTTTAATTGTCCCTTGACTTTCGGCTCCTGTTCGGTCAGTTTTCTTTGCTATTTTTATTTGTCCCTTGACTTTCGGCTCCTGTTCGGTCAGTTTTCTTTGCTATTTTTAATTGTCCCTTGACTTTCGGCTCCTGTACGGTCAGTTTTCTTTGCTATTTTTAATTGTCCCTTGACTTTCGGCTACTGTACGGTCAGTTTTCTTTGCTATTTTTAATTGTTCCTTGACTTTCGGCTCCTGTACGGTCAGTTTTCTTTGCTATTTTTACTTGTCCCTTGACTTTCGGCTCCTGTTCGGTCAGTTTTCTTTGCTATTTTTATTTGTCCCTTGACTTTCGGCTCCTGTTCGGTCAGTTTTCTTTGCTATTTTTAATTGTCCCTTGACTTTCGGCTCCTGTTCGGTCAGTTTTCTTTGCTATTTTTATTTGTCCCTTGACTTTCGGCTCCTGTTCGGTCAGTTTTCTTTGCTATTTTTAATTGTCCCTTGACTTTCGGCTCCTGTACGGTCAGTTTTCTTTGCTATTTTTAATTGTCCCTTGACTTTCGGCTCCTGTACGGTCAGTTTTCTTTGCTATTTTTAATTGTCCCTTGACTTTCGGCTACTGTTCGGTCAGTTTTCTTTGCTATTTTTAATTGTCCCTTGACTTTCGGCTCCTGTACGGTCAGTTTTCTTTGCTATTTTTAATTGTCCCTTGACTTTCGGCTCCTGTTCGGTCAGTTTTCTTTGCTATTTTTATTTGTCCCTTGACTTTCGGCTCCTGTTCGGTCAGTTTTCTTTGCTATTTTTAATTGTCCCTTGACTTTCGGCTCCTGTACGGTCAGTTTTCTTTGCTATTGTTACTTGTCCCTTGACTTTCGGCTCCTGTTCGGTCAGTTTTCTTTGCTATTTTTATTTGTCCCTTGACTTTCGGCTCCTGTTCGGTCAGTTTTCTTTGCTATTTTTAATTGTCCCTTGACTTTCGGCTCCTGTTCGGTCAGTTTTCTTTGCTATTTTTATTTGTCCCTTGACTTTCGGCTCCTGTTCGGTCAGTTTTCTTTGCTATTTTTAATTGTCCCTTGACTTTCGGCTCCTGTACGGTCAGTTTTCTTTGCTATTTTTCAAATAGCACAACACAAATTGAGCAGCAAAAACTACAATGTAAAAGCCCAACAAGATACATGTTTTGTTCAAATAATCTTAAGTACTATAACGGTATGGAAATTGCATGTACTTAATTATGAGTTCATTTATCTCTAGTTATTAATGTATAAATACATTACGCTATTTGGCACGGCCATTTATAAAGAGTGAAAAAACTGTCAGGTTAAGTAGTTGGTCAATAGTTATTGTAGTAGTTAATATATTTTTGAAAGAAATTCAGTCTCTATTATGAAAATACAGAATGAAGGAGTTTGGAGTTTTAAACGCAATTTGGAGGACAAAATCTATTTTGAATACGTAGGGCACCTCGTGGACTACCCCTCAGTCAGAAAAGCTATGTAAGATATTGTTGACAAACAAGTCAGAAATAACACAAAGTGTTTTGTAGTGCCGCCTAGCAAAACACAACAGTATTCAAATTCGTTCTTTGTTAGAACTATAATAGAGTGGAACCAGTTGAACGACACAACCGTCAATTCAACAAGCGTAGAGAGCTTCAAATCAGCTCTTGCCGGTGACCGCTAACCAGGCTCGCTCTCTCTCTCCGTCGAGTAAAAACCAGAAGTGGTGTCTTCGACGTACCAGTACAGATACAGATACCTATGTTTTTAATAATACCAAAACGAACCACCTATTCTTCAACCATAGGTATGCTGTCTTAATTTAACATTAAATTAACTTGTGGTGCTATATATAATATAGAGTCCAGATGCTGTGGCTGAGCATTTTTTTGGTTATCTGCTTAAAAATGGTATAGATTGTTGTAATCAATATTGCAACTTGAATTTTAATGTAATATGGTGGTGTCATATATCATCGGAAAGCTGAGCACCTGTACTTTATAATGCCCATGTAATTTTGTATATATGAACAATTTTCACCTGTATTTTTACCTGTCAACGTTAATTAAGGTAAGAAAAAAAATAATATAATAATTTATGAGTGTTTTGTGTCTTTTCATTGATATTTATTATCACTGAAGTTCCCTGTGGTAATGTGTAAGTCATGAAATGATATTAATGCAAAAATTGACCAATTAAGCTCATACGTTACATCCTATCAAGGTACAGATAGGTTTGTTTGTTTGTTTGATGGTGTTTTAACGCCACTTTCAGCAATTTTTCAGCTATATCATGGCGTCCAGTTTTTATTGGGGGAGGAAGCCGGAGTACCCGGAGAAAACCCCCCGACCTGCGGTAGGAAAACTGGCAATCCTTGTCAATTAAGATTGGAGTCGAGTACAGCCTGCCTGCAGTGAGAATCGAACCCGCAATCTCAGTGTTGACAGACCACGTGATCAATAGTAGACGAACTACCTTAACCACTCGGCCACCGAGGCCCCAGGTACAGATAGGTAAATGAAAAGGTAAATCGGCAGAATTACTGTATTTTTCCAAGCAAAATAAAATTCATTTGGCCAACAAAACAACAACAATAATTGATTTGGCATGGACTTGTCAAATGATTGGAAAGTTGAGAATCTGAACTTTATTATACTGATGTTACTTTGTATAAATGAAACATTTTTACCTGTATTTTACCTGTCATTTTTAATTAAGGTGTGAAAATAAATAAAAATAATTATTTATGTGTGTTTTGTGTCCTATTTTTTTAATGTTTATAATCATAGAAGTTCTCTGTGGTAGTGTGTAAGTCATGAAATGATAAATATTCAAAGATTGATAAATTAAGCTCATATTAATCAAGGTAAGACCAGGTAACTGAAATGAAAAGGTAAATTGAAAAAATTGTTATATTTTTTTCTCAAGCAAAATAAAATAATTTCATCACAAAAAAAAACATGAACAACAAGAATTCGTTATTTGGTTTTGTAGAAATAAACTTTGAAAAATAAACTCTTTTAAATTCAACACCTGTACATTAGTCTACCACAGGTAAATCTCCTTAAAGGTTCAGTCACACTACACCGCATAGCGTTAACGGACGCCAAACGCAAAGAAAAATGCGGCTGAACGTTATCCGGTGATGAAAAGCATTTCCCGCTGCTGCTCTCATGATCGCTGTACGGGGCGCATAAAACGTGCAAAACGCACAATGACCGAACGATCAACGCACATATACCGGATGAACGACGTACAGTTAACGGACTTCAACGTACTAGTAACGGATTTGTACCGCACAAAACGTACACGCAGCGTACACTTACGTTACATCCGCTGCATGTCCGTTAGTAGTCCGGCCGTAAATCAGGTCCACCGGGAAAGAACGGACTCGAACCGGACAAGTACAGAATAAGGAACGTACGAGTAACGAACAAAACGCATACCAGCGCATGGTTACCGTACATCTGACGGACAACTTTATCCGGTGCTGTACGTTCCAAATTTTGAACATGTTCAAAACTTTCCACCGAACGGAACGAACACCGCCGGACATCAAGCGCAAACGCCGCACGATAAACGGAAAAGAAACGCATGCGAACGGACATGGACGGATTGAAAATTTTGTTATGCGTTGGACGTCCGTTAACGCTATACGGTGTAGTGTGACTGAAGCTTATAGGTAAGACAATAAAATTAATTATCACGTCCAGCTCTAAACGATTTGTATTCGGAGTCAAAATCTTTATACTGATGAAATAACCTAAAGCAAGGATCAACACACAAGGTTTTTTTACACTGTTGACACTGGTAAGAAGATTCTCGACCAGGTCGTTTACGTTTTTCCCCAATACTAGCAAGGATCTTTTTTTCAGATGGAACGCAGACAACACATGATCTAGAGATTCGCTTATCATTATCACTTGGGAAATGTATACCTTGTAGTCTAAATATGACTTCACCATTTGATGCCCTGCCATTTACTCTAGATGTTGGCAAGTTTTCCTTGTCAACCAATGCAACTAAATCATGAATTAGCTTCTTACGGAATTGATGCTGAAGCATAGGGGGTTTGTCACTAGTTGTAGATTTGTAAATAATATACGCATTCAATATTGCCGCTGATATTATGTGGAATATGACCCTCTTCCACCATTTCAGAGTTATCACATTGTAAGTTGCATAGCTCACCATTTGATCTAACCGATCTAAACCGCCCATGTACTTATCGTAATTGACGATTGCCTGTGGGCGCATCACAGGTTCACCAGTTAGATTATTTTTTCCTGACGCAACTAAGTTAGCATTGTCAACCGTACTCAGTAAGTGAACAACCTTCCTGTCAGGAATTTTCAAGAGCATCATGTGTTTGTTATGAACAACAAAGGATTGTCCCTTTTCCTTTAAAGTTTTGTCTTTAACTACCCGAGGGACCCCTTTCCGATTTCCTCTAAGGGTTCCAAACGCACCGACACCAAGTAGGTAAAGGTCCCAATATAATTGGGGCGAACTGTAGTAGTTATCCATGTATAGGACATGTCCCATGCCATAGAAATTTCTCATCATATCAAAAACCAGATCATAAGTGGCACCATTAGAACTATGTGGAATTTCACTTTTGCCAGTATAGAGTTTAAATTTACATATATATCCATATTGAGAATCGCATATAATATAGGCTTTTATGCCATATTTTGGGGGTTTGTCAGGATTGTAAACTTTGAAACTTAAATTTCCTCGCCATGGAATCATTCCCTCATCTAAAGATAACTGTTGATTTGGGGCATAAGTAGATGCAAACTTAGAAATAATTGTTTTTTAAACAACTCCCAATTTAAATAATGGATCATGACCTTCGTGACCTCGCCTCACATAAAAATAATCATAGGTTGGAGCATTCGGAATGTTTACGTTTTCATTTAGAACGGGTGCACCTGTAAAGTCCACGATCCCCAGGTAGCCAATTTTCCATCAATAAATCGTCGTTGGCGTTATTATTATTGTCATCATCGTGCGACAGATCGAAACCCTCAAAATCACCCTCACTATCAGAATCATGTAGTAGTTCCCGAAAAAAGTCATCGCGTTGAGGCAAAAATTTCGCCATTTTTCTTTTGATATGCAAATTTTGAAACACAGGTATTCTCGTTTAAACTACGCGAGATAACCGATGAACGAATCAAATTAACCGCGAGAAACGTAAATAGAGACATTTCCATAACAACAAAATAACTTTTTATATAAGCCCACAACCGATTGGTTTAGAGATAAATATGTTTAGAAAGGGGGAAATCCCAATCCCGATTTAGTCCGGGCGCAGCTACAGCGACTCGACTGGTCGGGGACCCGGGGTTGGGCTAAAACGCGGAAATGGAAAAACCGGAAACATAAAAACACCTATATTTTTGTTCATAACTTTTTAACGGGTTAACATAGAATAAAAATTAAACATGCCCCTGGAAGATATTTAAAAGATCTTTATGGAGATATATAGTTTAATGCAATTAATTATTAATAAAGTACCTAAAAGTTGACCGGAAATGTTTTTTTGCTAGTTTGCATATATAAAATTTTCAGATTAGAACCCAGATATCTCCAAAATGCTTCACCCCGGTCAAATATGTCTTAGTGTTTGATAAAGGTTATTCATTTAGCTTCAAAATGATACATAGTTTATAAAATATTACTAAAAGGAAAGTATAGAAAAATTCGCCGGAAGAATACCTGGTATGAAAAGTAAAAGTGCGAACTTTCAACTTTGAAATATAATTTCTCAACGACCTTACAACCCGGTTAAAATGTGAATAGGGCCTCGTGTTCCCCTTAGCATTAGCTACAAAATGATATATAACTTTTAAAAATTGATCAACGACAAAGTATAGAAAAGTTGACCGGAAACGTTTCTAGTCGATCAAAAACTCATCAAACTTAACAGATTTCTCCTAATTAAAGTATGTTTACATAGGTAAAATTGATTGGTGTCGATAATTAAATTACTGTCTAAGTTAAAATTAACGTCATATATGATAATAAAGAGAAATTTTGTAAAATTAAGTTATAATTAATTATATATTTAATAACAGTTAAAAAAAAATTGTGTATTGCCGACATTAAAGGGACATCAATGATAGAGCTTAATAGCCAAATAAATTAACTGCTGATTGGTCTCCTATAGTACTTGAACATTATAATAAATTTGTTAAGTCGGCTATTCAAAATCATTCATTGTCTGGTATAACAAACAATCTTTCTGAAAGCATGAATGGCTGTTTTAAAAAGAGAAACTGATTGGAAAGAGTTACCGGTAGATCTTTTGGCTTTGGGTTTTTATTACATACAAAATTTTGTAAATGTTGAAATTTTAAGAGGCCGTTCAGGTATAGGCAATTATCATTTAAAATCGGAGTTTCGTAGGGCTTTTATTCCTCCTTCAGATTTGATTATACCAAAAAAAAAATAGTCTGTCCCGATGATGTTATTGAATATTTAAAAAATGAAAAACCTTTATCTTTAGACAAAATTTTGCAAGATGACACATCTGAAACATCAAAGATTATTAAACAAACAGATGATCACGCTGAAATAACAACCGAATTAGGTGTCAAAAATGATAGTCCTTTAATTACCGATGACATAATTGTAGAAAAAACACCCGTGGTTGAACTACCTGTCTTTAATTCTGATTGTAGTCAACAAAGTTTGGCACGGTTTATTGTTGACAATAATTTAATAACATTAGTTCCACAGCAAGGGGCTTTTATTGTTCAAGGCAGAAAAGCTAAATATTGTGTCACTTTATTTCCAAAAGAAACTTGCCAGTGCGAGGCAACATCTACCTGTTTTCACATATTAGCGGCAAAATTAAGAATAGGTTTACAGCCGATTCAAAAGAATAAAATTATTAGTTTAAGAGCTATATCAAAAAATGCTAAGAAAAAAATTGATAAAAAGTCAGGTAGACATTGAAGTTGAGCCGGCCCCAGATTCTTTAACAGCTTTAAATACTCCACTTAAAGAAAATTTAATTAAAACACCTTCAACTGTTGGAAGCATTAAATTTACTCCTAAACAATTAACAGAAATTTCAACCCCAAAGTCTAAAAGAAAAATAGATTTAAGTTCTATAATAGAAGATAATGAAATTATAATAGAAGATTCTAACGAAAGTAAACCCACTAAACTCCCGGATGAAAATGCGAAGGGAAAAATATGTGATGTCTGGAAGCATAAAAGTTGTGCTAAATCTGAAATGGTAGGTAAAACCTTGCTATGTCAAAAACATAAACCCAATGGCTAAGTAGTTTATATCGGCAATTATTTTAACATAATAGAAAAGTAAACATTTTTTAAATTTATAAATAATTTTATCTGTAACAAATAACAACTAAACTATTTATTTTAAAAAAATATAAAAAATTATATAAATAAATATAAAAAATTAAAAAAAAAAAAAAAAACTCGACACGCAGTGCTACCTCCCAGTTGGTTCAAGTGAAAGGCGAAAGGCACTGCACAAAATCCATTTCATATATGACATTAATTATAACTTAGACAGTAATTTAATTATCGACACCAATCAATTTTACCTATGTAAACATACTTTAATTAGGAGAAATCTGTTAAGTTTGATGAGTTTTTGATCGACTAGAAACGTTTCCGGTCAACTTTTCTATACTTTGTCGTTGATCAATTTTTAAAAGTTATATATCATTTTGTAGCTAATGCTAAGGGGAACACGAGGCCCTATTCACATTTTGACCGGGTTGTAAGGTCTTTGAGAAATTATAGTTCAAAGTTGAAAGTTCGCATTTTTACTTTTCATACCAGGTATTCTTCCGGCGAATTTTTCTATACTTTCCTTTTAGTAATATTTTATAAACTATATATCATTTTGAAGCTAAATGAATAACCTTTATCAAACACTAAGACTTATTTGACTGGGGTGAAGCATTTTGGAGATATCTGGGTTCTAATCTGAAATTTTGATATATGCAAACTCGCAAAAAAACATTTCCGGTCAACTTTTAGGTACTTTATTAATAATTAATTGCATTAAATTATATATCTCCATAAAGATCTTTTAAATATCTTCCAGAGGCATGTTTAATTTTTATTCTATGTTAACCCGTTAAAAAGTTATGAACAAAAATATATGTGTTTTTATGTTTCCGGTTTTTCATTTCCGCGTTTTAGCCCACGCCGGGGACCCGCACGATAAGATAATAAACTAAAAAATATATTTATTTATTGATTTAGTTGGCAAATTGTAAATATGTTGTCAAAATGATAGATTTAATTCTATCATAACGATCTAAATTATTTACCCACGCATGCAACTGTTAGTGATCATCACAAATTGATGGATAACAGGATAACTAAAGAAGAAGAAGAAGAAGGGTTTTAACCTTTTCTTTCAACGAAATAACATTAGATTAGATATATTTTTTTATTTTATCAAATGATCCAATATTGCATGAACAAATAACAAAATTTTACAGGGCGTCTATAAATAATTCATACATGTCGTTTGAGGAAATGTATTAAGTGATGACCTTTATGTAAGCCACAGATTTTGAGATATTGGACATGCCAAGTTGACAGTCGTGAATACAACTGATAGTAAATACAACCAATAATTATTACTGTACACCAAAATAGTTCTGATGAGCAGGTAAAAAGCCATGACTATAACGTCATGATAAGAAGAGCAATGACAAAAATGTAGTGGAAATGTTTGATTGGCATGCAATACACGAGTCACAGATTTCAGTGCAATTTATAAACTGTTAAAGGGAAACAACTCTAATCTTCAGTCGGGGAAATATGGTACAAAGAATACATCAACATATTAGAATGTTTATAATACATATAACTAGGCATTTGTGCCAAGTACAAATTAGTTTCGTTTGAAATCTAGTCTATGATGAAAAAACTTATTGCTTCTGCAACCTCAACAACAAACGCAAAGCTTAAAATCTAGATGCTCTCAAGAGTCGACATCGCTCACCTGATTTATATAAGTAATGACGAAGGTAAGCTAAAGATCTAGAAGCTCTCAAGAGTCGTTACAGTATTGCTCACCTGATTTATATAGGTAATGACGAAGGGATTTCTGATATGTTTAACAAGGTTTAAAGTGGAATATCCAATAGCTTCAATTAGCTTAGCTATTTCTGAGAAGGAATTGGAACAACTTTCCCTTAGGTCCTATGTTAAACTAAGTACTTCACTTTTAATTTGAAATAAGAATACATAAAGAAAATCTTTGTAAAGGACCATCCCTGTAACCAAGGTGGTTTCAGGGGACTGTAATGTTAAAGTTTACACAGAACCATACACCCCATGCTAATTAAAAAGCAAGACAGGAAGTCAAATAAATATAAATATACATTTTCTTAATGCTTACTGGGGCCTTTCCAGTTTGTCCAAAAATGTTAAGACAATGTGCACTACAAAAAAGGGAAACATTGATGGTCCATACCCATAGCCAGCTGGACGAACTCCCCCTTGGACAAGAAATTTTGATAAAAATAGGAAAAAACCAGCTGAAAATCAGTTAAGCGCTATTAAAGTCAGAAAAATTTCAACAATTGAACCCCCTTTACATTTTCGAACCCCCTCTTGAAAAATTCTGGCTACGGGTATGTGGTCATTGTTAACATCTAATGGTAACTTGTATGTTTAAAGGGTGAATATGTAAAAATATACAACAGATTCACATAATCAAGGGTAATAGAGAAATGTATTGACTTCTATGTAGATTAACAGATCCATATAATATGGGGTAATGGGGACTACGACTGATTTTTAGGTAGATTACCATTTGACATGTATGTAAATAAAATCTGACTATTTGGAAAAATGTTAGATTATGTTCAGCTGTGTAATGTCATATCTAAATTAAATTTGTTTCAATTAAAAATAAGATTTGATAAACTTATGTACACCAAACTTTAAAATTAACATTCCAAATATAATCTGATAAATTTTCTCCGTAAACATTGATGCATACTACATTTTCATTTGATTTATCTAAACATCATATAAACGAATGTATAACTGTAGAACACATGACAGCCTCCACCTGAGTACTCTACATACTAATAACATTAGTTATACATAAATGTACAAGATTGTAACTACAATATGATAATGTCCTAAAATAGAATTTGTTAATTAACGTTTTTCATGAATGCGGCTACTATATGCAACAGTGCATGTAGATTTGAAAAATAAGAAGATATCACAAATCTAACTCAGATCAAAATCTTTAACAGATATAAAAACACCAGTGATACATGTCAGTTCCTGTTAAATAATTTATAAAAGAAAACTGTAAGTTGTTATCTGGTTTGGTAACATAAACAGTTTATAAATAACAGGAATGAAAGACTGTGAATATGCGAGGCAAAGTTCTATTCTCTTGACTGGTAAAACAGAATATAACCAGTCTCTGAATTCTTCTGTAAATCGGATGGTAATCCATAAAAATCTTCTATCGTTGATGGATCTATTTTCTACAATTGCAAAGAAGATGCAAGTAAACATAGACCTGGTTACTATACACTTGTTACTGAAACATCATAACAATATTCTGTACTTACATAAAAAGAAGACATCTTATGTATAAAGAGAGAAACCACACGCCTCATAATTCACTAAAAACATCAACAACAAGCAATCAACCAATCGCACACCTCACAATTCACTAAAAATATCACCAACAAGCAATCAACCAATCACACACCTCACAATTCACTAAAAACATCACCAAAAGGAATCAACCAATCACAATTCACTAAAAATATCACCAACAATAAATCAACTAATCGCACGCCTCACAATTCACTAAAAACATCAACAACAAGCAATCAACCAATCGCACGCCTCACAATTCACTAAAAATATCACCAACAAGGAATCAACTAATCGCACGCCTCACAATTCACTAAAAACATCAACAACAAGCAATCAACCAATCGCACGCCTCACAATTCACTAAAAATATCACCAACAAGGAATCAACCAATCACACAATTCACTAAAAACATCAACAACAAGCAATCAACCAGTTGCACGCCTTACAATTTACTAACAATATCACCAACAAGCAATCAACCAGTTGCACGCCTCACAATTTACTAAAAATATCACCAACAAGGAATCAACCAATCACACAATTCACTAAAAACATCAACAACAATCAATCAACCAATTGCACGCCTCACAATTCACTAAAAATATCAACAACAAGCAATCAACTAATCGCACGCCTCGCAATTCACTAAAAACGTCAACAACAAGCAATCAACCAATCGCACGCCTCACAATTCACTAAAAATATCAACAACAAGCAATCAACTAATCGCACGCCTCGCAATTCACTAAAAATATCACCAACAAGGAATCAACTAATCGCACGCCTCACAATTCACTAAAAACATCAACAACAAGCAATCAACCAATCGCACGCCTCACAATTCACTAAAAATATCACCAACAAGGAATCAACCAATCACACAATTCACTAAAAACATCAACAACAAGCAATCAACCAGTTGCACGCCTTACAATTTACTAACAATATCACCAACAAGCAATCAACCAGTTGCACGCCTCACAATTTACTAAAAATATCACCAACAAGGAATCAACCAATCACACAATTCACTAAAAACATCAACAACAATCAATCAACCAATTGCACGCCTCACAATTCACTAAAAATATCAACAACAAGCAATCAACTAATCGCACGCCTCGCAATTCACTAAAAACATCAACAACAAGCAATCAACCAATCGCACGCCTCACAATTCACTAAAAAAATCAACAACAAGCAATCAACTAATCGCACGCCTCGCAATTCACTAAAAATATCACCAACAAGGAATCAACTAATCGCACGCCTCACAATTCACTAAAAACATCAACAACAAGCAATCAACCAATCGCACGCCTCACAATTCACTAAAAATATCACCAACAAGGAATCAACCAATCACACAATTCACTAAAAACATCAACAACAAGCAATCAACCAGTTGCACGCCTTACAATTTACTAACAATATCACCAACAAGCAATCAACCAGTTGCACGCCTCACAATTTACTAAAAATATCACCAACAAGGAATCAACCAATCACACAATTCACTAAAAACATCAACAACAATCAAACAACCAATTGCACGCCTCACAATTCACTAAAAATATCAACAACAAGCAATCAACTAATCGCACGCCTCGCAATTCACTAAAAACATCAACAACAAGCAATCAACCAATCGCACGCCTCACAATTCACTAAAAATATAAACAACAAGCAATCAATTAATCGCACGCCTCGCAATTCACTAAAAACATCAACAACAAGCAATCAACCAATCGCACGCCTCACAATTCACTAAAAATATCACCAACAAGCAATCAACTAATCGCACGCCTCACAATTCACTAAAAAATATCACCAACAAGCAATCAACTAATCGCACGCCTCGCAATTCACTAAAAACATCAACAACAAGCAATCAACCAATCGCACACCTCACAATTCACTAAAAATATCACCAACAAGGAATCAACCAATCACACCCAACACAATTCACTAAAAACATCACCAACAACCAATCATCCAATCGTACGCCTCACAATTCACTACAAACATCAACAAGGAATCAACCAATCACACCCAACACAATTCACTAAAAACATCACCAACAACCAATCATCCAATCGTACACCTCACAATTCACTAACAAGTGTGGACACAGAAAAATGTCTCGCCTGCATTCCGCATCAGTTAACGAAAATAAATTTCATCATAAGCATTACGTAAATAGCATTAAATATCAGCAGCGGCCTGTATACGAAATATTGTCACCATACCATGCATAGTAACAGGGGAACAGCTGTAACCCAAAAACTTTAACGTAGTCGCTGGACCGTGAAATTGAGGTCAAGGTCAGGTGGAAACTAATAGACAGTCATGTACTATTCATCAGCAATCTATATACCAAATATTGTCATCCTACCATGCATAGTTACAGAGAAACTGCCGTAACCCAAAAACTTTAATGTAGTCGCTGGACCGTGAAATTGAGGTCAAGGTCAAGTGACACCTACCAGACAGTCATGTACTAGTCATTAGCAACCTATATACCAAATATTGTCATCCTACCATGTGTGGTTATAGAGGAACTGTCGTAACCCAAAAACTTTAACGTAGTCGCTGGACCGTGAAATTGAGGTCAAGGTCAGGTGGAACCTACCAGACAGTCATGTACTAGTCATCAGCAACCTATATACCAAAGATTGTCATCCTACCATGCGTGGTAACAGAGTAACTGCCGTAACCCAAAAACTTTAAAGTAGTCACTGGACCATGAAATTGAGGTCAAGGTCAGGTGACACCTACCAGACAGTCATGTACTAGTCATCAGCAACCTATATACCAAATATTGTCATCCTACCATGCGTGGTTACAGAGGAACTGTCGTAACCCAAAAACTTTAACGTAGTCGCTGGACCGTGAAATTGAGGTCAAGGTCAGGTGACACCTACCAGACAGTCATGTACTAGTCATCAGCAACCTATATACCAAATATTGTCATCCTACCATGCGTGGTTACAGAGGAACTGTCGTAACCCAAAAACTTTAACGTAGTCGCTGGACCGTGAAATTGAGGTCAAGGTCAGGTGACACCTACCAGACAGTCATGTACTGGTCATCAGCAACCTATACACCAAATATTGTCATCCTACCATGCATAGTTACAGAGGAACTGTCGTAACCCAAAAACTTTAACGTAGTCGCTGGACCGTGAAATTGAGGTCAAGGTCAGGTGACAGGTGACTGACTGGCAAGTACTCATCATAAGCTACCTCTGGACCAAATTTGATGGACCTAGGGCTTGGGCTTACAAATATATGAAGCAAGATGTCAAGTGTTTACGCCGCAGGCGAGACAAAAATATCACCAGCAAGGAATCAACCAATCACACCCAACACAATTCACTAAAAACATCACCAACAAGCAATCAACCAATCACACACCTCACAATTCACTAAAAACATCACCAACAAGCAATCAACCAATCACACACCTCACAATTCACTAAAAACATCAACAACAAGCAATCAACCAATCACACACCTCACAATTCACTAAAAACATAACCAACCAACCAAACACTGTCACAATTCACTAAAAACATCACCAACAAACAATCATCCAATCGTATGCCTCAATATTCACTAAAAACATCACCAACAAGCAATCAACCAATCACACACTCACAATTCACTAAAAACATCACCAACAAGCAATCAACCAATCACACACCTCACAATTCACTAAAAACATCAACAACAAGCAATCAACTAATCACACACCTCACAATTCACTAAAAACATAACCAACCCACCAAACACTGTCACAATTCACTAAAAACATCACCAACAAGCAATCAACCAATCACACACCTCACAATTCACTAAAAACATCACCAACAAGCAATCAACCAATCACACACTCACAATTCACTAAAAACATCAACAACAAGCAATCAACCAATCACACGCCTCACAATTCACTAAAAACATCACCAACAAGCAATCAACCAATCACACGCCTCACAATTCACTAAAAACATCACCAACAAGCAATCAACCAATCACACGCCTCACAATTCACTAAAAACATCACCAACAAGCAATCAACCAATCACACACCTCACAATTCACTAAAAACATCAACAACAAGCAATCAACCAATCACACACCTCACAATTCACTAAAAACATAACCAACCAACAAAACACTGTCACAATTCACTAAAAACATCACCAACAAGCAATCAACCAATCACACACCTCACAATTCACTAAAAACATAACCAACCAACCAAACACTGTCACAATTCATTAAAAACATCACCAACAAGCAATCAACCAATCACACACCTCACAATTCACTAAAAACATCACCAACAAGCAATCAACCAATCACATACCTCACAATTCACTAAAAACATCACCAACAAGCAATCAACCAATCACACGCCTCACAATTCACTAAAAACATCAATAACAAGCATTCAACCAATCACACACCTCACAATTCACTAAAAACATCACCAACAAGCAATCAACCAATCACACGCCTCACAATTCACTAAAAACATCACCAACAAGCAATCAACCAATCACACACCTCACAATTCACTAAAAACATCAACAACAAGCAATCAACCAATCACACGCCTCACAATTCACTAAAAACATCACCAACAAGCAATCAACCAATCACACACCTCACAATTCACTAAAAACATCACCAACAAGCAATCAACCAATCACACACCTCACAATTCACTAAAAATATCACCAACAAGGAATCAACCAATCACACAATTCACTAAAAACATCAACAACAATCAAACAACCAATTGCACGCCTCACAATTCACTAAAAATATCAACAACAAGCAATCAACTAATCGCACGCCTCGCAATTCACTAAAAACATCAACAACAAGCAATCAACCAATCGCACGCCTCACAATTCACTAAAAATATAAACAACAAGCAATCAATTAATCGCACGCCTCGCAATTCACTAAAAACATCAACAACAAGCAATCAACCAATCGCACGCCTCACAATTCACTAAAAATATCACCAACAAGCAATCAACTAATCGCACGCCTCACAATTCACTAAAAAATATCACCAACAAGCAATCAACTAATCGCACGCCTCGCAATTCACTAAAAACATCAACAACAAGCAATCAACCAATCGCACACCTCACAATTCACTAAAAATATCACCAACAAGGAATCAACCAATCACACCCAACACAATTCACTAAAAACATCACCAACAACCAATCATCCAATCGTACGCCTCACAATTCACTACAAACATCAACAAGGAATCAACCAATCACACCCAACACAATTCACTAAAAACATCACCAACAACCAATCATCCAATCGTACACCTCACAATTCACTAACAAGTGTGGACACAGAAAAATGTCTCGCCTGCATTCCGCATCAGTTAACGAAAATAAATTTCATCATAAGCATTACGTAAATAGCATTAAATATCAGCAGCGGCCTGTATACGAAATATTGTCACCATACCATGCATAGTAACAGGGGAACAGCTGTAACCCAAAAACTTTAACGTAGTCGCTGGACCGTGAAATTGAGGTCAAGGTCAGGTGGAAACTAATAGACAGTCATGTACTATTCATCAGCAATCTATATACCAAATATTGTCATCCTACCATGCATAGTTACAGAGAAACTGCCGTAACCCAAAAACTTTAATGTAGTCGCTGGACCGTGAAATTGAGGTCAAGGTCAAGTGACACCTACCAGACAGTCATGTACTAGTCATTAGCAACCTATATACCAAATATTGTCATCCTACCATGTGTGGTTATAGAGGAACTGTCGTAACCCAAAAACTTTAACGTAGTCGCTGGACCGTGAAATTGAGGTCAAGGTCAGGTGGAACCTACCAGACAGTCATGTACTAGTCATCAGCAACCTATATACCAAAGATTGTCATCCTACCATGCGTGGTAACAGAGTAACTGCCGTAACCCAAAAACTTTAAAGTAGTCACTGGACCATGAAATTGAGGTCAAGGTCAGGTGACACCTACCAGACAGTCATGTACTAGTCATCAGCAACCTATATACCAAATATTGTCATCCTACCATGCGTGGTTACAGAGGAACTGTCGTAACCCAAAAACTTTAACGTAGTCGCTGGACCGTGAAATTGAGGTCAAGGTCAGGTGACACCTACCAGACAGTCATGTACTAGTCATCAGCAACCTATATACCAAATATTGTCATCCTACCATGCGTGGTTACAGAGGAACTGTCGTAACCCAAAAACTTTAACGTAGTCGCTGGACCGTGAAATTGAGGTCAAGGTCAGGTGACACCTACCAGACAGTCATGTACTGGTCATCAGCAACCTATACACCAAATATTGTCATCCTACCATGCATAGTTACAGAGGAACTGTCGTAACCCAAAAACTTTAACGTAGTCGCTGGACCGTGAAATTGAGGTCAAGGTCAGGTGACAGGTGACTGACTGGCAAGTACTCATCATAAGCTACCTCTGGACCAAATTTGATGGACCTAGGGCTTGGGCTTACAAATATATGAAGCAAGATGTCAAGTGTTTACGCCGCAGGCGAGACAAAAATATCACCAGCAAGGAATCAACCAATCACACCCAACACAATTCACTAAAAACATCACCAACAAGCAATCAACCAATCACACACCTCACAATTCACTAAAAACATCACCAACAAGCAATCAACCAATCACACACCTCACAATTCACTAAAAACATCAACAACAAGCAATCAACCAATCACACACCTCACAATTCACTAAAAACATAACCAACCAACCAAACACTGTCACAATTCACTAAAAACATCACCAACAAACAATCATCCAATCGTATGCCTCAATATTCACTAAAAACATCACCAACAAGCAATCAACCAATCACACACTCACAATTCACTAAAAACATCACCAACAAGCAATCAACCAATCACACACCTCACAATTCACTAAAAACATCAACAACAAGCAATCAACTAATCACACACCTCACAATTCACTAAAAACATAACCAACCCACCAAACACTGTCACAATTCACTAAAAACATCACCAACAAGCAATCAACCAATCACACACCTCACAATTCACTAAAAACATCACCAACAAGCAATCAACCAATCACACACTCACAATTCACTAAAAACATCAACAACAAGCAATCAACCAATCACACGCCTCACAATTCACTAAAAACATCACCAACAAGCAATCAACCAATCACACGCCTCACAATTCACTAAAAACATCACCAACAAGCAATCAACCAATCACACGCCTCACAATTCACTAAAAACATCACCAACAAGCAATCAACCAATCACACACCTCACAATTCACTAAAAACATCAACAACAAGCAATCAACCAATCACACACCTCACAATTCACTAAAAACATAACCAACCAACAAAACACTGTCACAATTCACTAAAAACATCACCAACAAGCAATCAACCAATCACACACCTCACAATTCACTAAAAACATAACCAACCAACCAAACACTGTCACAATTCATTAAAAACATCACCAACAAGCAATCAACCAATCACACACCTCACAATTCACTAAAAACATCACCAACAAGCAATCAACCAATCACATACCTCACAATTCACTAAAAACATCACCAACAAGCAATCAACCAATCACACGCCTCACAATTCACTAAAAACATCAATAACAAGCATTCAACCAATCACACACCTCACAATTCACTAAAAACATCACCAACAAGCAATCAACCAATCACACGCCTCACAATTCACTAAAAACATCACCAACAAGCAATCAACCAATCACACACCTCACAATTCACTAAAAACATCAACAACAAGCAATCAACCAATCACACGCCTCACAATTCACTAAAAACATCACCAACAAGCAATCAACCAATCACACACCTCACAATTCACTAAAAACATCACCAACAAGCAATCAACCAATCACACACCTCACAATTCACTAAAAACATCACCAACAAGCAATCAACCAATCACACACCTCACAATTCACTAAAAACATCAACAACAAGCAATCAACCAATCACACACCTCACAATTCACTAAAAACATAACCAACCAACCAAACACTGTCACAATTCACTAAAAACATCACCAACAAGCAATCAACCAATCACACACCTCACAATTCACTAAAAACATCAACAACAAGCAATCAACCAATCACACGCCTCACAATTCACTAAAAACATCACCAACAAGCAATCAACCAATCACACGCCTCACAATTCACTAAAAACATCACCAACAAGCAATCAACCAATCACACGCCTCACAATTCACTAAAAACATCAACAACAAGCAATCAACCAATCACACACCTCACAATTCACTATACACATAACCAACCAACCAAACACTGTCACAATTCATTAAAAACATAACCAACAAACAATCATCCAATAGTATGCCTCAATATTCACTAAAAATATCACCAGCAAGCAATCAACCAATCGCACGTCTCACTATTCTATTAATAACTACACTCACAGTTCTATTTATGTCATTAATAACTAAAAACTAATCATAAAACAAGAAATTTGTATGATGCATGTTTACTTTTGTTCCACGTCCAGTATTTTCACAATTCACTTAGTTTATTTTCTATATTTTACCTACATGTAATATAGAAACTACAGCTCTTTTACAGTCAAATAGCACCATATCCTGAAAATCAGCCCATTCTACTTAAACATCTGGTGCCTTCCAGGGTACTTTACAATTGGGGTAATCAGAAGCAATTTATTATTGTTCATGTTTCAGTATTTTGATAACTAAACATCTGTGTTAGCAACATGAATGAAATCAAATGTTATTTTTTTTTTATGATCTATCATAATTTATTCCAAAATCTGCTGATTTTTTAAGTCCTGGTTGTTAAAATTACCAACAAAATGTAATAATACTTACATTAACAATATCATCGTCAAACAGTAACCAGAATCCAATGTAATAATACTTACATCAACAATATCACCGTCAAACAGTAACCAGAATCCAATGTAATAGTACTTACATCAACAATATCATCGTCAAACAGTAACCAGAATCCAATGTAATAATACTTACATCAACAATATCACCGTCAAACAGTAACCAGAATCCAATGTAATAATACTTACATCAACAATATCACCGTCAAACAGTAACCAGAATCCAATGTAATAGTACTTACATCAACAATATCATCGTCAAACAGTAACCAGAATCCAATGTAATAATACTTACATCAACAATATCACCGTCAAACAGTAACCAGAATCCAATGTAATAGTACTTACATCAACAATATCATCGTCAAACAGTAACCAGAATCCAATGTAATAGTACTTACATCAACAATATCACCGTCAAACAGTAACCAGAATCCAATGTAATAGTACTTACATCAACAATATCATCGTCAAACAGTAACCAGAATCCAATGTAATAATACTTACATCAACAATGTCATCGTCAAACAGTAACCAGAATCCAATGTAATAATACTTACATCAACAATGTCATCGTCAAACAGTAACCAGAATCCATCACTTTTAACAATACTGATATAATGACCTCTATTTAAACTACTTCCTATGTGTATCACCACGGCAACCAGGTCATACATCCTATCAGGGTTAAAGGCATCATCTGACTGAATTACAAAAAAAAATGCATGATTACCATTAATTGACAAGGTCTAGCTTCTAACCTGGTACTGCATGATTGCCATTAATTGACAAGGTCTAGCTTCTAACCAGGTATGCATGATTACCATTAATTGACAAGGTCTAGCTTCTAACCAGGTATGCATGATTACCATTAATTGACAAGGTCTAGCTTCTAACCAGGTATGCATGATTACCATTAATTGACAAGGTCTAGCTTCTAACCAGGTATGCATGATTGCCATTAATTGACAAGGTCTAGCTTCTAACCTGGTACTTAATGCATGATTGCCATTAATTGACAAGGTCTAGATTCTAACCAGTTACTTAATGCATGATTGACATTAACTGACAAGGTCTAGATTCTAACCAGGTACTGCATGATTGCCATTAACTGACAAGGTCTAGCTTCTAACCAGGTACTGCATGATCACCATTAACTGACAAGGTCTAGCTTCTAGCCAGGTACTGCATGATCGCCATTAATTGACAAGGTCTAGCTTCTAACCAGGTACTGCATGATCGCCATTAATTGACAAGGTCTAGCTTCTAACCAGGTACTGTATGATTGCCATTAACTGACAAGGTCTAGCTTCTAACCAGGTAACTGACAAGGTCTAGCTTCTAACCAGGTACTTTTTGCTTTATCCCTTAATGAATGC
The DNA here is from genome assembly GCA_944474755.1 of Limnoperna fortunei. NCBI lineage: Eukaryota > Metazoa > Mollusca > Bivalvia > Mytilida > Modiolidae > Limnoperna > Limnoperna fortunei. The sequence goes on from OX104115.1 coordinate 100,714,115, forward strand.
CATGACAGAGCTGAAAAGTGGCTAAAAGTGGCCCAAATGCCTCACTGAAACAAACGAACACATTTGAGCTGAGTCTGATAATAAATCCTGTTAAGGTATCTTCCAAGTATCATTCATACCATGTCAGCCTTGTGGTTTTAGAAAAGATTTTTGTGTAAATGAACCATCCAAGGATCCCTCAATTGCAAGGGACCTCTCTTGAAGGATCCTCCATACTCTAGTTCAGGATGTCAGATGCAGATGACCCTTCAATGATCCTCTACACCAGATGTCAGGTTATCAGACAGAATTTTTGCAGAGGATCTTCGAAGGATCCTCGATACCAGAGACAAATAGTATCTATCACAAGTGGAAAGGCGAGACAATAAAATCTTATACCCAAGGGCAAAGATATCTTGTCCATCCCGAGGCTCTGCCAATGGATTGGACAAACAGATATCTTTGCCCGCAGGTTTGAGAATTTCTTGAATTGGCTTTCCACGTGTGATTTTTTTCACAAGAGTTCCAGATCTTTTAAGCATTTCTTCAGTGTGCTTGGTAGCCATTTATGTATACGTAACTTGACGTCAATGACATCATAATTAATTGACATCACAATAAGCTATCTCCCCTGGTGAGACAGAAATCTCACCAACAGGAAGTCCCAAAATATTTCTATACCTCGGGTGAGAAAAGAATATGCGACACAATTTTTAGGGCGACGTTTTAGGATCCTGCCCACGACACAATTCGTGCAGGGGACTTTAAAGGATCTTCCATACCTGAGATAAGAATATCAGACAACTTGTAGGGGACCTTTAAAGGATCCTCCATATCAAGGTTTATTCAAATTTGCAGTTCTCTCTAAGGAACTTGATTTTTAATAATATTATGAAATAGGCCTGATTTGCATATATCTTAAATAAGGTTTCTTCTTTTATTTGATACCTTGTATGAAATCGACAAAATAAATTTTACACAACACGCAACTGAACAGCACACAGCTATTTAGGTATGACATTATCATTATGGTAACAAAATGGCTTAACAAGTATGTGAAGCAATTATAACAAATGCCAAAGTGCCACAAAATATGCCCATAGAAAATTTGCCATTTTTGCACAAAAAATAAAGGGCCACAACTCTGAAATGGCTGAAGCAATTTAGCTGGTTATCAATCTTGGGCAAGATATTATGCCCTAAACATTTTCTCAAGGTTTCATGAAGATCAGACAACATCTGTTTGAGTTGGAGAGTGGACAAGGCGAATTTACCATTTTTTGTATAAATAAAGGGCCATAACTCTGAAGTGGCTGAAGCAATTTGGCTGGTTATAAATCTTGGTTGAGATATTATTCCCATAAACATTTTCTCCAAGTTTCATGAAGATCGGACAACAACTGTTTGAGTTAGAGAGTGGACAAGGTGAATTTGCCATTTTTTTTTTACAAACAAAGGGCCATAACTATGAAGTGGCTGAAGTGATTTAGCTGGTTTTTGAACTTGGACAAGATATTGTGCCCTTAAACAGTTTCCCCAAGTTTCATGAAGATCGTATGTTAGAGAGCGGACATCGCTGTGGATGCCGGCCGCCCATTGCCAACCCGCTATGAGTGTTATCGTAATACGACCCGTCTTTGACGGGTCTATAAAAAGTTTTCACACAATGGAAAAAATATATATTTGTCCTTTGTTTCTTTCTAAAATAAAAATATTTTGTCCTATGTTGTGTAGGTTTTGACTATGACTTAAGTATGTCTTTCAAGTAGAAGAATTACTCAGCATTAGTCAAATTTACATTGAATAATTGTCATCTGTGGTTTATCCCTCACCATTAAAAATACAATCAGTTTTATCAACAGACTCACCATGTTTGATCTTATAACCGGTAGAAAAGTACCATGAGCCTATGATCAAGAAACTATCTGAAACTTGTTATATGTTTTGTTAAGAATAACTTACCGTGTTAAATAAACGTAACTCCAAAGGAAAGACAACCCTGTATGAAAGCTTTGTAAATCGATTCATTTGTTCCATGTACTTGAACCGTTTTAGATGCAATGCTAAAATTTGTGGCAGTTTTTTAACCCTCATTCTAAAAGAAAAAAAAAGTCTTGTCAAATATATTAAGTTAACAATACCTACATTTAATTCCTAGATCAGGGATTAAACTATCCACAAGACATTCAGCCTAAATTGTGAATGCAGCATATAGTTTTGAAGTTGGGGAATTCCAAATAAATTAAGTTTAAACTGTCACAAGTTTAAAACAACTTTTTTTTCACATATATTTCCTAAATTTCTACATGGTATTATGTTAAATTGAGTCCAGTTGTGGTACATGTGTAGCTATCTTAACAAAGATAACACCACAGAACATGAATTTGTTTAGAACGATATATCTGTACCCTCGCTAGCGTGAATCACTCCCAGCACTTTGATGTCAAAAAGAAGTTGCATATACAATCTGACGTGGTCAATCTTGATATCTTTCGACAGGGTCACCATTTTTTATCGCTTTCGTGTTTAAAATCGATCATTATTGATACGTGATGATTTCCGTTTTTGATAACATGCTGTATGTTGTGTATTAATTGACATTAATGTCACTTTTTTATTACATTTACTACATGAAAAACATTGAGAAACCTGAAACTGAATGGCCTGTTGCATCTTGGGTAATACATATGTAAATTACTGGATTCTTACTACGGAATGGTTGTTATAGTATGCAAATTAGCACATTTATAATAAAATTAGGTCACATTATCCATATACGGAAAAACGATCAACATAGCATTTTCCACATGCATCTTCAAAGATGAAAATGGAAATTTCTTCAATGAAGATCGTTTTCCATTAGTTTCGCAATGTCTAAAGCTTTAATAACATTAAAAAGATGAATATTATGTTTGAATTTTGTATAAATAGACCGAAATTAGAATTTGTTATTTGCTACATTACGAGCAATAGGACTGAATTCTGCCCTTAATCCGACAAATCACAAAACTAACTTCGGATTATAACGGCAGTAAAATTTGGCCTAGAATTTGTTAGGTGACCTCCTAAAGACCACTACAGATTTCAAACCGTGTAACAGTTACAAATTGTTCAGTGGTAAATTATGACAAAACACTGGATCCATAGCAGCTCTGGTCACAAAAGATCGTCAGCTAGAAATGAACACCCATGGAAACAAAAACAAAATGGCCAACCCGAAACAAAACAATATACAAAAAAAAATGACAAACCTTTTTTGTGCCTCTTGTTTACTGCAACATACTTCGCAGTAATACTTTTGTTCAGAACATAATGTTTCTGTGCTACTAAAACCTCTCAAACAATGCGTTATAGACGTATTCTGTTCAACATCTACGGAAAGGTCTAAAAAATCTTCATCTTTACTGCTAACCTACAGAATAAACAATTTGTTATGTTCAACATATACTGAGAGGATTACAAAATCATCTTTACTGCTAACCTACAAAATAGTTTATTTGCATTATTCCATTTTATTAGATTATTGTCAAAATTTAAAAGAAAGTCCATTTTAAATGCAGGGCAAAGCTTATTTTGCCTTAAATTTGACATCTAAACAATAAAAAGAATTTGCCACTAAAAAGTCACGATTTTAAAACAAGAAAATTGTTCAACATTAAGACATTATGTTCTGTAAAATATTAAAAACCTACATTTATATTTGTTCTAGTCTTTAACTACTACAATTTAATTTAAGGAAATCATCAGTCTGGAAATAACCTTCATCTGTTAGTTATTGTGATATGTCTATTTACAATAAACTCTGTTGATCTAGGGGAGATAACTTTTACAAAGAGTCATCTAAAATATATGAAATTTGATTTTTGCTTGTTTGTCTGAATATTGTTTAACGCCACTTTCAGCAATTTTTCAGCAATATCATGGCGTCCAGTTTTTATTGGGGGAGGAAGCCGGAGTACCAGGAGAAAACCCCCGACCTGCGGTAGGAAAACTGGCAATCCTTGTCAATTATATGAAATTTGATGAGCTTACAGCACATTTCAGTCATGATTTGAGTTATGTATCTCTTATGTTTCAGAAGAACTTTATACAAAATAATTTCAACAACTTGAAAAAGACCTTTTCATTTGACTTCATGACTTTTTTCAAGGTCAAGGTCAATAATGACCAAAAGTGAAAATCCTATCACAGTATCTGTTATGAAAAAAAAGTACTTAACAATTTAACTTTTTGGTCTAGGTTTCAGTTTTTTTTATCTCTAATGGTTAAGCAGGATCTACACACAACATAATATCAACAAGTGTGGTTAGTATTGCATATGAAATACAAAGTCCCCTATCGGCTAGCTACAATAATGTAGCTCCTTTTTTTTATTATGGACGGAGCTACAAAGAGGTCCCATTACTCGTAATGGAGCAAAAACACTTTTGGGATTTACACATATTTTCCGCTATTTAACCTTTGTCTTTATTAAATAAATATGTTTTCTTTCCTCCGTCGTTCATCTGATATGTCTACAATGTCTAATTAAATAATTTTAACACTTTTTCGTAATCGTGTCATTGTTGACATAATTAAAATTGTGGAGTGTAGAATTTCGGAATCGTATCGGTAAAATTTGTAATAAGGGGACATAATCATAATGCAAATGAATGCAGCTGAAATCATCCGGAATTTCATTTTTTACCAAATCGATTCCGATATTATCAAAATTATGCACTTCCGGAATTCATATTTTGTCAACAATGCCATGATTATGAATAAAGTGATAAAACTAACGAATACGGTGTTGTGGAAATATCAGTTAAACTGCAAATACATAAAAAAGTATGTAGCAAACCAGGGAAACAGTTAAATTGCTTATAAAATGCATAAAACCCCCGGGTGTGAATCACTCCCGGGCTGCTCCATTACGAGTAATGGGACCGCTTTGTAGCTCCGTCCATAAAAAAAAAAAAAAAAAGGAGCTACATTATTGTAGCTACCCTATCGGCAAGTCCAAGCGCCATAATTTCATTAAAAATCATAAACTGGAAAGACATTCAGATCTGCTTGTCATGATGGTTGACACTCATACCAAATATCACCTCAATACCTTCAAGCCTTTAGAAAAAAGTCTGCAATACTGTTATTATATAGAAATTTTTGGAATCCAAGGGCCATAATTTCGTCAACAATCATCCCAAATATCAGCTCAGTACCTAAAAGACTTAACAAAAAACATCTAAAAAGCAATTCTGTGATGGACTGATGAACAAAGTGCAAACCTCTAGTCCCCTTGGGCAATATCTGTCGGGGACTAAAAATTAGAATATGACGACCTATGATCTTTTAAGCTTTTGAAGGTCAAGGTCAAAGATGATGAAAATCCCAAGTCTTTATCATATCTGGTTCATGAGTTACATAGTTACACTATTAACTTGCTATGAAGAAGGGAAAATAACTCTTACGAAGGAGTTGCAAAAATCCTTTGTACCATATGTTAACAAAGTGTCATCCTGTATCACTGGAACAACTTTAATTGTGATATCAAAGTTAATCTGGTGTGTCAAGGTAAACTGTTTAAGCTTAATTTGTAGATCAGTCCATGGTATAAAAAAGCTTACAATATGTATCAAGACCAATTTATATTGTGAAACAAAGTTGGCGGAAAAAAGAATAATAGAAACAGACTAATAACAGAATGGATTCTCACTCCAAAAGCGGAAAGCTTAAAAATTAGTAATGGAACAAGCAAATGAAGGCAAACAATTACCAAGGTTCAAATTGCTAGCCATCATGGCATGTTGATATTAAATTACACTGGTTAAGTAAGTGAAATCTAGTCAAAGAAAAAGAATAAATTTACTTGACATTAACAGTCCAGAATGGAAAGAAAGTCTGACAACACTTAAGAAGAGAAAGCAAAATTACAGTCCATAAATATTGCATTATGTTATGTACATCCTCCAATCTTATAAATACTTTCAAGATTTAATTACAGTCCATAAATATTGCATTATGTTATGTACATCCTCCAATCTTATAAATACTTTCAAGATTTAATTACAGTCCATAAATATTGCATTATGTTATGTACATCCTCCAATCTTATAAATACTTTCAAGATTTAATTACAGTCCATAAATATTGCATTATGTTATGTACATCCTCCAATCTTATAAATACTTTCAAGATTTACTTGTTTATTTCAACTTCCAAATATGCATTTTATGCTGATGGGCCTTGCTTGTGAAACTATAATTAAACAAAAAATGAAAAGGAATGGAAACAAAAACAAACCCCTAAATTTAATGGAAATACATGTACACTTTCCTACACAACAACTCACGTTCAAATTTAATTGGGTTTCAGTAAAATAACCAAATTATAATTTAGAAACGAATTAAACTATTGTTCAATCTTGGGCTTCAAAATTTGATTTGTTTTTGTATTCCTTGTTTTGACTTGTTGAAGTATAAATATTAAATTATGGACACCACTTATTGTTCAGTTTTCTTTTTCCGCTTTAAGCATCTTTGAGTTTTCAGCATTTTTCAGAACAAGTTTAAATAACAAAAATTGTGTAAATCAGCACTTACAAAGGATAAAGCTTCAGTTTAATAATAAGAAGCACCCACAATGCAGAGGAGATGGTTCTTTGAAAGAAAACAGCAAGACAAGAAAACCATCCTTAAGACCCTACATAAAAAGTTTGTTTTAACTGCTTGTATAGTACATACTGTCTCACAGTTCAGACACCTGGTTTCATTAGTAAATGTTCCCTGAAACAATTCTTCTACCCATGTGGGCTCTGATTTACTTTCAGTGTTGTTTATAGACTTAGGTTTGCTTCCTTGCTTTTCTGCTGAAATAAAAACAGTTTAAATAAACAGATGTATGCCAGTCATGTGTCTGAGGTAAGATCTTTATTTTTTATCTAGAGTAATTTACATCCCTATACAGCTAATACTGATTGAAATCAAGGTTATGTCATTATGACTATATTAAAAAAATACAATAACTGCAAGTTTGAAAAAAGAACTGGAATAAATAATAATAAATAACTTGCTGATTACAGATATACATACATGTATGGGTGTGTTAGACAACTTGCCTACCCAGATACAGGGTCCATATCATGTTACTAGCATACATGTATGGGTGTGTTAGACAACTGGCCTACCCAGATACAGGGTCCATATCATGTTACCAGCATACATTTATGGGTGTGTTAGACAACTGGCCTACCCAGATACAGGGTGGATATCATGTTACTGGCATACATGTATGGGTGTGTTAGACAAATGGCCTACCCAGATACAGGATGCATATTATGTTAAAAACATACATGTATGGGTGTATTAGACAACTTGCCTACCCAGATACAGGGTCCATATCATGTTACTAGCATACATGTATGGGTGTATTAGACAACTTGCCTACCCAGATACAGGGTGCATATTATGTTACTAGCATACATGTATGGGTGTGTTAGACAACTGGCCTACCCAGATACAGGGTCGATATCATGTTACTAACATACATGTATGGGTGTGTTAGACAACTGGCCTACCCAGATACAGGGTCCATATCATGTTACTAGCATACATGTATGGGTGTGTTAGACAACTGGCCTACCCAGATACAGGGTCGATATCATGTTACTAGCATACATGTATGGGTGTGTTAGACAACTGGCCTACCCAGATATAGGGTCGATATCATGTTACTGGCATACATGTATGGGTATTTTAGACAACTGGCCTACCCAGATACAAGGTGGATATTATGTTACTAGCATACATGTATGGGTGTGTTAGACAGCTGGCCTACCCAGATACAGGGTCCATATCATGTTACTAGCATACATGTATGGGTGTGTTAGACAACTGGCCTACCCAGATACAGGGTGCATATTATGTTAAAAACATACATGTATGGGTGTGTTAGACAACTGGCCTACCCAGATACAAGGTGGATATTATGTTACTAGCATACATGTATGGGTGTTTTAGACAACTGGCCTACCCAGATACAGGGTCCATATCATGTTACTAGCACACATGTATGGGTGTGTTAGACAACTGGCCTACCCAGATACAGGGTCCATATCATGTTACTAGCATACATGTATGGGTGTAGTACACAACTGGCCTACCCAGATACAGGGTCCATATCATTTTACTAGCATACATGTATGGGTGTGTTAGACAACTGGCCTACCCAGATACAGGGTCCATATCATGTTACTAGCACACATGTATGGGTGTGTTAGACAACTGGCCTACCCAGATACAGGGTGGATATCATGATACCAGCATACATGTATGGGTGTGTTAGACAACTTGCCTACCCAGATACAGGGTCCATATCATGTTACTAGCATACATGTATGGATGTGTAAGACAACTGGCCTACCCAGATACAGGGTGAATATCATGCTACCAGCATAATAAATAACTAGAGGCTCCCAGGAGCCTGTATCGCTCACCTGAACCTGAAACCAAACAACCCTTTTTTATCCAGCTTTTCTTTGCTACAAGGAATTGCCCAACACTTCTGCAAAAATCATTAATTTTGACCTTTTAAGGGAAATAACTCCTATAAGGAGGATCTTTTGATGGTTAGAGGGAGAAGGGAGGTTCACTTCAAATTTGCTGTACCTGTTATACTTTTTTAACTATCAGTCGAAAACTCTCTCAACCTCCCCCCCCCCCCTTTTTTCATTTTTTCTATTTAATCCAATGTAGCTATGTAGGTAGTCAGGTGTCATGATTTGCACAATTTTGGTAGAGGACATCCTAAAGATGATGTGTGCAATGTTTCAAAGCAGTCCTTTCATTGGTTTAAGAGGAGAAGATTTTTTAAAATCAAGTAAAATTGATTAAAAAAATGTTCAAGGAGAATAATTCCTAAACGGTTCATCAGACAATCTTGACCCTTAAGTCATTTTTGTAGCCCTCATAGAGCAGAACAATTAAGCAATGCTAACTTTTTCTCTAGTTCTAATAATTTTCAAGATTTTGAGGCAAAAATGGCAAAAATAATCAATTTCAACAATTAAAGGGCAATAACTCCTATAAGGAGTCATCATACAACTTCAACCCAATGGAGTGTTTCGTAGAGCTTTTGATGCAGATGAAGGCATGTCTCTTCGGTTTTCCTGTATCTGTTACACTTTTTTAAATATAAGCCAAAAACTGTATTTTACCGCCCCCCCCCCCATCCTATTTTTAGCCATGGTGGCCATGTTGGTTAATCTGCAGCCATGGTAGGTGCAAACTTGGTTGAGGACATTTGACAGATGATGTGTACAAAGTTTCAAAGCAGTACTTTCAGTTGTTTCAGAGGAGAAGATTTTAAAAAATCAATTAAAACCCATTAAAAAAAACAGTTCAAGGGGAATAACTCTTAAACGGTTAATCAGACAATCTTGACCCTTAAGTCATTTTTGTAGCCCTCATAGAGCAGAACAATTAAGCAATGCTAACTTTTTCTCTAGTTCTAATAATTTTCAAGATTTTGAGGCAAAAATGGCAAAAATAATCGATTTCGACAATTAAAGGGCAATAACTCCTATAAGGAGTCATCATACAACTTCAACCCAATGGAGTGTTTCGTAGAGCTTTTGATGCAGATGAAGGCATGTCTCTTCGGTTTTCCTGTATCTGTTACACTTATTTAAATATAAGCCAAAAACTGTATTTTACCGCCCCCCCCCCCCCCATCCTATTTTTAGCCATGGTGGCCATGTTGGTTAATCTGCAGCCATGGTAGGTGCAAACTTGGTTGAGGACATTTGACAGATGATGTGTACAAAGTTTCAAAGCAGTACTTTCAGTTGTTTCAGAGGAGAAGATTTTAAAAAATCAATTAAAACCGATTAAAAAAACAGTTCAAGGGGAATAACTCTTAAACGGTTAATCAGACAATCTTGACCCTTAAGTCATTTTTGTAGCCCTCATAGAGCAGAACAATTAAGCAATGCTAACTTTTTCTCTAGTTCTAATAATTTTCAAGATTTTGAGGCAAAAATGTCAAAAATAATCAATTTTGACAATTAAAGGGCAATAACTCCTATAAGGAGTCATCATACAACTTCAACCCAATGGAGTGTTTCGTAGAGCTTTTGATGCAGATGAAGGCATGTCTCTTCGGTTTTCCTGTATCTGTTACACTTATTTAAATATAAGCCAAAAACTGTATTTTACCGCCCCCCCCCCCCCATCCTATTTTTAGCCATGGTGGCCATGTTGGTTAATCTGCAGCCATGGTAGGTGCAAACTTGGTTGAGGACATTTGACAGATGATGTGTACAAAGTTTCAAAGCAGTACTTTCAGTTGTTTCCGAGGAGAAGATTTTAAAAAATCAATTAAAACCGATTAAAAACTAGAGGCTCCCAGGAGCCTGTAATCGCTCACCTGGAATCCAAATGACTTAAACTATATTAAAATTTTTTAAATTAACAGTTTCAGTCTAGTTGTTATAGCTTTTAAGTTACTGTGCAAAAACTTAACATTTCTTCAAAAAATTTGTTAAATACAATAACTCCTATAAGGTGCCATCCACAATTTCTGAAAATTAAATGGTTTTTAGGCATTGTCCTTTAGGGTACTTTAGAAATTTACAGTTTTACTCTACTACTAGGTGTGTTATAGACTAATTTATAATTAAAAAACTGTTCATATGTCCAAATTCATAATGAAAGGGCAATAACTCCTATAAAGAGTCATCTTGCAATTTTTGGACTAAGCAATCATTTGTAGGGCTTCTATTGCTGATCATTTGTGCAATTTACAGTTTTAATCTAGCTACTATAGTTTTCAAGTTACAGGACAAAAATGGAAAATTTCTTAACAAAATTGTCATTTAAGGGCAATAACCCCTATAAGGAGTCATCTGACAATTTCAGACCAATTAAATGAATTGTAGGGCTTTTTTGCTGATCATTTTTGCAATTTATTATTTCACTCTAGCTGCTATGGTTTTTAAGTTACAGGACAAAAACGAAAAATTTCATAAAAAATTGCAATTTAAGGGCAATAACTCCTATAAGGAGTCATCTGACAATTTCAGACCAATCAAGTGAATTGTAGGGTCTTTATTGCTGATCATTTGTGCAATTTACAGTTTCAATCTAGCTGCTATAGTTTTCAAGTTACAGGACAAAAACGGAAAATTTCATAAAAAATTGCCATTTAAGGGCAATAACTCCTATAAGGAGTCATCTGACAATTTCAGACTAATACAGTGAATTGTAGGGCTTGTATTGTTGATCATTTTTGCTATTTACAGTTTTACTCTAGCTGTTATAGTTTTAAAGTTACAGGACAAAAACGGAAAATTTCATAAAAAATTACCATTTAAGGGCAATAACTCATATAAGGAGTCATCTGACAATTTCAGACCAATCAAGTGAATTGTAGGGTCTTTATTGCTGATCATTTGTGCAATTTACAGTTTCAATCTAGCTGCTATAGTTTTCAAGTTACAGGACAAAAATGGAAAATTTCATAAAAAAATTGCCATTTAAGGGCAATAACTCCTATAAGGAGTCATCTGACAATTGCAGACTAATACAGTGAATTGTAGGGCTTGTATTGTTGATCATTTTTGCTATTTACAGTTTTACTCTAGCTGTTATAGTTTTTAAGTTACAGGACAAAAACGGAAAATTTCATAAAAAATTACCTTTTAAGGGCAATAACTCATATAAGGAGTCATCTGACAATTTCAGACCAATCAAGTGAATTGTAGGGTCTTTATTGCTGATCATTTGTGCAATTTACAGTTTCAATCTAGCTGCTATAGTTTTCAAGTTACAGGACAAAAACGGAAAATTTCATAAAAAATTGCCATTTAAGGGCAATAACTCCTATAAGGAGTCATCTGACAATTTCAGACTAATACAGTGAATTGTAGGGCTTGTATTGTTGATCATTTTTGCTATTAACAGTTTTACTCTAGCTGTTATAGTTTTAAAGTTACAGGACAAAAAGGGAAAATTTCATAAAAAATTACCATTTAAGGGCAATAACTCATATAAAGAGTCATCTGACAATTTCAGACCAATCAAGTGAATTGTAGGGCTTTTATTGCTGATCATTTTTGCCATTTACACTTTCACTCTACCTCGTATATTTTTCAGGTTATATTGTAAATACCAAAAAATTTGTCAAAAATCGTCAAAAAAGGGCAATAACTCCTACAAGAAGCCAATACACAACTTCGCACTAATAGCAACTATTGTAGACCTTAATGTGCTGATCAATTTGAAGTAACGGTTTTCTCTATAGCTATTATAGTTTTTTAGATAATGATCAAAAACCTGTGTTGACCCCCATGTTCTATTTTTAGTAACAGCGGCCATATTTGTCTGTTGATCAACACCCTGGGTACAAACTTGAAACTAGGAACCCTAAGGATGATTGTGGCCAAGTTTGAAAAAAATTGGCCCAGTGGTTTCAGAGGAGAAGATTTTTGAAAAAGTTTACGACGGACGACGGACGACGGACGACAGACGACGGACGACGGACGACGGACGACGGACGACGGACGACAGACGACGGACGACGGACGACGGACGCCAAGTGATAGCAATAGCTCACATGGACCTTCGGTCCAGGTGAGCTAAAAACAGTTCAAGGGGAATAACTCTTAAATGGTTAATCAGACAATCTTGACCCTTAAGTCATTTTTGTAGCCCTCATAGAGCAGAACAATTAAGCAATGCTAACTTTTTCTCTAGTTCTAATAATTTTCAAGATTTTGAGGCAAAAATGGCAAAAATCATCAATTTTGACAATTAAAGGGCAATAACTCCTACAAGGAGTCATCATACAACTTTGACCCAATGGAGTGTTTTGTAGAGCTTTAGATGCTGAAGAAGGAAGGTCCCTTCGGTTTTCCTGTATCTGTTATACTTTTTGAACTATAAGCAAAAAACTGTATTTTGACCCCTCTGTTCTATTTTTAGCCATGGCGGCCATGTTGGTTGGTCTGAGGCCATGATTTGGGCAAACTTGGTAGAGGGCATTTTACTGATGATGTATGCAAAGTTTCAAAGCAATCCCTTCAGTGGTTTTGGAGGAGAAGATTTTTGAAGAAAAGTTAACGACGACGACGGGTCAGGTGAGCTAAAAAGGACTTCATATATTAATAATATAGTCTGTATGTCAGAAGATTTTGTCTTCAACCCAGAAATTAGCTAGAATGCTCTTTTTCATGCTTTTAATTTGATTTCATTTCAGGATAAAAATAATTTCCATACATTGTCAGAAAAAATTTTAAGCCTATCTGCCTGTTTCTAATGCTTGACAAAGTATTTTCCAACAATCTACATTGTATATGTACTTGTTACCAGTACAGGTTGTCTAGTTTTTTTATGTCTCTTTTAAACTCTGTACAGAAGATAACTGATCTACTTTTGAAAATCTACAAAGAAGGTGCAAACAAACTTAGAACTATTTCAGAATCAGATAATCTGTGTGCTACTGAAATACAGACTTCAAGTTAAAGTAATACCTTGTAGTAATTCAGAAACTCTGTTCAGAAGATAATTTAAGAACTCGTGAGCATCCTGCTGCATGTAGTTGTCAAATAATTCTGTAAAAGAATAAAATATAATGTTACCATAGAAACACAAACCAGACAAAATAATGTTATAATGGGAACACAGAACAGAAAAATTAATGTTACCATGGACACAGAAAACAGACAATTAATGTTACCATGGGCACAGGACACAGCCAAATTAATGTAACCATGGACACAGAAAACAGAAAAATAAATGTTACCAAAGGAAAATGACACTGAAAACAGATTGTTTGTTTGTTTGAATGGTATTTAATGCCACTTACAGCATTTTTCAGCAATATGATAGTGTCCAGTTTTTATTGGCATGAAAGCCAGAGTACCTGGAGAAAACACCAACCTGCAGTAGTACAGCTGGCAATTAAGATTGAGTTGAGTACACCCTGCCCTCAGTGAGACTTAAACCCACACCTCAGTAGTAGACTACTAACTACCTTAACCATTGGGACCATCACAGAAAACAGAAAAATTAATGTTACCATGGGCACAAAACACAGCCAATTAATGTTACCATGGGCACACACAACAGCCAATTTAATGTTACCATGGGCACAAAACACAGCCAATTAATGTTACCATGGGCACAGAGAACAGCCAATTTAATGTTACCATGGGCACAAAAACACAGTCAAATTAATGTTACCATGGACACAGAAACCAGTCAAATTAATGTTACCATGGACACACAAACCAGTCAAATTAATGTTACCATGGGCACAGAGAACAGACAAATTAATATTATCATGGGCACAAAACACAGTCAAAATTAATGTTACCATGGACACACAAACCAGTCAAATTAATGTTACCATGGACACACAAACCAGTCAAATTAATGTTACCATGGGCACAGAGAACAGACAAATTAATATTACCATGGGCACAAAACACAGTCAAAATTAATGTTACCATGGACACAAAAACCAGTCAAATTAATGTTACCATGGACACAAAAACCTGTCAAATTAATATTACCTTGTGCACACAGCACAGCCAAATTAAGGTCAGCTATAAAACTTGAGCTATCAATGATGAGAAGCTTATTAAATGAAATACAACATTTTTATAAATTGTATTAAAATCTCAAGACAAAAACAGTCAGTAGAATACTATATTAATACAAGGCTTTCTTATAAAGGGGCATAAAAAAGGAGAAATCAGTAATCAATGTAAATATTTAAACAGGGGACTTGTAGATCAACAGAACTAAACAGGGGACTTGTAGGTCAATAGAACTAAACAGGGGACTTGTAGATCAACAGAACTAAACAAACAAGGAACTTGTAGATCAATAGAACTAAACAGGGGACTTGTAGATCAATAGAACTAAACAGGGGACTTGTAGATCAATAGAACTAAACAGGGGACTTGTAGATCAACAGAACTAAACAAACAAGGAACTTGTAGATCAATAGAACTAAACAAGGAACTTGTAGATCAATAGAACTAAACAGGGGACTTGTAGATCAATAGAACTAAACAGGGGCTTGTAGATCAATAGAGCTAAACAGGGGACTTGTAGATCAACAGAACTAAACAGGGGACTTGTAGATCAACAGAACTAAACAGGGAACTTGTAGGTCAATAGAGCTAAACAGGGGACTTGTAGATCAATAGAGCTAAACAGGGGACTTGTAGATCAATAGAACTAAACAGGGGACTTGTAGATCAATAGAGCTAAACAGGGGACTTGTAGATCAATAGAACTAAACAGGGGACTTGTAGATCAATAGAGCTAAACAGGGGACTTGTAGATCAACAGAACTAAACAGGGGACTTGTAGATCAATAGAACTAAACAGGGGACTTGTAAGTCAATAGAGCTAAACAGGGGACTTGTAGATCAATAGAGCTAAACAGGGGACTTGTAGATCAACAGAACTAAACAGGGGACTTGTAGGTCAATAGAGCTAAACAGGGGACTTGTAGATCAATAGAGCTAAACAGGGGACTTGTAGATCAACAGAACTAAACAGGGAACTTGTAGATCAATAGAACTAAACAGGGGACTTGTAGATCAATAGAACTAAACAGGGGACTTGTAGATCAATAGAACTAAACAGGGAACTTGTAGATTAATAGAACTAAACAGGGAACTTGTAGGTCAATAGAGCTAAACAGGGGACTTGTAGATCAACAGAACTAAACAGGGAACTTGTAGATCAACAGAACTAAACAGGGGACTTGTAGATCAATAGAACTAAACAGGGGACTTGTAGATCAATAGAACTAAACAGGGAACTTGTAGATTAATAGAACTAAACAGGGAACTTGTAGATCAATAGAACTAAACAGGGGACTTGTAGGTCAATAGAGCTAAACAGGGGACTTGTAGATCAATAGAACTAAACAGGGGACTTGTAGATCAATAGAGCTAAACAGGGGACTTGTAGGTCAATAGAGCTAAACAGGGGACTTGTAGATCAACAGAACTAAACAGGGAACTTGTAGATCAATAGAACTAAACAGGGGACTTGTAGATCAATAGAACTAAACAGGGGACTTGTAGATCAATAGAGCTAAACAGGGGACTTGTAGATCAATAGAGCTAAACAGGGGACTTGTAGGTCAATAGAGCTAAACAGGGGACTTGTAGATCAACAGAACTAAACAGGGGACTTGTAGGTCAATAGAGCTAAACAGGGGACTTGTAGATCAATAGAACTAAACAGGGGACTTGTAGATCAATAGAGCTAAACAGGGGACTTGTAGATCAATAGAGCTAAACAGGGGACTTGTAGGTCAATAGAGCTAAACAGGGGACTTGTAGATCAACAGAACTAAACAGGGGACTTGTAGGTCAATAGAGCTAAACAGGGGACTTGTAGATCAATAGAGCTAAACAGGGGACTTGTAGATCAATAGAACTAAACAGGGGACTTGTAGGTCAATAGAGCTAAACAGGGGACTTGTAGATCAATAGAGCTAAACAGGGGACTTGTAGATCAACAGAACTAAACAGGGGACTTGTAGATCAATAGAACTAAACAGGGAACTTGTAGATCAATAGAACTAAACAGGGGACTTGTAGATCAATAGAGCTAAACAGGGGACTTGTAGGTCAATAGAGCTAAACAGGGGACTTGTAGATCAAAAGAACTAAATAAGCAGTCAGAGGAACATAATTGAGAACCATTAGCAGTGCTGCGAAATCACTAACTAAGATTTCTGACTATATTCAGGACAAAAAAAACAAGTGAAGAAACTGTCTATGTACCGTATTCTTTACGTAATCTTGTAATGAATTTCTTAGGTGCTATAGTTCCAACTTTCTTCTTCTGTGTGGCTATACTATAGAACAGGTCTGCTAAACACGTCAGTAATGTCTCTTTTTTGTTGTTTTTCTGGTGCTGCTTAAATTGCAATACTTTTTCTCGGAATGGTCGACAGAAATATAATGCTTGTAGAACTGAATTACTATAACATGTATTACCAAACTGAAATAAAAATTAAATGATTGCAGAACTCAGAAATTTGACTTCATAGATCTTGATATCAGGATCATGCAATAAGAATTTTGGATATTCCTGTTATCCCATTGACCCTAAATAATTGGTATGCTCTATGGTTATCCAACCGACCACCAATAATTGGTATGCTCTATGGTTATCCAACCGACCCCCAATAATTGGCAATGTTCTCTGGTTACCCTTAGAATAAATATTCAACTTTTTTCCTTTTGTTTCCCAAATATATGAATTTACATGTACTAGTATAGTCACAATTCTTGTAATGTAGCTGTGCGGGACAACCATTTGACGGTGTCACTATAGCTATTTTGTGTTCAAAATTGCTCATTATAAATGTACGATAATTATTGCCATTTTTTAATAACATGTACCCGCAGTGCCTAATGTCAAATCTGCCATTTGTGCCTCTCTACAGCAATGTTTACTGACTAAAAAAGTCAGAAAACTGCATCTTTGGAAGGTGTTTCATATTTGTAAATTAATTCCCTATATGGTCATTCTATGGAATGTTTGTCGTGATATACAAATGAGTAAAATGTGGCTATGGTTCATGAAGGATTCACGCAGAAAAGATATCTAAAACAATGCCATGGATGAAATCTGTGAACTGAGATAAATACGGACCTGGCTTAGACTTATGTTTGGAATTACAGAATTCACATTAACAAATAACGTAGTAGCTTCGATAATGGACAAAATGTCATTGCTTGCTTTTAATGGAGTTTGCCCACAATTATCCATATATGGACAAATGCCAATGACTCATCATATCATGGGGGAAACAAATAGTATTTTCCAAGATGAAAAGGAAATTAGTTTATACCTATGATGTACGGAATGTGTATAGATTAATTGTAAAACAGGTGTATATAATGTTTGAATTTGTTATCAATAGTAGAATAATATAGGATTAAACGCTTATTTTCAGTAATTCATTGATGTATAAACAAGGTCGACTCGCTCACAAACAAATAAACAGCCTTTCAGCCATTTATGATAAGTTTGTGAGTGAGTACAGTAATCTGACCAATCACAAAACATCATATTTGTACACCTACCTTGTGTACAGTAATCTGACCAATCACAAAACATCAGATCTGTACATCTACCTTGTGTACAGTAATCTGACCAATCACAAAACATCAGATTTGTACATCTACCATGTGTACAGTAATCTGACCAATCACAAAACATCAGATTTGTACATCTACCATGTGTACAGTAATCTGACCAATCACAAAACATCAGATTTGTACATCTACCTTGTGTACAGTAATGTGACCAATCACAAAACATCAGATTTGTACATCTACCATGTGTACAGTAATCTGACCAATCACAAAACATCAGATTTGTACATCTACCATGGGTACAGTAATCTGACCAATCACAAAACATCAGATTTTTACATCTACCTTGTGTACAGTAATCTGACCAATCACAAAACATCAGATTTGTACATCTACCATGTGTACAGTAATCTGACCAATCACAAAACATCAGATTTGTACATCTACCATGTGTACAGTAATCTGACCAATCACAAAACATCAGATTTGTACATCTACCATGTGTACAGTAATCTGACAAATCACAAAACATCAGATTTGTACATCTACCTTGTGTACAGTAATCTGACGAATCACAAAACACCAGATTTGTACATCTACCATGTGTACAGTAATCTGACCAATCACAAAACACCAGATTTGTACATCTACCTTGTGTACAGTAATCTGACCAATCACAAAATATCAGATTTGTCCATCTACCTTGTGTACAGTAATCTGACCAATCACGAAACATCAGATTTGTCCATCTACCTTGTGTACAGTAATCTGACCAATCACAAAATATCAGATTTGTACATCTACCTTGTGTACAGTAATCTGACCAATCACAAAACATCAGATTTGTCCATCTACCTTGTGTACAGTAATCTGACCAATCACAAAATATCAGATTTGTACATCTACCTTGTGTACAGTAATCTGACCAATCACAAAACATCAGATTTGTACATCTACCTTGTGTACAGTAATCTGACCAATCACAAAACATCTGATTTTTACATCTACCATGTGTACAGTTATCTGACCAATCACAAAACATCAGATTTGTACATCTACCATGTGTACAGTAATCTGACCAATCAAAAAATATCAGATTCGTACATCTACCATGTGTGCAGTAATCTGACCAATCACCATCCTCACAAGTCAGGGTTTCTGTGTCCACGAAACCCTGACAAACTTAACTAGGAAATTCCAGGGCTAGAAGATTTTCATATGACGTCAAACCTTCAAAATATCAACTAATGAAATTGCTTGAAAGAAGCTAGTGTTTGGCAGTAGTCATTCTTACTCATTTGTGAGTGGGAAGAAAACGTAACGCAACTTATAAATAACGCGGAAATAACAAACTTAACACTACTGTACAAAATACACTGATTTTCACATGGTCTATGCAACATATCCGTTTGGTTTATTTACAATCAATATCTGGATATCCCCTAAACAAGTCGTGAATGAATGCGAGCTTTTGATTGGCTACATTCAGGTATGATGTAGCCAATCAAAATAATGACTTCTAGCCCGGGAATTTCCTAGCTAAGTCTGTCAGGGATTCGTGGACACATGTGGACACAGAAACCCTGACTTGTGAGGATGACCAATCACAAAATATCAGATTTTTGTGTACAGTTTTAAACTATTTGTCAAAATTTGACTGTGTAGAATTTAGATTTATTTTCATTTTCTTTCTCTACATGTAGTTACAAAGTCATTGTAATTATTATACATGTAATAAAAAAATCTATGTTCAATGAAAAACATTGAAATAGCAATAAAGCCAATATTTTTTCTGTCAATCTTAATACTGTAAGCATGGTTAGTTTTATTTGTAATAAAATAATGCTTACAATTTAGTTTGAGAATGCTTACAGACTGATAAAGAAATAAAATTATATTAATGTAGAAAACTAGACTGTGTCAGTCGTTCATCTTTTGCTAATTTGTATATAGTCTATTTTTAGCATCTAAAAGGTTTTTCTTCAACTTCATAAATCTTAAATTTAGTCACTTTATGCTTATAACTCAATTCAAAATAATCTTGAATAAAAAGGTGATTATTCCTGCATAATTAAAATAAAAATAATAGTTACATGAAAATATTAAATAACAAACAACAAATGGGGATAGAAATGTTAAGAATGCAGAATTCTACGTTATAAAACCTTGAAGCTTATGAGGGCCAAGGCAGCCCCCAGACACCTGGCCTGATTTCCTCAAATTTTCTCTATAACTCCCTGTTATCCCAATACAATTTTGGGGTTATTCTATTGAAAGTTGAGTGAAACATTACATATGATGACCTTGAAAGCAAACAGACAACTATATAGGTCTAACAAAGTGTAGACAGACAGCACATAAATATAGGATCTTACATTGGTACGAGTGGATTATCGGATTTCTCCAATCGAAATAGTTAAATTATGGAATTTTAAGTCCGAGCCTTCGCAAGGACTTAAATTTCCATAATTTAACTATCGAGATTGGAGAAATCCGATAATCCAAGAGTACTAATGTAAGATTCTGTTTCTCTAATTTTAAAAAGTAGTAAATTTGCGAAACGAAGTACAAATTCTCCCAACCCCAATTTTACGTTCATGACGTGAATACGCGGTAAATTGAAGGTGTTTTGTTTATGACGTCATGAGTTCTTATTGTGACGTTATTATTTTTAACCAATCAAATGCTGAGAACAACAAATTCACTAGCGACGAGAAATTTTTTTTCCACACCGGTCAAGCGATTGAAATATTACATCAAAATTAGAGAAATGTATCTCCTGCATTCCACGTTAGTAGTGAAAAAATTGCTTCATCAGCAAATATAAATAGCATTATATTATCATCATATAAAATATATGTTACATACTTCTGATGTCAAGGTCAAGTGACACCTACCAGACTGTCATGTTTTGCTGGTGTCATGACACCTACCATACTGTCATGACACCTACCATACTGTCATGTTTTGCTGGTCAAGTGACACCTACCATACTGTCATGTTTTGCTAATAAGCAACCTTTATACCAACAATTGCCTTTACTGCCTTGCATGGTTAATGAAGTACTGACCTAATCCGAAACATTTAATGTAGCTACTGGACCATGAAATTGAGGTCAATGTCAGGTGACACCCATGAGACTGTCATTTACTATTGATCAGCAACCTATAAACTGAATACTGTCATCCTTCCATGCATGGTTAGTTGGTTAATGAGGATATGTCGTAATATAATAACTTTTATGTAGCTACATGTACGTATACTGTACCATTAAATTGAGGTCAGTGAAAGGTGACACCCTTTAGACTGTCATTTACTATTGATCAGCAACCTATAAACTGAATATTGTCATCCTACAATGCCTGGTTACTAAGGAAATTACCTAATCTTAAAGCTTAAATGTAGCCACTGGACTGTGAAATTGAGGTCAATGTCATATGACACCCAATTTAATTTAAATAAAATCTTTCACTGGCTCCCTTGTTCTATTGTCGCCATGGTAAGAGATAACAAAATCCCATTCTGGTAACTTGTTCTATTGTCGCCATGGTAACAAAATCCCATTCTGGTAACTTGTTCTATTGTCGCCAAGGTAACGAAATCCCATTCTGGTAACTTGTTCTATTGTCGCCATGGTAACAAAATCCCATTCTGGTAACTTATATCATATATTATGCTATTTACAATTTATATGTATACACAATTTGTCATAGTGGATTCTAAACGTGAACCAACTACGGAAGAAATCAGTTTTACTCCATGTAACATGTAACGTGAAAGCGTTAAAGGACCAGAAAGCAAGTTTTTCCCGACATTTGGTATGACTTTTAGAAGAAACTGTGACAAAAATTTGCTCACTTGATTTGATAAGTAGATCCTCATGTTCAAATAAGATATAACTTATAATTACCGTAGTTATGATTTGTGTTTGACTGATATACGACAGTAATAACAACGCTATACTTACATTAACAACAAAAAAGTAATGTTCATTGGCTGGAAGCTGTTCTGATCCTATTGCTTACATTTACAGACAAAAGTAATGTTCATTACCAAGGAATTTTTTAGCGCTCGCCACTTTCGAAAATTGATTCCTAAATCAATTTCGTCACCTGATTACCAACAAGTACTAAAAATTTTCGTTACAAATTCATTCTACCAAGTGTAAAACGACATATTTATGACCACAAAGCCAATTAACAAGAAATTTAATTATTTCACCTCGATAGTTTTAAACAGCAGGTGTCAATCGTGAATCGATGTTTTTACAGGTAATCCGATTAACATGATTTAGTGGTGCTCCTGGTCAATATACGCAAACAAAAGTGTCGTAGATCGTACTGATGTGCACAGACTTCCACCTTTTGATTAAATATGTAATGCAAATAAAAATTGAACAGACTTTGCGTATTTAACTCATTTTTCATATGATTTGCTTGTTTCAAATGGATTACGCACCATTTGTGTACATCTGAGATACGTCTAATTACCGATGGTTACCACTTAGAAAACGAAGAGTACAACGGCCCTTAATGAAAAACTGTAACCGATTGATCAACAAACGCTTTTTAAATAAGTTTTAAAATTAAAATTCTTTGAAAATTTATAAACATTTTGTTATAATCATTTTTTTAAAACAAATTTATACACTGCAATTGAAAGAATATAGTTGTTTATACTGTACAATTATATTTCACCAGTACAATAAATGCATGCTTCTGAGCAGATGCTTATACGGCGCATCCGCTAAAGTAACTAAAGCCCTCAAAATCCTAAAAAATTCCCTGATTACACTACAGATCATGTGTATTATCAGCTACCCATGCACCCATCGTGTTCATGGGCATCCCTATTGCTATTGCTTGGTGACATGTCCACATTTGCCCACTTAAACACGTGGGTGGATGCTATACGTTCAAATTAGTATGGATTGAGGAATTTTGAAACGTCTTAAACATTGTTAAACCACAACAGTTATCCAATTGACAACAGGGGTATTGTGTCCACCATGAAGCCCACGACATGGGGTAGGCACTTGGCCCACTGTGGGCCAATAGCAGGCAGTCCACAGTGGGCACGTGGGAAGTGGAGAATCCACACAATCAGTAGTGTACCAGGAAGCTGTTCTGAACCTACAGTAACAACAACACATTGTACTTACATTTACAAGACCAAAGTAATGTTCATTAGCTGGAAGCTGTTCTGATCCAATTTCTTTCTCCAGTTGTGAAGGATTATTCCCCTAAAAATTTCAAAATGAAGAAAAGTTCAGAAAACAAATAGGTAAAAAAATATAAAGATTGACAATTTGAATGTTTGTTTGTTTTAATGTTGTTTAAATGCCACTTTCAGCAATTTTTCAGCTAAATCAGAGCACCCAGTTTTTATTGGGTAAGGAAGCCGTAGTACCCGTCTTTTCAGTTCTGGACGCGCCTTTTCAACATCTAACGCGTCCCAGTACGCGTCCGTGTCAGTTGTCAGACGCGTACAAATTTCCATCATGTCAATACCGTCTCCGATGCGTGATTACGTATCCTTACAAATGGCGATCGATATTTAGGTAGCACAGTAGTAAATGTTTTGGCTATAATTGAAAACACTAACATTTCTGTGATTTGCATACCTTTCTAACATTGATCAGCATTTACCTGACCTACGAAATTAATAAACTTTCATTTACCATTTAAAAAATATCTGCCATATAAATCCGTGACCAATTCCTTTTTTCGCTAGTAAGAACATTTTGAGACGCTCCCACTTTTACATGCAATTTCTAATGCAGTGAATGTAAAAATACTACATTGTTTAAAAAATTACCAAAATTTTATCTTGCAAGATCTGAGAAAAATTTTACCACTTTTTAAAACTTAATTTATGCAGGAGCTTACAGCTAAAAAATTGTACACATCTAACCACTATTTACCAAATCAGAACACAACGAAGTATTCAGTACTGTACTTAATGTAGGGTACACAATCTGGTAACTTGTTACTGGTACACATTTACTACTGTTATGCCTATACCAAGTTTGCAAGAGAACCAATTTAGCCAATATTTCCACATCAAGTACATAGGTCATATGTGAATTAAAATCAATAAAAGATATATTGGTATTCAAAGTGTTCTTGAAAAATTCTTCTATTCTTTAGCCCTACCCAAGGAGAAAAATTGCATACATGTGTTTGAAGACATCTTCAGAATAAAAATTTGCATATCTGTCACTGCCCCTGCACTTTTAAATAAGAAAATAATATCAAAGTTCTATAACAGATACCTTTGAAATGCACTAGCCTTATATTATACTATTGGCCATCCCAATTTATGCTGGCACACTAAGATATGGTGGCTTTCAATAGCAGACCACTCCATCTTTTAAACTATGCCATATTGTCCCCTAAATTGTTTCTAAGTGGCTTCAAATTAACAAGATGGCGCTTTTAGACAAGAAAGCCTATTAAACAAGTACAAATAAATGAACAAATTTTAATTTAACCTGTTTTATACCTTCAATTAGTGCGAAATAAAAGTACCAGTATTTCAGTCAAAGGCTGTTAATAACACTAAATTCCAAAAAAAATTCTACTTAAGTAAAGGAAATCTGTTTTCTCTTTTAAGTTGGATATTTTGACCCTAATTATGCCTTTACAAACCATCTGTTGAACAGGTTTTGTTAAATCATGTGCATAATAATCACTTTTATAGACAATACATTACCATTTTTGGCTAATTTTTGCTTATTTTGGACTAAAATTTAAAAAAAAATTAAACTTGTTCCTATTAATTTGCTTAATTGTGGCCCTAAATTCAGCAATTGGGGACAAATCTAGTTTTCAGCCAAAGGTTTTCATTGTCATATCAAAACTTTGGGAGAAATTGATCCAAAGTTCAAACTGATCAGAACGGTTTAAAATTTACCTTATTTTTGGACTAATTTTTTTTTATCGAAATTTAATTTTATGCCCATGAATATGCCCAATTCATTGCGAAAAGTAAAGATGATCATACAGAAAGAAAGTTAAAATGGAATAAAGACAGGAGAACACTTTCCTGTGATTGTGTGTGGTTTTTTAATATGTGTATATAGAAAAATGCAAAAAGTGCTGACTTAGCAGTTTTTATAGTGTCCATTAGACAATACCTTCTTTTTGAGTACTGCCTTCAGTTCGTTTCAACAAGAAATACCCCAATCTATGCAAAAAATAACCTTGATGTACTCTCAAAAATAAAAATCCACAAAACATCATCTGTCAGACATATAGGTAGCACAGTAGTAAATGTTTTGGCTATAGTCGAAAACACTAACATTTCTGTGATTTGCATACCTTTCTAACATTGATCAGCATTTACCTGGACTACAAAATTAATAAACTTTCATTTACCATTTAAAAAATATCTGCCATATATATCCGTGACCAATTCCTTTTTCGCTAGTAAGAACATTTTGAGACGCTCCCACTTTTACATGCAATTTCTAATGCAGTGAATGTAAAAATACTACATTGTTTAAAAAATTACCAAAATTTTATCTTGCAAGATCTGAGAAAAATTTTACCACTTTTTAAAACTTAATTTATGCAGGAGCTTACAGCTAAAAAATTGTACACATCTAACCACTATTTACCAAATCAGAACACAACGAAGTATTCAGTACTGTACTTAATGTAGGGTACACAATCTGGTAACTTGTTACTGGTACACATTTACTACTGTTATGCCTTTACC